>VZTG01005355.1:355139-409418 GCA_013397845.1 Melanocharis versteri
GGCCCCG
Source organism: Melanocharis versteri (assembly GCA_013397845.1). Lineage (NCBI taxonomy): Eukaryota > Metazoa > Chordata > Aves > Passeriformes > Melanocharitidae > Melanocharis > Melanocharis versteri. Next base: position 355,147 of record VZTG01005355.1, read on the forward strand.
GTGCAGCCCGGGCTCGCTGGCCCGGTGCAGCCCCTCGCTGGCCCGGTGCAGCCCCTCGCTGGCCCGGAGCAGGGCCAGCGGGAGCCCGGCGGGGCGCAGCCCCCGCTGCCGCGCTGCCCCGCCCGTCCTGTGCGGGCTGGCAGAGGCAGCACGGCCGGGGCAGCGCTGCTGCTGCCTTGCCGTGGGCTGGAGTTGGCTGATGCGCAGCAGAACTCGGTTCTGGGGAGGAGGAACTGCCCCACAGCAGCAACTCGAGGGATTTCTGTAAGGCTCTCTGAGAATCGAGCAAAACAACGCGAATAGACCTTCTGCATAATGACTCAAAAACTGTTAATGGCCATCTTTAGTAACATAGCAACAGCCAAACCCTTGAAAAGAGGAAGTTTTCATTGAGAAAGCGTTTCATTTTAAACATTGAAATTTGGTATAATGTAGTGTATGAAATAAGTTTTGAAAGGAAGCTGATGATTAAGAAGAAATGCAGTGGGCATTTAATAAATTGAGGAACCGCAAGATAATTAACTGGCATGCATAAAGATTCATGCTTTATACCAAAATTTTAATTTTGCACATAAATGTGCCTGATGTAGGCAGCATTTAATCACCTAGCTGACAGGAGTAACTACTTTCATTTAACCTTGACTGAAGATCATGAATTCTAACAGGTTTAATTGGATACATCATTTAACAGAATGAACAGAGCAAATTTTTCTCAATTCATAGGTTCTGATTGACATGCACCAGCAATAAGGCGTTGCACAATTAAAGCTGATCTGTATTCCTGGCCTGGGCAGCAATTGCCATAGTGATGTGACACTGTTTGATCACTGTGGCACTGAAACTATACTGAATTTCCCCTTGTTTTGAAAAGGGCAATGCTTTAAAAAAAAAGAGAGAGAAAGATAAAGAGATTTTGGCACTTTTTTTTTTTTACATTAATCACATTTATATGCACAAACTGTAAGGGAAGGAACTTGTCTTGTTATCAGTAACTCAGAGGAAAGAAGGAAAAATGGTATATTCTTTTACCCATTTAGCACATTATTTACAGAAAGTCAAAAATGTGGATAGTCAAATGAATTGTAACACATTAAGGGCCTGATTGTTCTGGGCTTCCTTTCGAATAGGAAGTAATTCTGTGCAGCTCCACTATTCACCTGCAGTTCGGCCACTCTGTCCTTGCCCAAATCAGTTCCACATCACAGATAACCTGCCAGCTGAGGAAAGATACTGAGAAGGGGTGCTCGTATTGCAAATGAGGGAGAAAAGGATGAGAGGGAAGGAGTGGTACCCAACAGTGAGCTGCTACATACTTTGCCTGGCACACTGTTTCATATGGTAAAACCTTGAAAAAATTCATGGAGGAGCTGGCAATTTCCAGTTCCCCGTATGGCTCCTGCCAGCACTTTCACTGCCCCTGGCACCTTTCATGAGTTCTGGGTTTGACTTTCATGAACTGGAATTGTTCTTCTATTGTTCAGCCATAAACATACGCATACACATACACACACACAGAGACATATATATCTACACAAATGTGTTATTTTATGTCTCTGTCTTCCACTTAAACTTTTGCTTCCAATAACTCCTTTTAATTTTTTTCTTTTAGAGGAAGGTTTGCCAAGCTCGTAATGGTCTGAGGGCAGAGAAGCACACAGTGTGTTTCAGCCTGGCTCAGTAGAGCCAGAACTGCAGTAAAAAATCCTTCCTAATTCCTGAACGACCTCTAAAAAAAGCTTCAAGCAAGTTCTGCTCCCCACCATGAGCATTGCAGCATCCATGCTCAGAATAGCAGGTAGCTTTTCCACTTTTTTCTCTCAGCATTCCCTCAGCTTTAGGGCCTAAGTGCTGATCCTTGATCTCACCTGCAGACAAGACCTATTGCTACCCATTTGGCAACCTTCATTTCTGTTCAGGCAATGTATATACATATAAAGCAACAAGCTTTGTAGGAGTGCACCGCAGTAGAAGACAGAAATCTTGGGGAAAGCTGGAATCCTGATAGGCTCAAAGACATGAACTTTGAGTCAGGACCACTAGATATATTTAAAACACTTTTTTGGCCATTTTAGAAGCATCTATAATTCAATTATTTGTAATACCTTCCTCTGTCAGAGGTATTTCCCACATGATTCATTGTAATACTGGCAAAGGTATTTGTCAGTATAATCCATCACTCACTAACATTTTTAAGTTTCAGGTAAATGATGGGATCACATCCCGAGCCTCTGCAGCCACATGATGTGCCTTGGAACCACAGCAGATGCTTTTCTTCATGCATGGCGAGGTCTCAGTTGGTGCCTGGATCTTCCCTGTGCAGGAAGGAGAGGCAGGATTTGGTCAGTGTGCCCCAGCCTGGCCAACAGGACACGTTTCTAACACAGGCGCTGCCCGCGCTCTCCTCGCACGGGGGCTCACAGCAGCAGGGGTGACCTGTCCCCACTCTGCCCACTCCTGAGCCCCTCTAGGCTGCGTGGCTGCTGCAAAACTGCTGGGCCCTTCTTTAAAGGGCATCTCTGGGCCCCAGTTAGAAATGCTTGTGCTGTAATTTCATCCAAATTCCTCCAAACCTTCCCAATAAAATAGCTATCTGTCTTTTAATGTCCTGTGATACACACAGGTTCCACCCCACGGTGTCCTCAAGGCAGGACGACTCTAGGTACTCATTCAGCATTTCTCCAGGGAGATTCCCAGGGACACCCTGCCTTTCCCAAGGCGCACAGAGCTTGTCAGCAGCACACCTGGGGTACAGTACAGCCCTCTCCCAGGATCCATGCTTAGCTCTGACTTTCTCTGGGGAGTTCAGTAGAGCTGCATGGACACATACTTGCCAATGAAGAGAATACTTATTTGCTGCTGGAGCGACTCATTTCTCTGGCTGCCCGGATGGCCCCAGCGCCATCCACTGGCTCTGTTCACGGGCACCCAGTGACACCAGTTCTGGAGGCTCTGCTGGCGCCTTACAGCACCCTTCTGACCTCTCCTTTATCAGCTCCCCTGCCAGTTCATCCTCTGCACTCAGAGTCATTTGGGTGCTCTGCCCGTGACTCTCTGGAGTTGCACATCGTTCTTGCCTTGTCTTCATGCTCAGTCATCCATGCTGAATTATCTTCCACTCCTCCCTCTGGGAATAACCAAGGCTTTGACCTAGTGGGACTGTTTGTGTGCTCAAATGCTTTGATGTACCAGACACTGAGCTGCTTGCTCCCAAATCTAAGGTGGCTGGGGATTTCGGGCTGTTTTCAGAAGCAGTTTGTGCACTGGGAAGCATAATCTAACTGAAAGTCAGCAAAGGACATTGACTTGTGCATTTTCAAGTATTTTATCTATCATATTTAAACCCTTCTGTTTTCTTTAGTTTCCAAACAGCTGTCTTTTCAAGTTCTGGATCTCCTATAGAAGATATACAGGTGTAATAAGAAATATATTTAATTTCATTTCAGAATCCTCAGGGAGAAGGGGACATTCCTTTTTTACTGATATAAGATCAAGTTTGTAATTTCGTTTTGAAGGCTGTTCTGAACAACTGGGGGAAATCACAAGACTGGCCCCATTTTTCCCCAGGTTTTTCTGAATCCACCTTTGGACCATGACCTAAACAAAATTCAGAGCGCAGTTAATGTTTACACCTTTCTTGCACTGTGTAATTTAACTTTCAGCAATATAAAATGGGATAGCAGAAATATTTTTATGTGTTCTTACAATGTCCAAAGTTGTTTGTTGCTGTTTTTATTTGAAGGAACTAGACACAATCCTGGCTGCCTTAACCACTGCCTTTGAGAGAGCTACAGCTGAGAAAATCCGCTGCCAGGAAGAAGTGAATAGAACTAACAAGGCTATTGAGCTGGCCAACAGATTAGTGAAAGGTCTGAGGTGAGGTCCTACAGGGCAGGCTAATGAAGCAGCCTACAGAAAGCACTTCTTTGTTATACACTACTGATCTGGCAATAACAGAGGCACTTAGCAAAGAACCTGATGAGCTGAAAAAATTATGTCATTATCATTCATTTTTTTCATAATAGAAACATGGTTTTGACCTTTGCATTTTCTTACATTTTTGCTTCATTGTGGTATATCTTAGCTGTAAGATTACCTGGTAACTAACCTATCCACGAACATTAAGAGAAGTAGTCGATTGTGGATATTGACAATGAAGGCAATTTATTAAAATGCAATGACTATATTTGTAACAATTAAACAACACTAATGATTCTGCCCTGGGTTGGGATACATAGAATCTAATACAATTTGCACTACTTAGTTAAGCAATATGATAATTCTCTAATTATCTTTCTGAGATTTGCAATGGGTATTTCAGGAGAGAATAAATAATGGCAAAGCCATGAATTATCAAAAATCCATATTGTCTGTTGATCCAGGCTGGCTCAAGGGAATCCATACTCACTGATGGATTTTTTCATTTATCATTCATCTACTGATGAGACTGCTTTTTATACACACGCACACATACACTTTTTACAGATACTTTCTTTTATTGCAACATTCATTTAGGAAATCTCTCATGGTGGCTCACTGCCATTATAGGTTTTGTCCTCTTCTACCCAATACTTTCAAGCTGAGTTTGATAACCAAACACATAGTAAACAGCAAAAATAGAAGATCCATTTGTTATTGAGCAAAATTATATGGCTGAGTGTGGCTAGTGGAACTTAAAATATAAAACAGGGTTTAAGAGTTATTTCCTGAATCAATAGAAAGGATTTATTGACTAAAGGGGAAGGAGGGCAGTGCAGAAGGCCCATTGTTTCTGTTTAAAGAAGCAAGATGAATGCATTTAAAATGTTAACATCCTGGCTGAAAGTGTAATGTATTTTAGTGATTAATAATGCCTGTAAAACTTAACCATGTACCTAATACACAATAATAAAATAAATAACATACCAGACCTCTTTAAAGTGTGACAATAAATGATTGTTCTAATATTTTCTTCCACCTAACATATCATATTGTTTGGTTCTCCCATGTGCCTCCTGCTGGGCCTGACAAGTGCTGGAATAGCATACGTACAGAGATGAAAGGCAAAGTGTGGGTATGCTGGGGGGGAGGCATAATGAAAAATAATCTAAAGGAGGAAACAGAGATGAAAGGGAAGAAGGAAAGTTGAGCCATGCGCTAGATGAAGACAGTAAAATGAGTTTTAATGGAAAGTCCTTCAGCTAGTACCTCCCAAAGCACCAGCCCAATGAAGAAGGTGGCCAGCTCAACAGATTGGTGATGGGAAATAGAATTAATTCCTGTTGTTAGCTGTACCATACTTGGTCAAAGGCAGTAATAACCATATGACAGCTATTTAGCAACTTATAGGAAAAAATCCATTTTAATCTACTTTGTGGTAAACAATAGGTCACTGTTTACTATTAGCAAACAGTGCAATACTGACACTGCTGTACTGTCAGTCCTGGCTGTTTCTTTGCCTTGCTTTTTGCTGAGAAGACACTCTCTTATTTCTCTAGTTGTATTGTTGTGAGGAGAATTTCTCAATAAATACAAAAATAAAATTATTCACAGCATTTTTTATAATAAGCAAACATGTATTAATTTCTTTATTAACTGGTCTTTATAAACACACCTTTACCATGATAATAATAAGTAACCAAATGTGTGAGTTTTCTTCTAATTTTTAGGGAAAGGGTTGACCAAACAGCAGAAGAGCTGATAGTGTCTAGCCAGGATCCCAGGCAAAAGCTTGCACCAAGTGTCATGTCAAATCTCTTATTGACTTTATGGCATAAAAGATCCTGCCCAGAAGTAAAAATTACTTTTTTCTGCCTTCCCTGAGCCCTGGCACGCAAGGACTGTTTTGGGTGGTTGCATGAGTAGTTACTCTGTACCAAGGAATTCTTTGCTTCTGACAGGTGCCAATTATGCTGTGGACATCTGCCCTGAAGGCATTGAATCAAGCTGACAACTCATTTTATATCAATCAAACAACAACCATTTTCAATAATTTCCCATCCAGCTGGGACTGAATTTGCACAAGTGATCTATGTATTAGAGACATTACCAATCCACAGAGACATTCAGAACCGTGATTATGTTCTGTTTTCCCACAGAAACTCTTGCATCTGCAAGAGAAAGCAACAACTTCTTCCACTATGCAAGAGGATGCTGACAACTCAATTTTGGTCACTTGCTGCCAAGCTCAACTTGCAACAGTCAACTCACGTCAGACTGGAAAGGGATTTTTTATGTCCAGGCTTGCCACTTGCAAATCCCGTCTGTAGATCCTCCAATCGATGTGGATCTGTGAATCTGCAAGGTAATACTTTAGTATTCACTACTGTTTAGCCACTGTAATGGGCATTTTTTTGACAAACACATAGTAAACGAATGGGAGTTTTAATCCTGTTTTCTGAGTAGAAAAGGAGGGCTGGACTTATCACTAAAGCATTATTAGGAACAAGAAAAAAATATGACGCAGAAATGTTCCAGATGGTAACTTTTCTTCCCTGTGATAGTTTATTTTCAAAGTGGTACTGGCATGAGCCCAAATCTCATTCTGCTTTGCACAGATAATACCTTCTTCACATATATATATTTTTAAAACACACGGTTAATCAGAAAAATGCCTGGCACTGATTCCATTCCCTTTTTGACCTGTTAAACCGTGATGTTGCTTATATGAATTCCTTCAAATACTTTATTTAATAGAACAGTATATTTGGAGGCAAGGAATTGGTAAAATGTTCTTCTGGAAAGGACCAAAACATTCCCTTTGCTAGTGTTTGAAGCACGTTTTGCTATCTGACTGGAGCTAGAGGTGACAACTAACCCACAGACCTTGGGAATATGGTTAGCAAGCCAGAACAGTAGGCAGGCTCACCTTCTTACATTCTGTCAAGTGCTGTGCCCTGCTGTTTGCATAAGGGGACCAGCTTTTATTTTTCTATTCTGTCCCTGCTACTGTGCACCAAGGCAGCAAAAAGCAAGATTTAGTGCTTGGATATAGTATTTGCTTGATAGCAATTGTTATAGTTAAGGCTGCACTGAGACTTCTGTCTTAACCTGCTGTTCTCCCATGCTCAGAATATTTTTTTTTTAATCCCTTTCATTTGAAATTTTTCATGCTTGTTATCAGCTGAAATATGATTTTTTTTTTTTTTGGCAAGCCTGAATAAAATTCATTCATTCATATTTGAATTATGCAAGGAAGTGGGTGTAAGGAAAAAGGTCTCTTTTTTGCACATTCATAATTCACAAAAAAAGCTGCATATTACAAGCTGAAACTTTCCAGGTGGCTAGTTTTGACTGAAGGGTAGTCTTCATGCTAATTACAAAGAGAGAATGACTGAAAGAAAAATGAAAGAGAAAAATTAAAAATTACACATATTGTGATTAACTCATTTGTTTTGTAGGTGTGTCATACAAAAGTTACATTGTGAGCCACTTACAGCAAGTTTAAAGCAACAATTTCATTTAAGTTAAGATGAACTACCATAATTACATAATATCAATATTTTGTGCTGCAATTTCACTAAGAATCTCCCTACAGAAGCTGCAGAAGCTTTTACTTATGCAAATGTGGAAGCTCACAGTAAAATCAGTGCAGAATCTTATGAATCATTAACTTTGGCCAGAAATGCAGTCTGGGGAAGGGGGTAATGGCATCTGGGGAAGGGCAGCAAATGTCCCTGTGCTCTGGGTCTCCCTGAATGCTGGACTGAAAAGGAAAGTAACTCGGGGTTTTTGCAGTTTCTTCCAATTTACTATGCTGACTGTCAGGGACAGCAAACCACTAAAGCTTTGTTATCCTCTTTTCCTTGCTATACTCCCATATACTTGTGGACATAACAGGCGGCACAGCACCGTGTGACTGACCCTCCACGGTACCGAAGGGTTGCTTCAGCAGAAGGTACCTGGGCAGCAGAAGCTGGGAGTGTTAGAACAGTCTCCCTTAACACATGGAAAAAAGGTACTGTGACATGCAGCTTCATGCTCTCATAAAACACCTGGAAATAAAATACAAGCATATAAATAAAGCAATATAACTGTAATTTTAAACATCTGAAAGAATAACTGGCAATGGTTCACATAGTAATCGCTGACTTTGCTCCACATGGAGCAAAGATGAGTTCAGAAATTCCCCACTACTAAGTTCCCAGTAACCTTTTGGGGGCCAAACAAGGACTGTTGGATCCAGTGCAGGAATCCTCATCTTTTTTTTTTATCCCTCGACTTTTGGGTGAAGTGAAGACAAATAAATTTTATTTAGTGATGCTGCTTTTTTTTAACAAAAAAACACAAATGAGCGAATTCTGAGACATACTAGCTTCTGTAAGTAGAAATTTAAAACATAACCTTTATTATTCCAGGTCCCTATTCCAGGAACAAAAGGTCTTGGTCCAGTCACTGAGTGGATGGATGCTACAATTGCTAAATAGAAAAGTGACAGCAGTGCCTGGTAATACTATGGCTGTATAAAAAGTCCCTGACATTTACAGTCATCATTGGCATAAGATCAAACCTCAGCACTGGGGAAAAACTGGATATAAGTCACATCTGTTTCAACACAGAAATTATCTATTTGAGTCAAAAAGGGACAAGTGCTAGTGAGAGCAAAAACTGATGCAGAGCTGTGAAGGAAACATGGCAACTCACTTTCTTCTGAATGCTGATGTTGCCCAAGGTGTTAATGCCCCAGGAACCGTAACAGCTCTGCTCAAGCCCTTTCCTACTTTCCATTCATCGCAGTATAATGAATGGGATCCCATATACTGGTATGGCATCTCTTGTCTTTCACCAGCCCCATACTGGGATGACTCTGTAAGTGTGCATCATACTGCAGGTATTTCTTGCTGATGGTCCTGTTCTGGCAGAAACTTGGAAGAAATTATTGATCTTGTACTTAACTCAGTGCGCGCAAGTTATGTTCAGAGTATTTGTAATAGTCTGTTATTTTCTTCATCAGCTCTCTCTCTGATTATGTTCTACAAGTATTCGAAGTAGCTTCCTCTGAAAACTCTTCCTGCATCTGTATGATAGTTACATTAACTCCCAAGGATTGCAGTGCCCAAGATGCATTGACTCCAGCTGGATTTTTACTTGTCTATTTTTCTTATCTTACTTGCACCCTTGCATGCACTACAGTTCAATGACTGCAATTTGAGCACTCCTTCCTATCTAGCTGCACAACCTTCCCCAACACACCACCATCCTGATGTGTAATCACTCAGGAGACATAATCATTCACTTAGAACTAAAATAATTCTCCTACCGTTTGCTCCTTGCCTCCATTCTGCCCTTTTTCTCTGATTTATTGCACTATATTCCTTATGGAAATATTTTGACATCCATCCCCTCTATTCAAGTCTTGTACCCACCCTTGGAGGGAGTGCTTTGAACAGAGGAAGGCCAGGATGAGTGTGTATCTCATATACTCACCCTTTTATTCCAGTGTCATTTCCCCCACCTCCTCATTATATTCCTGAGCCCTTCCCCTCCTTCTAGTTTAGCTGTACCTACTATCTCTCCTAGAGCTGAGTCCTCCCTTCCCTCCCCTGCCCCTCTAGTAAATGTCAGAAAATATTTCCTCACAGCCTCTGCTACTCAGGATTGTGTCTGAATATAGGAATCCTGAACCCCAGCCTTGTCTAAGCTCTCTAAATCACTTGACCCCAAAAAGGTTGCCACAGGACAGCACTTACCTACAGCGCAGGCTGGAGCAAAAGTGCTGTTAAGGCACTGAATTCCTCCAGCTCTGGGCCTTGCAGCTTATTCAGACTGCAAGAAAGAATTTAGTGAGCCAGAGCACTGAATTTGTTACTCATTAAGCTTAGTCAAAATTACTGTGAAATTCCTTAATTAAACAGTTCAAGCTGAGAAGCAAAATGCTTTCTAATCCAGCCACCACAGTGCCCCACTCAGTCCTGTACCTTTGCCTCTTCTTTCTCGCTGCCCTCATGTTGCCATGTTAGCTCACGTGCTGCCTGGTGGTTTTGCTTGTTACGAGTGTCCCCTGACCCCCACACTGCACCAACAAGCAGAAAGCTCTTTATGCCAGCTACTGACCTAGTGGTGTGCACCAGCCCAGGCTGGAAGTGCATCTTGAATTTCTTGCTCCCTCAAGAGCATTTGATTAAAGGCGGATTTTCATGGTGTGCTGAGATTCAGAACGTGGCTGCTGTTCAGTAGCTGCTGGTGGCAGTTCTGAGCCGGAACACACACTGGGGCTCCGCGCCTTCCGTGGCGATAAACTGAGTCCTGGGACAAGGAATTCTGCACCATTTCCCCCAGTGTGCAGAAGAGCACAAACAAGACCATGCTCACACTCGCTGCCTGGCTGATGTTCTTGCACTCGGGGACACGCGTTTCACCAGATTTTCAGTGATTCTCCACAGAAGGCTTCCACACCTGCTCTCTAATGTGTCTCTTACAGCTAAAGAACTTGAATCAGCTTCACTGTCACTCGAGATGTGTGAAGTCAGTTTGGAAACATTTGGAAACTGAGGACATTTGGTGAGTGTCTGCACACCTGCAAAGGGCCCAAGAACAGCACTTGCAAATGCAGCAGACCTCACAGCACAGTGTGCCTTTTACAGGCCTCAACAGGCTCAGCCTAATTCACAAACACACACATGTGCTCCTCGCTGTGCTCAGGGGAATACACAATCTAAATTAATTTCTGCTATTACAAATCTAGAAAAACTTCTCTAGCCCAGGAAATGGTTCTGGAATCACAACACAGATGTGTAGAGTTGTACAGAATACAGTTCACAAATTTGTTTCTTTCTTCTCTTTCTAGTAATTGAAGTTTTAATTAATAAAAGCTATGCTTATAATGAAGTTTTAGGAAAACAGAATATTTTTAACAGAGGTATATATTTCCTTTATTTCCTATGGCCTGATTTATGGATTTGCAAACTTACCATTTCAGCCTGAACTCATAAAGCAGAAAAATTACTTTAAAAGTAAGTTGACAGTGCTTTAGGATGAATTATGGATACTTTTTTTGGCTTCTGACAGTAATTTGCTTTGGGATAGTCTTCTGGCTGAGAAGCTGTAAACAAGACAGCAGCAAAAATACAAGCAAAGAAAAACAACTAAAAGAATAAGATCAGCTATAATATTAATCATTTTGATGCTGAATTTGGCTCCTTTGGGGCTAAACCAAACTAACTGTATTTATTTCATAATCTTTATTTTTCAATTCACTTATCCATGTGTATATGTTTTCCCTCCAAGAATCGCTGTGTCTCCATCATGAGGAAAATAAAACTTTTTAATCACCACAAAACTCTTTGATTTATTTAAAGTCAAGTCTGCAAGAGGGGAATTCTAGTGCTCCATTTTACATATCTTATAAATGGTACATTTTTCCACAACTCTTTATAGTGCTAACTTGTTAAAAATTGTGCCACTGTTTATATTATTAACTGGAGCCCAGGACTACAAGGAGCTGTTGAAGCAACCACCCCAGAGACCAGCCAGAACACTGCAGTGGAAGGATTAGTGATCAGGATGCTCAGACACTCACTTCTAGCTCGGGGTGGCCACAGCTGACTGCAGTTACATCTGGGCACCGGATGTGCACCTCTCCGTGTGAAAGTTGCGGATACTGGAAAGTTAATAAAAGCATTTTCCAGCTCTGCAGGATGTACGCTGTTCCTTTCTGCTGTGCTGATGCACATGACTGTGTACCTCGTGCAAGCAGTTACTGGACATGCGAACCAGGAAGTGGATGTTGAAAGTCATTGTATTATTAAATGAGGAATCATATCTAATTTAATTAAGAGATAAATATACCTTTACTAGTAAGCAAATGTCATCAGGGGATATCAGCTGTACTTGCATATTTTTCCAGTCATCAGAGTGCTTTAAAACCCTTCTCATTTATGGACAGTTTGTTTCTCTGAAATAGGAAAACAAGGTTTTTTCAGGTGGTGCATGAAGCAAGTGTTCAAAGGACTTGACCGAAGAGTATCAGCAAGTAAACTAAAAATGTATGCTATCAATAAAATCCTTATGGGAATATGTCATAAGGGTAGTGTTTTTGCAGTTGGGTTGCAGGAATTTAATAGGCAAGGATTTAAAAATTATGACCAAGATGGCTGGCTCTTGTAGCTTCATGATTGCCTTTGCAGTCTGCATAAAAAAATTTGGAAATTATCTTGGAGCTTCACGTAGTTATCAGTCCTGAGCTGTCCTAATGACTGAAAGTAAGATGTCTCAAAGAAACAAGTCGATGATGATCCAGGTGTTCATAACATGCGTGTGTTTGCCTTGTCATGGTAATATCATCACATAATCTAAATTTAGACAACTTCAGACATTACAAAAATCAGTGTTTGCATTATTTATAAAGTTTCTTACTTTTAAAATCTAAAGATTGCAGAGAAACTATTTCAGAGATCAAACAATAGAATATTTAGAAGAAGAAAGCAAATACTTTGTTAAAATAATTTTTGGGAAAAGCCTTCAAGGATTTTGAAAAAGGCACAGTCCTTCTTTATGACCACGTGGAGCTTAAAGGGTCATCTACCAAGTTCTACCATAGCTGCATTTGAACGATAAACTGTGAGAACTCACAAAATCCCAGGCAAGGAGATTCCCCTTACTTTGGAAATCTATAGATGTTTGACATATTTTTCCATAGCACGTTGTGATATCACGTATCACAGTACTTTGTGCTGTCATTTACATGGGTGAAGTAAAGACTGGCAGCAATCCGACTGCTCACTTTGAACTGAGCAACCACATGAGATGCTGACACAGAAAATCACCCTTTGATTTCTCAAGAGTTAAATTGCATCTGCAAACCATGTCAAGTTCCATTTGGAGTAAGCTCTGGTGTCTGTCTAGTGCATTTCTGCCACTGGTTATTCTTTCTTTTTTTGTTTCTTTGGATAAGAAATGTCTGCATCCTAGCTGCTAATGAAAGAGCATAATTCTGAAATGCTTAGTCACTTTTATACTTTTTTACTGATGCTGTGAAGAAGTGACAGAATCCTGTAGCTAACATGATTCAAAAGATAAGGGGGAGGAGAAGGTGGAGAAAGATTATATAAAATGTATTTATATTGCTTCTACAACTGAATTGTTTTCAGTATAGTGTCACGCACTCAGTGTGGGGGAATTCTGCATGTGTCATGATTCTACAGATGTTCTTGCACACTACATGCAGCTGCACTATTTGTCATGGGCAAATTTAATAGCAAGATTACGTGTTCCCTCTAATCTTAGTTCACAAAAACATGGAGGGGAAAAACCCACGACCTGATAGCTTGCTTGCTTCCCTTCTTTATATATCCTTTTAAAACACTTTAAAACTAATACTGGAAACACCCAGCTTTTGTACTAAATTCTGTAACACCTGCAATTACAGCTCTATTACCTTTGCTAGAATGATCTTGTTCTTTCTAATGTTTATAATGCTAATTAAGTAATTTTAAGTACCTGAAGAGGTCATATTCCTAACAGTGGGGGTTCTTCAAGAGCTTGATCCTTCAAAAGGGAGAATAATTTCTGATAAGTCCTGAGTATCCTGTGTTCTCAGTGACTTGCAGATGAAACTCAGAAGCACTCCATACAGAGCCAAGTGCTGTCAGAAATTTTACAGAGTCAAACTCAGAAGAGCTTTCCTACTCTTGTCATTTTAAAATCCTGGATCCTCTCCTCTAACTATTCTCTGTCCTAAACTTTGTTGGTCCACGGGCAGTGTGTTAAACAGCTCTTCAGAGGGGACCCTACCCTTGGGTTCCAGCTTCTTGCAGATGTATCCAGGAAGAAAAACAAGATTTTGCAAATAGAAAAGAGAAGAAAAAAAATAAAGGCGAGGGGAGGGGGTTTGTTGTCAGTTGGAAAGCTGATAACATGCTGAAACATGGGTTGTCTAGTTACTGGCAAGGGAGGTAACTGAAGAACTGGCAGTGAAGGAGAAGTTTGGGCTTCAGAGAAATGAAACTGAGAGCTGAAGTAGAAGTGCATCCAACTAAACCAAACAGGCCAAAACTCAAAAAGAAGGTACAGCTATAGAAGACATTAAGGGTGTTACACTATCAATAAGTGTATGAACAAAAACCAGATGTTATAAATGAAAAATTTCAATTTAATTACTGCATCTCCTACAGCACAAGAAAGAGATTAACCTACTCCAGTGGAGGCTATAGCAGGAAACGTGTGAGGAGAGGCTGAGGGCACTGTTGTTCTTCAGCCTTGAAAAGGCCAAGAGGGCAGGGGGATCTACTGCTGTCTGGAAATACTTCACAAGAGGCTACAAAGAAGACAGACAGGTTTTTCTTAGATGTGCACAAGGACGGGAAAGAGGCAACCTGCAGAAGTCAGACCAAGAGAAATTCTGACCAGGGATTAGGAAAAATTATTTACCATGAGGGTGGTGAAACAATGGCAGAGGATCCCTGGAAGGTTGTGGCTCCCTCATCTCCAGATGCCAAGGTCTGTATGTCCTCTCCTTGAGAGCAATCACACTTAACAGATGACGTGGATATTAATATCTACACTTGTAACATTAAAATATACATATATTTACAAGTACAGCTGAAACTCTGAGTGCTTATAAAACAAAGAAAAGATGGATCAACGGGGTTTTGTTGGGGGTTTTTTTGTCGCAATGTGGACACAGCCTGGGGAGAAAAGAGACAGCCAAACTCAGGAGTAACAAGATAGAAATGCCTTTATTTATTTATATACAGATGGGTTTTATACCCTAGGTTCTTGGAATGGTAGAAAAGTCATTGGATCTTTAGCCAACCACCCCTCAGGTTTATTGGCTAGATCCTAAAACATCCATCTCCTAAACAATCCTTCAGACTAACAATAACAAAGAGCAAAACATCTCACAAGTGCAAGATAGAAGAATTATTTACAAAAGCTCACTAGCTGTTTCCCAGCTAGTGTTATGAGATAGTGAGAATGCTCATGGACACAGGCAGATACTGGAAAATCTCTCTGCCATCAAGCTTTCAGCGTCCACATTTTTTTGCCATGGAAAAATCACATCTTTAAAATAAATATACCATTCATGTACAATTGTAAGGGAGGTATTTTAGAGCAACTTGAATTTTGTACATGGTGAAAACTCCATATATGTAAAATACATAGTCACGTATCGAGTTGATGGAAAAGTTCTTCTTGTTCGTAGGAAGCTGATCAGATAATTTTGGAAATGTATAACAAGTGCTTCTGTTATTAAAGATGTGCATGTGTGAACACAGTCTGCCAAAGAAAATGGAATATTCAGTGAGTCTCTTCAGAAGAATGCCGACAAATAGCATTGAAATATTTAACAGAGATGTGAAAATATTAGTTTCCAGTCTTCAGATGATTACTTAGCTCAAAAGTTAAACAGGTGTGACTATGACATCTCTCATTCTCTTTCTAATCAATCTCTAATCATATATATGAGATCTAGTTGTGTTTATATGTAGACTCAATTTCAGAAATTGTTGTGAACTACCTCATGTAAAACCTGCCTGATAGTGCCTGTCTGTGTGTCTGTATGTGTGATGTATCTTAGATTCAAGCATGTTTCTTAATTATCCTATACCTTTATCAGGTTACACCATGGTCTCCTGCAGCTACAAGAATTTTTAACTTAGCACTACAAACTATAGTTCTCAGTTTAATAATCACAGTATTCCTGCTGATGGGGCAAATTATATTGGCAATGAAAATCAAATACTTTTTGTTAGCTGGCCTCCTGATGGTAATGAAGAAATACAAGTCAATCAGACTTTGAATTACTCTAATTCAAGAGAAGTTAGGAAAGTGTGAATGTTTCCAAGATCTGCTGCTCAGTCATGACTCTGCAGTCATAGCAGAGTTTGCAAATCCTTGCTCTGCATTTCATAGACTATTCAAAGTGACTTTATAGCCCAATAAATGTGATTTTGCCATTATTAGTAAAAAGCAACAGGGTTTGTATTGACATGACAGTGTAGGGACTTAGCAATGCTCTGGGTTTTTCTGGGCCTAGATAGATTTTAACTTGGTTTAGCTATGATAGCAATTGTCCAGCTGTGAGGCACTCTTGACTAGATTTGTTTTAGTCTAACTCTCGTTTAGGGTTATAACAAATGGTTATTCATTGTGAACTGAACTGCTTACAGTTCTAGAGTCAGCTGTGGGGAAGAGTGCAGACACATTTGACACAAATCAGCCACTTAATCGTCCTCACATGATAGTGTTAAGAAAACATATAAAACTACATCCAAGCAGACACCAGGCTGAGAAGAAAGACATCCCTCTCCCATGCGTATCACACTAATCCTGGTGATAACTCATCATAATACTCCCCCATTCCTTTTGAGGAACACCAATCTTAAGACCCAAAGGAGAACTGCGGGAGTAAGTGCAACTCCAGAGAAAAGAGAATTTTTAGTGTAGCAATTTTAACTCTATTTTTAATGAGGTCTTCCTATACTCATTAAGTAATTTTGACTATTAGACTGTTTAAAACATTGATTGGACTAACAATAAATTCTTAGATTCATTTATATTCTTTTGCCTTTTGCCAGTACATTTTTGCCAAACAGAAGACTTTGAGTGTAATAGCACATCATAACATCACCAACATTTTCAAGAACCTGGAAGCTGAAACAGGCTCTATAAAGATCACTGAAGCTCAGAAACACTTTTGGCCAGTTGCAGTTATGCTGTAGTGCTCTGTTTTCTCATGGACAAGCTGAATAAAATCAATCCAGTGAATTAGCTCTCACTCAAGGTTACCACTCAGGAAAAGGTCAGTATGTTTGCGTGCTGCTGGTTTAATCTAGTTCTACCACTGGCTTACCACTTTCCCTCTGGTCACAGGCTTTTATTGCTGTATTTCACAAGGCACTGCAGTGAGCAAAGCCCTCTGAGCACATGAGGCTGAGTGTAAAGAACCCAATTGCCTGTGTAACACCCTCACCTGTCATTTACCTTGGTCTGTTTGAAAGGGTAAAGCTGATTTCACAGCCCAGTTAGCTCTCCCAGTACAGCACGAACCCTGCACGAGCTCCCATTCACCACTCTGTGTATGTGGCCAAGCAGCCCCCAGAGCAGTCCTCTGCCTTAAGATTTTCAGGTCTCCCTTGCATGCCTTCCCAATTCGGCACAGCAAAAGGGAATATGGACAAGTTTGGGTAGTTCTGCTTGGGTGTCCTTGCTGTAGCTTGAGCTGTTCATGCTGCCAGCTGGCTCTGCCAGGCCCCTGGAAAACTCCCTCCTCAGGGAAGAACATCAGTCTGAAATGCTTCCTACAAACTGCATTTGCTCTGAACCAGTCCAGGCTGCTTCCTTGTTAAGGATGGAAAAGCATGACGGCTTCACAAACGTTGCTGTGGCTGGGGGGCACCTCTGCAGGGACAGCCAATCTTCTCACTCTCTACTTTCCATCTTCATCTCAAACACTGGGAAACGCATCAACTTTCAAAGTAGCTCTTCATGTCCTGAGTGCTGCTGCCACGTATATATATTCCTCCTAGAACGAGCTGAATGGAAAGAGTGTTGTATAATGATCTCTCATTTAGCTTAAAGTGTCATCTTTTCCTTCACTGCATTTTGCCTGTGAGAAGTACGCTGAGTCTTGTACAGCTGTGTTCCCGCTCTTATTCGGCACAGATCTCTTCCAAGTTCTGCACCTATACCAAGAGTTTCCCTCTTCCCTCTGGAAAGAGCGACAAATGGGTACAGAGCAGAGGAGCCCAAAGCCTACATGGATGTGAATCAGGCCTAGGATGAAAATACTAACCTGATAAAAGAGATTTCTTTGGCTTCTAGTGCATGCTTTCTGAGCTGGAAAATAAAATTCCAAATGGAGAAGAGAGAGGGAAGACAAAGAAATTCAGATTCAGATGCTGACCCCACTTGTCTTCAGAGCACAGAATATCTACTATACTGAAACATAGATCAGCCAGCCAGTGAATTCTTGCCCAGCAACCTCAAGGTTATGTGGAAGTCAGCTACAAGCATCTCACACGAGGACATGTGCAATGACAGACTTCAGCAAGATGACAAAGACCTGCTCTGGTCGAGGTTGGGATGCTCAGAATGCTCACCACCATACATGGCTCGGCCCTTCCTTTGTTTGATACATTTCTCATTGAGCTGTGTAAGCAAGATACAGTTCTGCTCAGAAAAAACACACTATATTAATTATTTTAAAATTAACTGGGGTTAAACCAAATGCTGTTGTCAGGCATGCTAACCTTTAGAACAGATCTAGCATTAAATCATGGATATCTATAGGGAGTTCCCTTGGATCATTTGATCAAATTATGCTCTTAAAAGTACACTTCAAAAATGTCATCCTGGTGTAGGAGGAAAAGAAAGAAAATAAGGCAATGAAATTAATGGAAATTTGGAGAAATGAAATGTTGTCTCACGTATTTTGACAATGTAGACATCAGTAGGTTTGCCAGACAGATCAGCTTCAGATTTGACTTGAGCAAATTAAGCTAGTCTAAAGCACAAGCTACTTACTAGTTATTTTCTTGGCTTTTTCCTCTTGAAAAACATTTTCAAAAAAACCTCTTACATTATAACAGCACTGGCCATGCGTCTCCCATGTCTGAGGTCATTCCCCAGCCTTTGGGAAGAAAGCTGGCATCTGACCAGGTGGCCAATTTCTGGTCATAGAAGTGTTTTAAGCAACAAAGTGTACTGGCAGCAAGAGTAAAGGGGGGAAAGAGGTGAAGCTGAAGAAAGAGAGACTGCTAAAAAAATCGGGTATAGACAACAAGAGGAAAGAGTGCCGAAACACCTGAAGGGCTCTGACAGAGAAATCCCACTGCAGCAATTGTTTCATCGTTACCCTGCTTTGCAAACAGCACACTGTAGGCACCCTTCCTTCGCAGATATCTGCTGCTGCACCCCACTTCTTTCAACAATAGGACATCAGGCAAAACTGGGCATAGCTGACAGATCCATAATAATACCAAAAAAAGAGAGAAATTATACCCAAGAAAAAGTGATGCCAATGAAAAACAATTGCTCACCACCACAAAACCAATGCCCAGTCAGTCCTCGAGCTGCAGTCCCCAGCCAACTTCCATCTCTAGTTTATACACAGAGCATGATGCCATATGGCAGGGAATATCCCTTTGTTCACTTGGGGTCAACTGCCCCAGCTGTTGTCCTCTCAACTTTTTGTGCACCCCCAGCCTCCTCACTGGTGGAACGGTGTGAGGAGCAGAAAAGGCCTTGACTCTGTGTGAGCACTGCTCAGCAATAATTAAAACATCTCTGAGTTATCAACACTGTTTCCAGCACAAATCCGGAACACAGCCCCATGCTAGCTGCTATGAGGAAAATTAACCCAGAAAATCTACCCCAGTCAAAACTAGCACAATCTTAAACTGAGTTTGCTGGACTGGAAGGTGTTTGGTGGTGTTGGGATTTTCACTTGTGAATGTGACAAATTTGACTGAAGCCTAAGAAACATTTTTACAGATTTCTTTAAAACAGGCTTATACTTTAATACTGTCTAGCCTCACACAACATGCTGTGATTTGATTTTGCATTATTATGATGATGTATTACAACACCAAGTAATAAAGACTGTAGTGAATTCGGATTGGAGAATATAAACATCAGTCCTCTTGTCTGATTTTCCTAAATCTCTTTCTGACCTAAGCACCTAAATAGCCTCAGTCTGGTCATAATCCATACCTTGACCATATGGTCCTCTACCAGAAAACAAAATAATTCTAGGCAATTAAGACACTTGCCCATATCCATTTCATCTGCTAGATCTTTGGAGGTGCAAACAAAACACTGGATGGGAAGATTTGCTAATGCTGATAGTGCTTTAGATCACTCGATAATCTTTTTCCTGTGATAGTTATTACTGAATGGAAATCAAATGCGTGCATGTTAGGACTAGTAACAGATGGCACTTCTGTTCTGTGAGGAAGAAATAGGGGCAAAGGGGCAGCAAAGTTGAACCTCCCCCCTTCCCTGTCTTACCAGGATTCATTGTGTTGCCCTCCTGTTACAGTTGGCTGTGACTCTTTCTTGTTATAAAGAGATGTCAGAAGTTAGAGAGAGACAGACGATAACCTTAAATCCTTTACTGCATTTTACCAGGATTCTGAAAAATAAAAAATAAAAAAATAAAAGCCAGCTGAGGGAGTTGGAAAATGTCAGTGAGGCATTACACAAAGAACTTGATACATTTGTTGACCTTTCTTCTTCCTCCACCCTTCTCCTCTAAGATGGATTTAGTAGTAGTGAGTGCTTAGTGCTATAAGTGCTTTCTTAAAAATAATTTAGATGCTATTGTCTGTCTGCCTGCCCTTGGAAAACATAGCTGTTTCAATGAGCCCCTGCTGAAACGGAAGAAAAAGGGTTTATTGAAATGCCTCCAAAAATGCACCAAAATTTCATTCTTCCCCTTGTCTGCTGAAACCCATCTTGTTCTTGCTTTTACAGTCTTTTGTTTTATTTTTTTAATTGTACCATTGTATTCAGGGTCTTTTCATTCTTCTCCGCTATTTTACGAATGGCGTGTGTGGTATTAAGAGCTGAAGGCAGAGATGAGAGCAGAAGTGTTTTGAATTGACTAATTTGCAGGCAAGAAATAAAGCTCTTGTAAGGTGGTCCCAGGGGTATCTTTGCCATGAACACTATTTGAAATGACATGTAATCTGGTACATTTCAAAGGCAAAACATTTCCTATTCTAAAGTATCTTCCTGAGCCAGGGTTGCTTTACCTGTTTCCAGAGAATAATAAACTCCACCGAGGCCAAGGAAACTCCTTCTCTCCCCTCTCAAAATTCCTGTTCTTTCTCAAAGGGGCAATTGCAGCCAACAGTTTATTTCTGTCCTATCTTTTGCTGCTCTAATGGCTCAGTGCTCACTACTAATACATAGCTGAATGCACTTCTGGATTAAATACCAAGTAACAGAACCCAGCACATCCCTGTACAACACAATAAATAATGGTGTGGAGCTCTCTTGCTGTTTCTTACAACAGTGGAAAATTTAGGTCTGGTTCTTATTTTAAAATTTTAAGCATTTCACCATATAACTTTGATCTGGCAATTTCTTAATAGAAACTGTTCCTCTTACAGAGAAATCTGAGTTTAACTGACCTTGGAATGTTGTATTAATACTCTTTCTCAGCACAATTCAGTGTTTCTAGCCTTGTTGGTATACTAAAAGGCTTACACACAGAAGTCCACATTTAATTTGTTAAGGCAGAAATTTCAGAAAAGCTTTATGTTTAGAATTTTGTCCGTATTTTGGTGAAGGCTTAGCTGGTCTTATAAACTGACACACTTAATCATCATCTGTGAACATATTCATATACTCTAAGGAACGTTTCTATATGTGTATGATTTAAGCTTATGATATCCAGAAGCTGTATTGCATGGTTTTAAAATATTTTAAAATGTTTTAAATGAGGAAATTGGCCACAAATAAACCCCAAAGCTTTTGAGAAAATAAACACTGATAAATATTACAAATAATTTCTGTTAATTTCACAGCTGTTCTGTTCTAAAGCTTTTAGTTACAGAAAAACAAACTCATGCTTTGTGAACATTCTGAACTTACATGGATCACTGTTTCAACATTTACTTGATTTTCTCTTTGACTCTCCATGAAGAGAAATCAGAGTACGGTGTGTCTACAACAATTACCCTACATTTTTATATTTTAAAATTTATTTTATATTTATTTTTAAAAATAAAAACTTCAGTTACATTGATTTTAAAAATCCATATGCTTGTGCTCAAATGTATTGGCTCTACACAGTATTTTTTCAAATGTGGACAATGTTAAATAAATTACATTACTTGAACACAGATACTGAAGATTCCTGGATAGAACAAGCAAAAGAAATGGATTTGAAATGTCCAGAAAGGGGAAATTTCTAAAAGCATGAAAAGTGAAAAGTTCTCTCCTCAACCTCACATTTCTGAGGCAGAAGAATGTCCAGGATGACTTGTGCTGTCCGTATGCATTACCAGTCTCAGCCCTTTGAAGGATAGAATTTGTACTGTGAGTGACCCTAACGTGTGTTGCATTTGGATCTCCACCAAATAGAAGTCATGATAAAATATTATGCCCCACAGATAGGTCTCACACCTTAACTGTTGTTTTTCACAAGGTTCTGTCAACTGTAATTCTTAATTTATGGGAACTTAGCCCAAATGTAACTTGGAACTAAACGTGTCCAGCGTTCACAAACCTTCCAAAGAAGGCAGTGCTGTTCCCCAGTAGTGTTTATCTCCTGGACTGATCCCCTGATCGATTCTGAACTATTAGATCAGTCTGGACTGGATGCTATTACTAACAACCATGAGAAAACATAACATTCACCATGAAAAGAAGACCTTTCTACCATGTTAGTTAGCGATACCCCTGGTCTTAGAAATTCTACCACAACCAGAGAAATAAACCAGGCCTTTCCATGACTGCCGAGTGCTGTCACATGTCAACACACCCAGAGCACTACACCTGCAACACTCAGCGTCTGAGGAAAGTTGCAGTGCTTGGCTCAGGCAGCTGCCTGGGGGAACACTGCTCGCTGCTTTCTGAAATCAGAGGGAGCTGCCTGCTCTTCTGTATTTGCACAAGTCATCAACCTTGCACAAGTATACTTGAGCAACAGATTTGACCCTATTGAAAACCTGCTAACCCTCCTCTGACCCAACCAGTTTCTAATGCCAGCATAAGGACTTCTGTTCAGCCCCTTTCATTGCCTGTGTGTAACGTCACCTTCAGCGAGACATTAACTTAATTTCTTTTTTTTCCTTTAGATAAATTTCTAACATATCCACTTCAGTGTGCATTGAAATATTCATACAGGCAATATGCAGGGAAGCCATCAGCAGGAATCAATTGTTTCACTCTGGGATGCTTTTCAGACTAGGAGCATTTTTCTAATACGGAACACCTAGCCAGAAAGCAGTACAATATCCTAACTCAGCTGATTTATTGAAACTATATTTTTGAGGGCTGTTTTTTCCCTTTGGTGACTCATGTGATGTGGTGCCATCTAAACACTGTGTGTAGAACACATGCTTGCTTGAACACTTCGTTATTTGGCTCAAAGTAGTACAGTATATTGTTCTGTTTAGGGAACAAGTTTGAATTTACCATTGACTCAGGAGAACTTCACAATGTATCACTGGGTCAAGGACAGGAAGCTGCAGCAGAAATAGCTATGGAAAAGGCATCAAAAGAAGGCCACTGGGTTATACTTCAAGTAAGTCAAAGCTCTTCATTACATCAGTGCTGCACTGCGGTGTTAAAAACTGAAGCGTTTCAAAATAACATGTGCCTGTATGAAAGAGTACTAAATAGTGATTTAAAACTTCCTTTGTCTTTGCCACAAGGGAAGCACATAACTTCATCTGGATATGTGAGTATCGCTGAATATCACATAAAATATGAATTGCAACTATCTTGCATGTAGGGAGTCAACTAACATATTTTCCCAAGCACATGATATCTGATTTACTAATTTATTATCCATTAAAAAAAAATCCTTTAGTAAATAAATGTGTAGCAAAAAGAATTGTTACGCTGTATAATCAGATGAATAGATACAAACAGGGAAGATTGCTGTCATTATGCAGTGTATTGTGCTAAACAGATGCACACAATTTTTTTCAAATATTGTGCAATATCAAACTGCTTCCTTATGTCTGGGTTTTTCTTGTATCAATAAAATGCTTCAAATTTCAAATCAATAGCTCACGGGGAGGCCTATTTTTTCCTCCCTTCTCCCCCCTCTCCCTCCTTATCTCTGAATATTTATTTTGTAGTAAAGTGGCTGGACACATTAGAGAAATTACTGAAGAAAACCAGGGAAGGAAGTCAGCAGGGCAATCGGTTTTGAGTGTGGGGAACTTGCTCCCTTCCCTAAAGCACATCTCATTCCAGAGTGGATTTGGAAAACCTCCCATTAAAATAACTGATAAGCCACTACCTGTAATACCGCCTGATCACCATGCTGCACTAGATAAATTTGACCAGGCAAGCAAAACACCACAGAAATAAAACTTTAAAAATGTGAGTATTAAACTTCTCATTTTAAAGCCATTTGAAACAATGAAGTCACTAAAAGCCTTTACAGGATATGCAATAACAAAGCAGAATGAATTTCATTTCTTAAAGATTTTTTCACATATCCTAGAATAACCGCACATCTATCACCAACACAAAAAAAATCAAACAAGACACTACTTCTTTCAATTTTAAAGCATCACACACAGTTTCTAGCTAAGTACCTGTCTGTGTGCATGGGAAATGAAGAATTTGCAGTCACTACAGGTAATTACTGTAGTACAGAATAAGAATTTATTTTGGTTTCATTTAGCTTAGTTTGGTTTATCTTGAGATGCACAACCATGTGGTTTCGTGTCTCTGGAATATCTTTTACATATTCTGAGCATGCAGTGCACTGGAATTAGGTCTTCAGCTGAGGTAAATCAGTGAGGTTCACTAAACCAATTTATACTCCTAAGGGTTGGTCCGAAACATTTGGATCATACATGAGAGGAAAGCGTAGCTTGGCTGCTAGGTTATCATATTTTCTTCTGTCCTTTTTAATTTTTGTTTTGGAAGGCTTTTAATGAAAACAAATTTTCTTACTGACTCTTTTTAAAAAGATACTTACAAACAGGTGTATATAGGTAGCAGCTATAAGCTATGATCAAAGATTTGGTCAAAAAAATCAAGTATCTCTTTGGAACACAAATCTGTATTAAAGCAAGCCTCCACCTGAATGCTAAGAAACTCACCAATTACAAAAAAAAGATAAAAAAAAAAATAATTGCTTTTTCGGCAGTATATTCTAAAAAACCTCTGTGAAAATTACAAAGGCTTTTCTTCTTTTTCTCTTGTATAGAATAACCTCTTCCAGCAATAAAAAAGGGAAAATTCGCCAGCCACCCGCGCGGCGGAGGGAATGTCACCCAAAGTGCTGACAGACGCACAAAGGAACCCGCGGCTGCAGCCACGGCCACAACGCGTTTGTCGCCAACTTCTGCTCCGCCGAGCCCGCTGCGGCCCCCGGCCGGGCCCGGCCCCTCACCGCGCGGNCGGCACGGCGGCCCGGCCGCCAGGGCAGGCTTCTCTCTCGCAGACCCGCGTGTTAACGCTGGAGTGGGGGCGCATGGGACTCCCCACGCAGGGCCGCACCCCCAGCACCCGCTGCCAACACCCAGGCGCCGGCGGGGAGAGCCTGTAAGCCGTCCCCCGACCCGGAGCCTCCCGCCCGGGCGCCTGTGTGAGCCCGGTCATTACCAGTGCGGGAGCCAGCGCGGCTGGAGCGGTGTCAGCAAAACCAAGGCGCATCCCGCACTTTCTTCCGCAGTTTCCACCCGGAGGACAGGGATGTGACATGGGCAGGAGCCAGAGGTCACAGACCTGCGGGGCTGAGGCGACTCGGCCGACAGCAACCCCGGGCGTCCGCCCGTCGAGGAGGGGTTCGTGCCTGGGGAAAAGCAAACACGGGCTTGAACGGGCACGCTCTGTTAACTCGTTTAAATGGCCACAAGCACACTGCTCTTCCTGAGGAATTACACCTTAAACAGACTTGGCTGTTTAATAAACCAGCCCTGGTCCCCTGCAGCGGTGACCTCTGATCCCATAGCAATGCAAAGGTTTCTCGTAGTGCCGTGCCCGCACCGCTGCGGCCGAGCGGCGATAATGACCAGGGGTCCTTGGGCGACGAACTATTCCGGCAAGAGGGAGGCAGAAAAGTCCTCTCCCACATCTGTGGGGCATTTGCTATCACTGCCTGTGGCAGTAGCCATGCCTGGCGGGCGGAGGGCTCCTCACTGAACCCGGCATTAGTCAGACGGTGATGGGAGCAGGTAGCAAACAAGCCCCTTCCCAGCCCGTGCAAGCCAAGCGCGGCCGAGAGGGGCGGCTCACAGCCCCCATCCTCACCTGGGAACACATTTGCCATCTCACCTCCTCCGCCTCCCCCGGAGCCCTGAGCAAGGCAGGTGTAGAACGCTCCCAGCGCCACAGGCGGGGGCTTCACACGCACGCTGTCCCTGGAAAGAGGCCGGGCGAGGGAGGCAGGAGTGCAACAGGCCGGGCAGAGCGGCGGCNCTCCCGCTGCGGGGGAGCCGCGGGCGTCCGAGGAGACCAGGGCAACAAAAGGACCCGATCAGAAAAAGGAATCAAAGAAGGAAATGTAGCGATCACTAAAAACAAGAGGAGGAATTTTCCCCGTGGGGAAGTGAGAGGGAAGCGCCCCTTACATGAGCTTTTTTTCCCCCCTACAATTTCTGCAGAAATTCTGACAATGCACGTGCTCGTTTTCCCTTTCCCATTCCACACAAACCTGTTGTTGTTTTACTTTCATTATTTCACTTCATTGCATCAGAAATGCTGAATCATAAAACAGGGGTTAGTGAAAATGGTATTTATCTTACAGAAATAAGCCCCACATTATTTTAAAGATCCCCACACTACTGCTGTTATTATTATTATTATCATCATCATCATCATGCATCTTGGCAGGTTGAAAGGTATCTCAGAACAGTAAGAATTCAGCAGTAATTTAACATCCCACAGCAGTACTTTAAAAGCATCAAATAGCATTTTGAATTTTAAGTCAGTACAAGTGTAAATAAATGGATGTACTCCCACATGTCTGTTGTTTTTAAACTTGTGGTGATACTAAAATATTTGCCTAACAGCTTTGAGTTGTAACAGAATTTCAGCTCATATATACACATGCGTGTGATATTGAATTAAACCATTTGTCATTTTTTTCCATAAAAGACACAATTTGGCTCTCAGCAAACCATTTGAAATAGAAATTATGATGATGATACCACAGCTCCATTTTATTTTATGGTACTGTATTGATTTTCAAATAGGCAATACATGTATTTTTGTAATGGTCTAAAAAGAAGATATTCTGCCTTTTTATTTTACAGTCCTTATGCTATTACTTGCTTTCATTTCAATAAAGGATGGCATTTTTCAGAGATGCTACAATAAATTGCTTCATTTAATAAGTTGCTACACAGAATAATAATGTTACACCAGAGAGCAGCACTTAATAATTCGGAAGAAATAACATTTTTCTTTTAAAAATATTCCTGTCTCTTTATTTTTAAATTAAAATTATCTTTCTGCTGTTTTCTTTCAGAAGGATAATCTGATTATTAAAAAATTCCTCTTTTTTCTTGCAAGCATTGGAACTTGGGTGTGATATAAAGGGGCTAATTAAAATGGGGAACAAATTAGATTAATTTCCATGGATATAATAGTGATATAAAAGTCTTGTTCTCAACAATGACTCCATAATAGAACTATTTCATTTATGCCTAAGCAGGTTCCTTATTCTGTCTAGTGAGGATTGCCAGCAGTGTCTTAGTGACAAGGTTTTTATTTTTTTTTTTTTGACAGTTTGATAGGAAGTCGGTGCTTGCTTCAGGGTTTGCAGTCTCTTCAAACCAGGATTATGAAGGCTACCATAAAAATATGGATAAAATGCTACCTCCCCAAAGTGACATCCGTTATGGCCTGCACCCCAATGTGGAGATTGCTTTTGTAATAACTGCAGACAACATGCTCCATATGCTATTAGAGCTGCAATTCAAATACTCAGTCACTGGGGAAGGAGTCTCCTAAGCTGTGGAAGACAAGGTCAGTCAAAACACAGAGCAGGCTTCAAATTTGTCACAAGACAGTTTTTGCCTATGTGTTTATGTTTGGGGTTTTTCTTTTCCTCCCATGGACACCAATTTCAATTGAATTAGGTATTCTCATACCTGTTTTTTTGCAGGGATTCCATCTGAAATTTGCAGGGATCTCTAGTATATGTGAGACATAAATATATGCATTATTTTGCACCACAGAGAAAAAAGATCTTGCTGGAATGTTACAATATATTAATAGCATTGTGCCATTTAGGATCTTTTGTCAGGTTGCAAAATGCCATTATTTCCAAACTATAAGGCAGAATTTGCTTTTCTTCCTAACAGCATGGATGTGCACAGGTCTTCCACTCCTCCATTTCACAGGGTAAGTCCTCCATATCCTTCATACTGTGACATGAAGGCACAGAAATGCTTTCACTGCATGGAGTTAAGATATACAAAGTTTATAATTTCCTTTACATTATGCTGTTGTGGGTACAAGAGACACTTGCCTCATGCAACATGGTATCTTTTGAGGATGAAGGCAGAGCTAGATGACATAAAGAAAAAATCTTACAGAAGAAAGGAAGATCACATATTTTACTCAAACACCAGCAGAAGGATACTCACATAAAATGATTTGTTTTCCAGAATATGAAAGACTGGATCCGCTCACACATGAGGTAAGGCATTCTTTTCAAGGACTTAACTTAGGTCTGAAGATACGTGTGCTTTGCTTTACTAATCTTAGGGGATGCATGGCTTTAAACAGCATGCGTGTAGATGCCAGTAACAGGCAGTTGTGAGTGACACTTGGGGAGCTTATTTCTCATTTCATTTATTTAAAAACTGTGCTTTCATAAGCTGCCTACTCCAAACATGTAACTCATGTCCATGTATCAAATTGTTTTAATTTGTGTGGAAAAAATTATCATGAAACTGCTCAGGACACTGAAATCCTTCCTCTGCATACTAGGAAGCAAAATGCAAGGCCTCTTATTATGGTCTGATTCCCATTTCAGTGCAGACATGGAAGTAAGGTTGGTACATTCTTCTACCATTGCAGAAATTTGTCTCTTCTGTTAAAACTACGAAGAGATCTGGTTTCTGGTTATGGTATATGTTCACGTGTGTTTTAGGCAATCCACAGGAGAGAAGGGAGGCAGCTGTTTGATGCCTCAAGAGACCTTCTGATGCCAAAAACGAACACTACTTTGTATAGACCCCTGCTGGAAAAGGCACATGGTTCAGATTGTGTTAAATGATCAACATCTTCAAAGCCATCAGAATGTGGCATTCGACCGTCATTAGGAGATGGCCATGAGCTGCAGGTAAAGCCCAAGTCCTGATCTCACTGTGCATCTGGTGAGTGCAGTGAAGCAAGGTGAAAAGGACGTGGGTAACTCATCACACATCTTCAACAATTTCTGGAAATAATATGTCTGTCAGCACCAACAAAGTGCTGAATAGCAACATGCAATGTTCTTAATGATAGAAGGCCAGATTTTCATAATATCTAGCAATCTCAAACAGCAATGTACCTGCTGCACTAACGTGTAATATATGTTCAATCACATAACTGAGCAACCAAGTAGCTTCTTAGGCATTGCTAGCAATTTACACAGACAATTGTGGTAAATCCATGCAGAACTGTAGTTAATGCATACCACTCCAAAAGTAGGTACTGAAAATCTGATTCATAGAGCTAGTTTTTTTAAGAGACCTCCTTTTTTGCCACCTAAAATTACCTTCCTTTCGATCTTTAATTCAGAGTAACAAAACATGGGCACTCAAATAGCCATTAGTGCAAGCAAGCCAGCAGAATGGTAGCTTGATTGCATGTACAATTTTCTGTGGGATATCAGAAAGCAAGTTAGTAATTTGGCCCTTTATCATTTTCTCTCTATACATATGCGTAGGTGGGTGCTTCCATGTGTACGTATATGAATTACTATATCATATAATTACTTAATGCAATTAGAGTGAAAACCTAGAACCTACACTCTTGTTTTTCTGACTGTTTCCCCTTTTTAAAAAATAAATGACTTGCCACAGTGGCAAGAGCCAAAATATTCTTTACACTTGACAATTTAGCTACCTTATGTGTTTTTACTGGGGAAAAAAAAAGCCCTCTATCATTTATCATGTCATCTTATCACAGTCTCTTTGTGAGACGCAAATAGCACACTAATGTTTTCTTTTGTTAGGGTGAGTTGGCAATCTCCTCAGAGATGGAGCAACTACAGACAGCTCTTTTTTTTGATAATCTTCCTGACACTTGGATGAGACTGGCTTATCCATCAACATACAGTTGCTCAGTGGTAAGTCGAATGCCAACAGTCATTCAGTATGGATGGCACTTCATGTCCATTATAAAAAAATAGAATTGAAACTAAAGAATTTTTCTGGCAAATATCTTACCTTCTTGTGTAACTCAGAATAGCTTTTTACTATAAACTGATATTACCAGTGTTATGAAAAGCAGAAAGAGTCTTGCATTTACCTTGCCAATTACTACAGACTTTGAAAGATTTCTCTAAAATTTGCATTCCCACTTCTTCCTTGCCTGCTTGCTTTTTTCTCAAGCAGTACATGCTGATCAAATACATTTGACAAGTGCTCTAGCACTCACTATCTGCTACTCAGAAGACCAAGCTTGGTTTCTTGTGTCTTTTGGGATCAGAATTTGTAAGAAAAAAAGGGCACTGCTCTGGGCTCAAGGGTGAAATGATCACCAGAAGAAGTAGCAATTAACAAAGCAGCTTCTGTTAAGAACAGAGAAAAGTTTAAGAGCAAGTAGTGGGGCCATCATGTTTCTGTTCCTCTTAATTGAGCATCTTAAGATGTGTCCATCTATCTACTCTCCATGGCTGTTTAATAATACCAAAAATAAAACTGAAAACAAAAAGCGAAAGCCATCCAAGGCTGGCAGATTATTTCCTTGCTGACATACATTCAATTCTCCACGGGTAGCCTCCTGAGTGAGGCAAAGAGCCACTGGCTGCTGGAGCTAACCAGGACTCCAGAGCTGACCAAAGGACAGGAAAGCTCTGCCAAGCACAAAGACAGGTAGCGCTAGAAGGCAAAGCAAGCCCACACTTCTGAGATCAGTTCAGACTTCTGAGAGATCAAAAGTGGAAGAAGAAATCTTGTTCAGCAGAGGAGACATTGAGAAAAGCACCAGAGGTACATTGTGGTGAAGATCAATCAGAGCTTTACGGAATTAAATGCTCTTTTAGCTTTCCTTGATGGAAAACTAAACCACCATAGAGATACTGTGATGTCTGAGATAAATATATGTCCTGAAGACAGAAAGCGTTGCCTAGGGGATATAACACAGTAATGCTAAATTACAAGCTGTTTTCTTGAAGGACAACACAGCTGCTTTCTTTAAAAAAATATATGGGGGATTCAAGCTGGACCTTATATTCATGTTTGGACAAAAGAGGGTAAAAGTACCCACTGATTATATAAAAGCTGTCTTGCAGAACTAGTAGGATTTAAGGTGACAGATTATCTTTTACCATCAGGTGCAAAATGCAGTGAGTCACCAGGGAGCAAAATCATTGCTGTGAGGCAGTGTCATGCAGCTGGGCTCCAAGACAGCCTCCCTGCTGGAACACAGCGTGTGCGGGGAGGGACCGCGGAGCAGGTGAAAGGGAGGCACCAGAGCAGTTATGCATAGACGGGACTGGTGGAGTGGTCAGCTTAGCCTGGCTGTCAGTCCCCTGGGTTTGGGGAGGTGAAAAAAAAACCAACAGAGACTGAAAACAAAACTTGAATCACTGTCATGTCTGAAACCCCATAGTAATTGTCAGTAGCAGGAGCTGTGAGCTTCCTCCAGGGACGGACCTTCTCCCTGTCGTGCACGCTGCAAAGCATGCAGAGGCCTCAGTCATCACGATAGTTTTATCCTCCCTGGTTTAAAACCCCTCTGTCTCGTATACCTACCTGACATGCCACCATCGGAGACATCTGAAAAACTCCTTTGATTTCTAAGCAGCTGCCATTTTAAAGTAAAGTGGGACAGAGTGAGGAGGTAAAGGGAAAATTCAGAATACATGCACAGTTTAAGCATGTTGGGCTCAGCAAATGTGTCAGAAACAGCAAACACAAGTGATAAAATTGCAGATCGTCAGATCACCTGACAATCTCAGATGTTCAGTTTATCTTCAGGATCCTTTTCTTGTCTTTGAAATGAACACAAATTCTGTTTATGCTTCCCTTTATGAGCTGGCCCTATATGTCACCTACGTCACATTTCTGTGGAGAAGTCACCTCTTGCCTGTAAGCCAGCAGTCCCCTGTCTCTGGCTTAGAGACAGTCAACTATCCTCAGGGCAGATGTGTCTAGTATTTCTTAACTGCAGCATTTTAGGAAGCAAGAAGCAATACCACAGAGTGCCGAAAAACCCCTCGGCTAGAAAGGTGGGGATGTGATGCCAGAGATCTTAAATGGGGTAAAAAGAAAAAAGCCAAGCTGATGCTTTCTTTTTCAGGCCACAGAAATTCAAAAGATAGGGAAATAGAGTGTGGAGGAAAGAGAAAGACTGGAAACTTGTGTCACGGGTCATCCAGCTTTCTGGAAGTCTGCAAAAGACCAACAGTGGGATGCCTTAACAGAGGCAAAAAATGTTTGGGTTCTGGGCTGTGACTGCATTATCAGGCAACAGATGAAGCAGGCTGAGGTGAGAGCAGCAGTGAATGAGAATTTGAAAGGAGACATCACATGTAGAGGGGATGATGTGAAGGGGCATATAAGGAGCAGAGGATGGTGGGGAGCGGGGGCAGGGAGGCACAAAATGTAGGAGCTGCCAGAAGAGGGGATGTTCATGCCCTCTTTGGAAGATATTCATGATACACAGATACAGGCTTAGAAACTATTCCACGAAAACTCAGGGTTATGGCACTGACTCCCTCACAGGCTAGAAAAATACATGCTTGAAAGGAAAAGGCCTTCAGGGTAGGAGGGTTTGTTATTTGGGGTTTTAAACTGACAGAATCTGCTGCTGACTTGTAAGGTGGGGAGGTATTAACTCCTGAGAAGGAGGAACAAAAGGCAAGGATTGCGATCCTGCGAGAAAAGACAAGGAGCATTGCAAGTAGAGGTGGGCTGGTCCAGAGGGGGGGGTTAAGGATATTCATCGAGTGCTTTGAGATGAAACATGCTGTGTGTTCGCAAAGGTGTCTGTCAGTCAAGTGGGGGAGCAACATTATGACAACCTCTCTTCCAGGAGCAGCAAAGACCAAGATTTTATTCCCTGCAAAGCCAGCCAAGAAATTACTGAAATGGCTGTTTTAACAGTCAAAGCTAACAGGGAGAGAACAAAAGAACTCCAGATGCACGTACACACACATCCATCCATCTGTCCACGTCCTCCTTTGGCCTCCGATGGGCCAACTACCACTTAAAGGAAGTCTCTTACATTGGTGATAAAACAGGCAGCAAATTATTTTTCTGCTGTAAAACTTAAAATTTTCTCCATTTCAGGGAGGGGTGCGAAATTGGCGTAACTTGCATGAAAATTTCTGAGAGTTCTGTTAAGTCTAATGCACATGGAATAGCAGAAAAGAGGTTAGATTTCTTTTGAAGGAGCCACTCCTGTTTCCTGAATACCAACTTGCTGTCTTACTGGCTATCTCTCAAAGCTCGGCTGCTGCCATGGCTCCTCGAGACAGACAGGCTCAGGTTCCAGAGGGGCTGTTCTGAAAGCCCACAAACACACAATATTGCTGCACTTGCTGTTATTCACTTGTCAGTATTTAATTAACAAATACAAATGCAGAACTGTGCTGAAATGAAAAAAAAAGATAGTTCGGTTTGTAAAAAACTTTTAATATGAGGAAGTTGCTTGCTAAACAGAGAGAAATTTGTTGTTCAGCTGCACTCAAAACACAAGAAAAGGGAAAAAACATTCATGTGTGCCAGGGCAAAAGCACCACTGTCTTGGCAAGAAACAGAAACATTTGCAAGCTTCTGAGTTAGTATTTGAACAATGGAGAAGAAAATGAACTAGAAAAACTGCCTGATGGGCTGCTGAGAAGAATCTTCCTCCCCCTGCTACACACACTGATTTTTGTGTTTTCTTATATCCAAATAAGATGGACTGATGGTACAACAAATAATATCTGACACAGGAGTTATACAAAAACTATGGTATCAAGAACAGAATTTATAGTGGCCTGCACTCCTTGAATTCAATGGCAATCAGATGAGCAATGGAAGTATAATCAACTACCACTATTCCTTTCTACCAGAAGATACTGAAAACTCTATAAGCTTTTTCACACAGTTGCTATCCCAGCACAGGCTGATACAAAATAAAAACCAAAACACCAAAACCAAACCAAGCCCTGAATTCTTGGTTGAAGTTCAAGGCGAGAAGAAACCTTAAGTCTGGCTGTCAAATATCTGAAGAAATAGGTTTTCCAGTGTTTCCTTTGGTCATTTTCCCTATGGTGGAAAACTTTATTAAATTACCCTTAATCCTTCATCAGAAGTCTGCCCTTCTTCAGTTTTATCCCAAGTTTGTAGTCAGCAACTTCTCAAATTGCCCTTCACATTTTGGAGCTACCTTCACATATTGCAGGTGAGGGTCAGAATTCCCTGTTGCCAAGCTATTCATTAGTGTTTCCTTTTAATCCTTTTCCGACACGAAACAAATTTCTAAATATTGCCTGTGTCAAAGCAAATATTTTTAAATACACATACTTAACTTGGGGCTGGTGGGAGGTAGGGCTGCAATTGTTTGCAGTGCAGGAGCTTCGCTTTACTGAATCCTTGTTAGCATGGCAGGTGCCCGGTCAGTGTGTGAGCACACACAGAGCATTCCAGGTACAAAGTGCATCCAGGTCCTTCCCAGCACCTGTGATTCCTGACCTTCTACACCCAGTTTGCTTCTAAACACTTTGAAAGCAAGAGCACCCTATTCAAACCCTCAGTGTTCCAGCGTTTGCTAAGCAGTACATTCTATTAGTGAACACTTTCACTGCAGGTTAAAATTCTCAGACACAGATGATACAATGCACTGAGAAGTATTGGCTGGGGGAAAAAAGCCTGTCATACATAGCAGGACTACTGATAATGTGCAGTGTATTACACTACAGCAAAAATGACTAACATCAAAGCTAAACAGGAATGATTTGTATGGTTGAGACAAGTAGAATAAAATATGTATTTTAACTAAATCAGTTTTTAGGAACACCAGGCACAGGTTAATCCTTTATAAATATGTTCACAGAGTACATTAGACACCAGCCCGCCTACACAAAATGAATGCAGCACACACTCTGATGTATTACAGAGGCAGGATAAATGAGGGAACTCTTCTGTGTTTGATCTGGTTCTGCTCTGTAATTCAGAGATACTGGAGATGGGTGGTGAGTTTCTCATTGATCCCAAAAGAACCGATAATGTTGAATCCTGTGAAATGTAAGCTTTGTAGAGGATTGGAGGCTATGCACGAAGGACATTGTAGCTTTGGGGGCATATTCTCTTCTCTGGAATGTGTGTAACTGGCATTCACAAGAGTCATACACATCCCGGGGAAACTAGACCCTGTAGCTTAACAATACTTAAAATGCATACCTAGCTCCACAGGCAATTATATCACTCTCGTGGCTACATCTGCATCCAGTTATCAAAGGATAGATTTCCAGCAGATAATAAATGAACCTGCAAATGAATATCTTCAGAATTTTGAAACAGTGCTAAATTTGCCACACATCAGCATTTAAAAATGCAGCAGAACGAAGCCAGAACATTAATCCAAGTCTAAGATGTTTAGAAAGAAAACACAGAGCTAGCTCACAGATATGGAAATAATCAATTCAATTTTCCCCCACACCCCCCATTCTTTCCAGCCTTTTAAACCACTTACTCCAGTCCTTGCTTCTCTGAACTATATTTTGCATGTGGTGGAGGTGTTAATCTACAGTTACTGCACAACAGGGTTGTGAATTTTAGCTAATGAAAGCTTTTAAAGGCACAATGAAATGCTCAGATGAAAGGCAACAAAGAAGTGCAAAGTATTATTACAGCCTAGCCTAAGTTTTACTGGGAGCATTCTTATACAGGATGGACACAGCATAAATATGTATTACAGATGATAACCGCCCTGTAAAGGCTAATTCCCACCCCTGAAGCTGCCAGAGGCAAGGGGTGGCAGTCTTACAAGACTTAATAAAGTCTCATAATGTTTTCATCCTGTTCCTATCCCCAGGAACTGGAAGAGAACCCGTGTATACATCTGAATCCTTAATGAACAGCGTGTCCATCCCGGCACACTGCCGGCACAATTAGATCACAGGGAGTGCAGACTAGGATGGTTCGGTGAACACTTAAAGGCTGAGGCAAATGCAGGAAGGACAGCAAATGCTGTAGTCTCAGTTACAGCACTTTGGTGTACAGTAAGTTTACAGTGTGTGTCTGTATGCTATCTATGGGAGAGGTAAGCAAAGGGACAGAAATCTGCTTGTCATTTTCCTTGATAATTTCTGCTGAAATCCAAGTAATTGTGCATGATTAAAAAAGGGAACAATTAACAGTCTGTATTTTGCAAAGGTGAGAAAGGTATAGCTGTCAACAGGATGTGGATGAAAGCACCAGTAACCCATTTGGAAAAGAACTAGCACCAGAATAAATGTACAACAGCTTACCAGGCAGAGAGAGGACAGGATCTGCTGCTCTGAAAGATGGTTTGATCTGTTGTGATGGGAATGAAGTCTTCAGCTAGAAAAATATTATTCTGCTTCCTGGGTCTGCAAAAGCTAACATTGTTCTAAAGACTGCACCTCTCTGATCAGCTGCCCTCTTTCACTGATCATAGTCTAAGTGATCCGTAGCCCCCTTCTTTTTCCACCTCTGTTCAGATAAAAGATTGCAGCTTCATTCCAGTTATTATTTGCATGTTTTTCTTAACAGTTTACTCTCTGCACCTTCTGATTTAACCTTTCATGTTCTGTAGTTTGGGAAAAGGCTAGCAAGATAATTTTTAGATCAGTACTTCGCATTTTCAAAGTAATAGCAGGCACCTCACGCATGCATCTCATGTTCCACCCTTTGGTAAATGTATTCTAACACTCTACTTACCTGCTTTAAAAGGACTGGCACGTTGAACCAGCTGGCCTTTTTCCACCGCTATAGCTTTTCATGCTATATTCTGCTCCTCCAATTTCTGTATTTTCCCTGCATTTTGCAAGACAATATGCAGAATTTTAAAGGCACATAATGTTTATGTGACAAAATCTTGCTGCTAAGTACAGTATTACTGACGGATTAGTTTAATGCAATAGCATAATGTAATTTAATTATAGCAATAGTGCACAGCAACAATCTTACTACTTATGTCAGATTGTGAGACATTCTCTCTTAAAAGCTTCATCATTATTATTTAGTTTTTAGATTTAGTTCCGCAGTGTCCCCCCCTTCCTCCACATACAGTAAATTAATTTCAGAGGTGTAGAAGAAGAAACATTAGGTAAATTGCTCCCATTTTGCCCTAAGAATTCACAATACTAACTGAAAACCTATTTTGCATCATTAGACAATAGTCAGACAGCCTATGATGAAAGCTTGCAGCCTTCTGGGCAGTAAGTCCTCAGACCTGCATTCTGCAGTTAAAAAAAAATGATACAAACATCAAAAAACAACACAGGCAAAAAAACAAATAGGAGCATTCCACCACATCTACCTTTTGTATTTACCTGAGAGCTTTTACTGGAGATTGATCCAAAATCCTGTGCCAGCCATTAACTATTTCTACAATTATGTAAACTATTGTAGTTCAGGGCTCCAGGTTTTTTCAGCCCACAGCTTCCACTGATTTCAGCTGTGGCTGACAGCAGTTCTGAAAATCCAACCCACAATAATTCCTGTTTCTAAAGTGTTTTCAATCTGAAGACCACAGAATTTTCTATCAGTGTTAATTTAGCCTACAGAAAGACAGAAAAATATATCTTCAGCCAGCACAGCTGTATGCAAAGTGAACATCTGTCCATTGCCAAATTCAGTTTAGCTAATAATAAAAAACCACACTTTATTTTCTTTTCCAGACAGGATCAGACTGCAAGGGAAAGCCTGAAGAGGATTTCCATGCTTTAAAAAGAGAAACAAGGGAAGACTGAATTTCCTAAGGTCACTGAGGAAACGCGTGGCAGTGCTAGGAAAAGAACTCAGCACTGGAGCAGCAGAGATACCATCTTCACAGCCAAAACCAGATGGTTTTTCTCTGCAGTGTGACATAACAGCACAGACAGACTAGGTCTGTGGATTTAGTGGCAATGAAGTTAAATAAGGTTAATTTCTGGGTGGTTGAGAGGTGTTGTCTTTTTGTAATTGCATCATGGCAAAAGCTCTTTTTGCCTCATTTCAGTAACAAGAAGCCAGGTAATGTTCATTAGCCAAACCACTGCAAATCACTGCTTTTTAGAGGGGGTGACAAGATGTACACCCTTTTCTTGAAAGTACAGAAACTGCAAAAATAATCCTGCTGTATGCTGACCTGTTGCTGTTCATTTCCTAGCTTGCCCAAGGCTTTGTATGTATTTTCAGTGTATATATTTATCTAGGTTTAGGGTCTTAGGCTCGGTACTATAATGCTTGACTCTTAGGGGCTCTTTCAGCTTAAGAAACCCCTAGCTCCACGAAAGCCAGCATCTCTGCATCTCTGTGCAAGGGACCTGCATTTCTGCTTCTTTCAAGGGTTTGGGAAGATGACTCCAGGGTGAGTGGACACACTTCTCTCCCCTTTTGGCTTCGCAATGTGTATGAGTGTGTAGAAGTATCCATGCCCAGTGGCTCCTTTTAGTACAACATACCAACATTAGGAATAAATAAGTCATGCTAGATTTCCCCACTCCTTTTAAAGCCTCAACAGTGTATTTAAGAGCAGTTCTGTGCCATAAGAGATAAAAATGCACAGCCTTTTCCCATTTGATTTTGAGTAGATGTTTCAATTCAGAATCAATCTTTTGCAGCAAAAGAATTTTAAAACCTTTTAAAAAAAATTTTTGCTAAAAAAATTGCTAAAAGCTAGCCAATTCACTGTTTTACAATACCAAAGACCACCTGTCACATCTATGGCACCTTTACAAGCTACAGATAGAAACATAATTATATGCCAATTCGTTTTTGCATTAATTTTGGCATGCAGCAGAACCCCTTTCTCTAGCCAGTCTCTGCCACTGCAGCAACACCCTGTACTCAGCAGAAACCTGGACTTTGATAGAAGCGGCACAATTTTTACACCTTTATGCCCTGGTGTTATTCATACTGTGTACCATTTGCTACCAAAAGCCTCTGCATTCCTTAAAGCTTTGTCTCAAAAGAAAGAAATCCGGGTCAAACTCCCCTGCATGAAAGCGAGCTGGTGGGGGATTTCAACCTTTGTCTTAGCTCTGCATCTTAGGTGACTCTTCTGAAGATTTAAGGGCACTAAGAAAACATTGTCCTCTTTGCTGTATTTTGCATGGAACTTTATTACAACTGGAAAGCAAGAAGCTGTTCCCAGCCTAAGATCTAGCACAGTAAATTAGGTCACTTCAGCTGCGTTTGTAGCAAGACGATGTACAAAAGTCTGTTCCTCCCATTGATAACATTGTTCCCTTGCCTATAGGTGTCGGTTTGGAAACAAACCTAGAGCTACAATCCATTTAAAGTGAAACTCATTATTATTATTAGTCTCTCTGCTATTTTTTTTCCTCCTTTTTTTTTTTTTTCCAGTTTAACCATTCCGGTGCAGTGAACAACTTCCGCGCTGCTGTGAGCCTGACTCCTAGCCTCAAGATCTCACCCTCCCTAGTGTTGTCTGGATATCAATTTTTTCAACCCCCAGTCCTTCCTCACAGGTAGGAAGCACATCACAACTCATTAGTAATTTACTGCTACAGTAATTTTTATAATTACTGCCAGGAGGCCTCATTAAATTTGATCTAATGAATAAATATTGTATTTTTCAACGTGATTACCAGAACAGCTTAAGCTGTGTGCCATAAACAATTATTTTCTTCAATATGCAGTATGTCAGCGAGTATTGATTTTTATTTTGTAAAGAATTTACTGTATTTCTATCCATGGCTATTAAGTAATAAATAGCCAACCCTCTGAAGCCTCAATTGCCACGGAGCAGATGGCAAAACAGAATTTGGGGTTCTGTTGCAAAAAGTAAAATAATGCACATTAGTGAAGATAAAAGGTTTGTCTGGAGGTTAAGAAGGAGTGCTCCAATGTGAATGTCTCTCCTTGCTCTAGTCTGGAGTCTCTGATGTGTAAGTCAGTGATATAAAAAAAATTTAGGATTTATTAGCAGGATGCAACAAAGCATTTTATCTCAGAGAACTAACACAGAACAAATGATGCCTTATGTTCCATTTGCTTTTAGAGCAACTGCTAGGATGGAACATTTTTCTAACAGGTTTAAGAAAAATAAAGAAATAGACGATATGCTGAACATGAACCTACAGTTCAAACCAAGGCTGCAAATTATATTTACTTTCCAGCATCATTTACTCCCTTTTTTTCAGCAATTGCAGACTTTAGCACATGAAACTGTAACAAAACAGTGAACTGTAACAAAAGGCACTGCTGGTCTGTGCTATCAGGTTTTTTTGTTTAAACACGACTTTCATTTAGGGCAAAAGAGAAAGGAGTGTGGGTAAACCTAGGGTCACTACGGGCAATTCACGTACCTGAAAGGAATTTTTCCAATTAAACGGACATTTTTCAACCACATTTTCTGCATTTTCTCCCGTGATTGTTTAGTTTAAGGAAAGCTGGGAAGTCTTGAGATTGCTAGCTCAGTCTCCCACACCCAGTCTCCAAACTGGGATGTGGCCTCCACTAGATTTCCCTGGGCTGAGCACGAGGCAGTTCCCAAGCAGTAACTGTGTCACCAGAACAGCCTCTCTGGCTCTCACCCACACGCAAACATCGCCTCCAAGTAAACCACAGGCAATTAACTCTAGCCAGGACCTCAGGACTTGATCCACCTTAGCTGCTGCTTGACTTAATAACGTTTCTACTTCAGGACACTTAGCATTTGCTCTCATAAGGTCTCTTTATACCCAGGCTTGTGTTGTGGCAGATGTGAAGGAACCTCAGTCTCACCAACACTGGATGAAAAATACCTGTGCTTCCAGATAGGCTGTCAAACAAAGCACAACCTCCCTCATCTCACCAGTGGTGCGAGTTGGCGGCAGCTGCTGAATGATCTTGGCAACGAAGAGCAACTACAA
Source organism: Melanocharis versteri (assembly GCA_013397845.1). Taxonomy (NCBI): domain Eukaryota; kingdom Metazoa; phylum Chordata; class Aves; order Passeriformes; family Melanocharitidae; genus Melanocharis; species Melanocharis versteri. The sequence goes on from VZTG01005355.1 coordinate 395,957, forward strand.
GACAGATTCTCTCCCCTCTTTTTATTCTTGGTGCTCCATGTCCCAGAAAAACACTAATCACAGCATTGCAGAGCTCAGTACAACTGCAGGTAAAAGCACGAGCAACAGCACCCTGGTCTGACACCTCTAATAACCTCTTCTGGCTGCAGCAACTGTTCTCTGAGGGAAAAGGTCAGCATGGTTTAGGCGCCGTGCAAACACCAAGAAAGCATTGCTCAGAAATTGAGGCAGAAAGAGGTCGAGTTCTTTTGAAGTGTGCAGAGGAGTTGAGTGTTTTCTAGAAACGAAGCCATTTACAAAATCCATGTCTCCTACAGCAAGCTGTGGCTCACTGGGAGGTGCAAGGGAGCTCCAGCAAGGCTGGCTGTTGCACCAGGTGCCAGGGAACTCTAAGATATGGCAGGAATAACATTTCCTTGTGGATCCCAATATGTTAAAAGTATAATGTGGTATCTGTACAGGGGAAAACAAGCTACATTTCAGCAGTCAGGTTTAATTAGTGAGTTAGCTGAGCCTGACATCAGCCAAACTGTTCATCTCATTCATAACTTTTCTTCAGAAGTGGAAAGAAAAATAGAAATCAAAACCTAGACATGAGATTTTAGAAACTGGAAAAACAGGTGGGAATAAAACCAATAGTACCTAAGAGACTACAATACTCTCAACTCCCGTGCACCAGCTATAATGTAAAATATACTTACTAGTGAGTATGTCAAAGAAATAATGCATAATATACTTACTAGTGAGTATGTCAAAGAAATAATGCATAATATACTTACTAGTGAGTATGTCAAAGAAATAAACGAACTGTTGGCAAGGAGAAAGGGTGCGTGACTCCAGCCTGTGCTTAGTAGGTACACAGAAAAAAAAAAGACAAACCAACATTATTCCTTGCTGGGTAAGTCTGCATGTCTTGATGAAAATTAACTGTAATCACATTAAGAACATTCAAGTGTTAATTTTTTTCCAAAGCAGGCTTTAGCTATGTGAGTGAATGGGGTTTTGGCCTTGCAGCTTCAGGAAAAGTGACTTAAGATCATACCAGCAGGCTTTGACAGAACACTGTATCTGTATTCTGTAACGGGGCCATAGATATCATATATACAGGTATATTTTTATTTACTGGAGGTGCTTTTCAGAGCTTTGTAGCATAGATGCTGTTTTCTAGCCACACCAACCATTTAAAAACTAGAAGTTACTTCTCCCGGAAAAAAACTAGGATTACATCAAAGCATTTCAGTTCCTCACAACAAAACTCTGTGCTTGGTTTCCAATACTAAAATTGTAACATCGCAACTTTTTCATAAGAATTAAATGGAAAGAGAAATAAAGGGGGAAGAAAAAGCTTTAGAGTGTTAACTCTCCACGGCAGGAGGAAGCCAGCATGGGCATTGAGCTCGGCACACTCATTCCCTTCTCCCTGCTGAAAGGGACACAAAAAGAACTCTGGCTAAGCATTTATTTTTCTGCTAATGTGAAAGTTTTCTTTTAAAGAGGAAGCAGATTGAACAGAGCACGAGAAAAGAATTTGACTCTGGCTTATTTCCAAAGGGTTTTTTTTTCCTGATGATTCACTGTTATCACTTGCATTCACATTACAACTAGCCTCAAAAAGAAATACCCAAAACCGAAACCAACCCTCCAACACACCCAACAACAAAAAAAACCACACAGCACAAAAGCACTAAGAAATAGAATCTTTCCTACTGCTAAATTCTGCTAATAAGCTATATAAGAAGAGAATCATGTAAGATAAGAGTGCCTGTGTTCACTCACGTTTGAGTAGGAACATTGGTAAGCCTCTATATCTGGAACTTTAGAGCACACCTAAAAATGGTGAACCTCCAAGGTGTTAAACAAAGTGGTGGACATTAATTGAGCTTGTTTTACCTCAGCTATATAATGAAGCACAAACCTCTCAAGTCTAAAATGTTTAAATATTCAGTATAGTCTTTCCAGTAGTTTTATTTTCAAACAGGAGTTTGTTTGGATATCGAGAGAGGAGACATAACTGCTAATTCTCTGAAAACACGAACAATAACAATTTTTATTTGTGGGAGAGCTCTCACCCTTCAGTCCTAGTGTCAGTCAGTTGTGAAGCTCATGTAGCAATTCACAAACATACCACTTTTACATGGATATTCAAGCTAAAAAGAGGCAAGGGAAGGCCAAAAGGAGTGCTGGTAGGGTTGCTTTGTTGTTGTGTATGTGATTAAAAGAAAATGAGGAAGGTTGCCATAGGCTTCTGTTACTTACACCTCTTAAAACAACCTAGCACGTAATTTCATTCTCCGTGCCTGCAGTTACATTAAGAGACAGGAAAGGATATAAAGCCAGCTTGAGCCCAAACAGAAATCTGTAATTTCAGTAACATTTTATTTATATGTGCTTTCAGGAGTAGAGATAAGTTTTGTCTGTAGACATATTCCAAGGGAAAGACTATCGGTAGGTTTCAACACAGCTGGAGCTACACTGCAACTGATTTTTTCTAGTCCAAGTGATCAGTACAAAAACTACTAAAGTACTACTAACAGAGACAGATGCAATGCCTTCTTACCCCATCCTGACCATACCATCACTTCTGGTTTATTTTTTTCACTTAAAAGAATTGTCTGCCATCCTTGCAACAAAAGCTTGATCAATTCTAGCTGGAAGAAAGCCTATACCTAACAGCAACAAGATGGGGTTTAATATGACTGTATCTCTATGCTCTAGACATATTTTCATACAGATTCAATATCCACAACTTCTTGGATCAGTCACAGTAAGATTCCCAGTTCTCCTCTCACCTTCTGTTTTCATGACTTCTGCCTCTAGCACTGATTACATTTTTGAGTTCATACAATTCCCCTACCGTTTCCCAGGTCCAAAGGGTTTGTGGGATTTTTGACACCCTTTTAAGAGACCCAGGTTATTATTTGGAAGAAGAGTGAGACCCAGCCATGCAAGTGTGGTGCTGTCCTCTCTCTGTGGCGTTTGGAGCCCACGCACTCCCGTGTATCTACAACAAAGCCCAGCATTATCTGGGTGCTGGTGTTCAGGACCCCACAGACTGGCCAGCCTCTATTTGAGAGTTTTATCTTTTTACTCACTTGCTTTAGAGGCCAACAACATCAAAGAACAGCAGGCAGCATTTCCAAAATCTCCCCACTAGCTCACGCCATTAGCCATGCAAGAGCTGCACTCACAGAAAGGAGTAGAACAAACTGGATTATGCCAGCAGAGGTCAGTGGGTGACTCTTGCCAAAAGTTTCAGATGCACAGTGTACTACAGATGGTTTCGAAGTCAGCTGAGTTCCCTCACCCTGAAACACTTCACGCCCTTCTTTAACTAGATGCCATGATTTTGCCCTTTCTCATTTCATTTGCCTACCTAAGCAAATGATGATGATGCTATGGTATGTTGCCATCTCTGTTCTTTTCTCTTCCAAATACATGTTTAGGTTGCTGGCAGACAAAATAAAGGTATATCAGCACATGAGGCTAGGAAGGAAGAGGGGTAGTTTCCAAAGTTAAAATTCCATTGTAGCTCCCTACGCTAATATAACTGGTTAAGCAGCCAAGTGTGCTGCTCTGCAATGTTTACTGTATGCTACTTCAGCCTGTGAAGTAACACTGCCACGCTGGTTTTTTAACGTACATATAAAGAAAAAAAGTTTAATTGTTAATGAAGACAAAAATTTTTTTCTCAAGATCTGAAGGGAGCTAATGCTTCAATGTTGGGCTTAATTAAAAAGCAAGTGGAATGGGGAAGAAGCAAACAACATATTTATTAATATATACCAGTCTAAGAAAATCTGTTAATTAGGAAGTTATGGCCAATTTAATCGGTATATACTATATATTAATTATAAATTATTATAGCAGTTTAAAAAAAAAAGTTTTAGCAGACCAATGCACATGATCACCTGGCTCTAAAGCTGAGTAGTGAGGAAATGTCAACTCATGCAGCCTTTTCATGCAACCAATAATAAATCAGTAGTCATTCCACCTCACTCATGAGCTTCATTCTTTTGTTCTTCCTTACATAGTGATACTCTATTTCCATGTATCTTTGGATGTTAAAGCTCACAGGACCTTTTCCTCTTAAGTTTCTTGAAGTGCTGCTCATTCACTGCACTTATAAACCATTAGCTCGTTAACTATTTTACATGTTCACATCAACAGCACTTAAGGAGCTGTGGTAGAGGGGCTTGGGGAAAGTGGTGTATTGAGACACCTCAAAATCATCATGTAAAACATAAACATCCTAAACATGAATTTATTCTCACATCACCAGCAGTGTGAGGAAAGGCACATCTAAAGACAGCTTTACATAAGAGTAACAAGGTGAAGATTTTACCAGTAAAGAGTATCTGGGACAGCTCAGTCACTCTGCTGGATTACTTCTTTCCCATTTCCTCTCACTACAGGCCAGCTCTGTGTAACCTTCTGCCACAGCCTCATGTAACTCCTGTCTCTAGACCCAGGGCACAAAAGCAGTACAAGTGTCAAAACCAGTCCTCACTATCAGCCTGCAATCAAGGCCCCTCAGGTGATTCTCTGCTCCAGGAAAGAGCTCCTGAGAGGCTACTTAGGAGCTTGTTTGTAAAATAATAAATAAATAAATAAATTTAAATGGCAGCCACATTACTCCAACTTGTGTCCAAAATTTTATCCTCATCCTTGTCAGCTCAGGATGTAGGCATCTGGTTTGAAAAAAGTAGAGAAAGAGCAGAAGGGTAAGGACACAGCACACCTGCCTTGAGCCTGTACTGAGCCTGAACTAAGCACTCTGTATTTTGACCATCACAAGTTAGTCACCAGGTACCAAACAATTCAATCCAAGCAGCAGGAATATCAGAGCAAGCCTGCTTCAGGAACACAGGGCCAGAGACAATAAGATGTCCAAGTCCCACTGCTCCCCCAGGTATGAGGGGAACAACCAAGTCCTTTGCTTCGCAGCGTAAGTTCACGTGAAAGTGATAAAATGGAAGTACAGCTCTAAGAGGCTTTTTAAAACCAGTTCAGAGGCATATATATTCTAAAGCTGAAAATTTTTATTTTCAAAATAAAAAAATTAGTACAGAACAGTGTAGATCTGAGTAAATCTAAATACAGCAGTCTCTGTAATATAACACAAGGGTCTGCTTTTAGCACAGTACTTTCACACTCTAGCAATCAGAAGGCAAGCCAAGCAATTAGGAGTAAAAAAAAAACCCAACCACTTTTATCTGTCAGAACATGTATTTCTAAAATGAGTTCCTTCTTCACAAAATGTACCTAGAGGGAAGAGCACTCTCCACACCTCAGATTGCACAGCTATTCACACTATAAAAACAGATAAGGAGAGGACAGGAGATTCTCAATAGGTGAGATGATTTGTGAAACACAACTGCAAGCCTGAGACTTAAATATCTGTTGTTTCTAAATTCCTCCCTCCTCCCCTCCCACACACACTGACGCAATTCCCAGAAATGTATGAACTGTGGATCCTTTTGCATACACACGGTGCAAATACTGCACAAGCAGGGAAGTGTAAACCCATGTTGATTCTTCTACTATTCAACTGTACATTATTTATAGCATTACATTCTAAACCTTAAACAAAGCTTACACAGTAGTTACCATAACAGAACTAAGCATATTTACACACTTTGTGGTTCTCTGGAGGCAATTTTCATGGCTCCTTCTTTTCTACAACATGAGTACAGGAGACCCCAGGCACTCAGTGTATCAGAATTCTTCAGCTTCATTTCTGCTCTACTTGCATGTCACAAATGTCACGTGAAAGAACCTTCCACAATAACAAAGAGCCAGATATAGAAACATGCATTGCCCATTTTCCTGATAACCAAATTAAACAAGTCACCACCTTTCATCCACTCGAAGATGACCAACAGCCACATAAACTGCCACCCCTCTACTTGACCAAGCCCTGGTCTGGAGGTATCCCTCTTCCCCAGGGCCACTGCTGACTCTGCAAAGCAGTTCTGCAGCTGCAGCAGGAACAGGGAAAAGAGAGTCCACCAAAACAGTCGTTTAACACATGGGACATTCTGTTTCTGACAGTGGTCACTACACAGTGTATACCAGTACGTTCACATCACTGTCACCAGTAGGCAATGCTAGTGCTGTGGAAGCTTTCACCAGTGGCCTTCTCTCATCTGAGCAAAACCACAAAGTACCACATCAAACAGCTTCTGCTGCATTTTTTAATTCAGAGAATCTCCCTTGAAATGGCCAGTGTGAACTTTTAGTACTCTATGAAACCAAGTATTAGTGCTTGGAGACTGCTCAGCTGCGACTTATAAGGCTTCCTTTTTGAACTTAAGAATATGCTGTTGTTTCAGAGAATTCTACGATTGCATTTGATCATTAAGTGTCTGTATTGCAGAAGTTGGCTGCTTGGTTCTGTGGAGAAAACCGTCCCAAATTTTCAGAACATCTCTATCTTTCTGTATCCAATTTCGGAGCATAAGTAAACCTGCAGCACAGGTCACTGCACGAGTGAAAAGAATGGCTTAAAGCTCCATCTCCTTTCAGGAAGAAAAAAAGAAGTTACTACCATGAAAACAAGGACTGATGCTATCTGATTTGCGAAGTTGTTTAAAAAGAAAACAATGGCCTGTGGGTGAAGACTTTCATTAAACAGCTTTCCCAAGTATGATTTATACTGAAATAAATGAAAAGTTTTTATCCTTTTTTTACCCTTTTTTTTTTTTAAAGGAGAGGGAAGCAGGGAAGGCACTTTGTAATCTCATTTGATTAAACCATTTACTGCAGGCGATAATATGACGTTGGTGAAAGAGTATGTAATTTAAAGGCAGTCACAGCTTCAGTCTTCCATTCCAAGTTCTTGTTTCAGGCTGAAAGACAAGAACATGAGTCAGCTTGTAGCAAAAAACTGAAAACTCTTTAGACCAATTAGTGGAAGCCCTGACAATACACACTGAGGTTGAGAGCTGAAAGGCAGAGTGGATATACCACTTGTTTTGGGTAAGAACCAGTGTATCAGAAAAATCATAGGGCAAAATCTCAGACTCTGGAGGCAACACAGACTAATGTTGAGATTTAGCTGACGAACTAGGATGTGGACATCTCTGCCCTCCCACTTTTGAGATGCTCATCCCACCTAAGGCAACCACGTCACTGACACAACGGCATACTCACCTTTTCAAGTAGGCATGGACGTTGTCAAAGCCGTGGTACTTGGCCAGGTAGACCAGCACCCCTGTGGCACATCGGCCGTCTCGCTGCCTGCAGAAGCTGCAGTTGCAGATTCCACGACACGGGGGGCACCTCCATGTCTACACAAAAGAGAGACAACAACAACAAGCCCTTTTAGCTGAGATGCTATGCCAGATGGAACTCACACCACGACTTAGAACACTGCCCTGCTACATACTGAGTCCTGCAGTGAACACCAGCACTGCGTAAAGTTGTCTACACCAGTGCAAGAGTACAAATTCCTCAGTCTGCAGGGGATTAAGCTCTCCACTGCCTGCCTTGCACGCACCCACAGGAAGCACTCCACTCTGCTTTAACTCCTACATCACAGCCCACAACAGCAGCACTTTGTCCACAATACGGTTCCTTTCCATAGGTCATTAAGCACCAATGCAAGGCAAAAGAGAACACTATTCTGATGCTCAAACACAAGAATATTTTGGCTGCTTCTCTGTTCTCATACTTTACTCAGGCAAATAAAACCACAGAAGTAGTAAATACAACAAGCTCTACACAACACAGTTCTGTGATTCAGGGTGAATCAAGCCAGGACTACATGATGTACTACAGCACTGTAAGCAGTTCTGTTAGAACTCCTGCTGTCAGTGACCAACAGCCCTGGCTGTGCAAGTCAAGCACAATAAACCAGCACTGAGCGCTGTCCTACCGGGTCCAGCAGCGCTGCTCTGACATCCTCCCCGTATCTGTTGCGGAGGCACGGCCCACAGAACTGCCCCCGCACTCCTACGCAGTCAGGGTTACGACAGTTTGTCTTGGTGTCTATGGTTTTTTGGCGACACTGATGACAGGTGGACCCCTAGAACACACGAAAAACAAACCAGACACTTAGGATGGCATTTTAGTTAGGGGAAAAAAGCAATGAACAAAATCTCTTTGGCAGCTAGCAGTGCTTATCCTGAAACAGCCACCTTGCAAGTTTGAGCCAAGACTCTTTTAACATTGTATCTTCAGTGTCTGGTAATCACTTTCCCTGGCTGGTATCACTTAGGTATTACGGTTGTTCCAGAGTGAAAGCAAGCTCATTGGCTGGGTAAAGGCCGTTCTACAAATTCAGGCAAAAATAAGGAGGGACATTTAAAGATCTCAGACATATTTCTCCCAAAAATGACACCCTCTCTCTCAGTGAGAGGAAGCACGCTCTATTTGATGCTAAACCACAAACACGGATTAACAAAAAAATGACTTCACAAAGTACACATTTCACGAAGTTGGAATATACTTACCATGGCCCTGTTATATACTTTGTCTCTTGCAGATCCACAAATATTATCCAGCTCTTCCGCTGTTATGTCCTCCACTGGGCGCACAACGTGTGGAAAAGCCACGGCACCACGGTGACCCCTCCTGGGAGTACAGGCTTCATGCTGAATAGCAAAGACACAACACTTTCAGTATTAGTTTCAGCAACAGCCCTGCAAAGGCGAGGATCTTCACAGCGATGCTGAAGTCTCAAACATCCATCATATACTTGAGCAAGATGTAACAGAACTTGGGACAGATGTATGACATGGATGCAGCTTTAGCACCTGTACTTGATCTGTCACCTTCAGGGTGCAGCAATGCTACTGACCTTGCTTCACTTCTGCAGGAGTGCAAGAGGAAGTGGTTTTTCAAGGACAAGGAAGGGGAAATGCAGAACACATACAAAATGCCCCTTTTTTTACTTCTTCCAAGGCCATGGCCTACTGATAAACCTCATCAACTCTCTATAAATCGCTATTTTCTTGAAGGGATACAAAACCACCCCCACAACCCACAACAGGAAAACTAGACCTTCATCATACCTCCAGGTATTCATCAGACATCTTTCTTCTTCTCACCAAGAGGTACCGGTCATCTTCTTCCTCTTCTAGTACAAGAGTAGGGGGACCTTCAATCAAGGACCTGGACCTTGTGTGAGGCCGAGAACTTCGGTCTGGGTTCCTCCTCAAGGCACAATTGGGCAATGAACGCCTTGGAAGTCGCTTTGGTGCCTGCTAATGTTTAAAAGCCCCTAATGAAACAGGCGAAAACACAGATAGCTCCTGGCCCTACTGAATTCCTCTCCTAAAGAAGCCTTCCCCCTGTCATGTCTATCCCTGTCCCCATCAGAAAACACAAGGTAAGAAGATCCTAAGCAAGTTCATCTTAGGCATTCTGCTCATCACCGAGAAATAGTCAAAAGCAGCAGAACCCGTGTCTATGAGGAGCTGCGATTTTTAGCGTTGTTCTCATCTTCATCCAGATTACAAATACATCAACAGTGGAATTCATTACACTGCTGATTCACAACCCCACCTTCTTTAAAGTCAGGCTAAATGCCAGGTGTTTTCCAAGGCTCCAAACTCACAGAATATTCAGGTCTGAGCTGCCCTCTCTTATCTCCAGCCTTTGTATAAACACATATTTACACAGCACCTTGTTTAGTTTTATTGGCCTGTGGAGACACTTAATCTCTATAAATTAATCTGTTCTGCTTTGTACCGCGGCAAATCAAAAGAGAATTACACAATGAGGATACCCATTTTAGGAAGCAATAAAATTCTAACTGGACTTCGATTTGCACGGTTTATTAAGTTTTTTCATTGAGAATCCCGCTCTGTAATGTCAGAATTGGACTCTTAGAAATCTGAAGGCAAATACAGTAAGTTTATACTCACATGACTGACAGCTGGCAACGATTTTCTCCCACCAAAGATACCAGAAACAGTTTGCAACTCAGCCATTAGTTTTGCAAGCTAACAAGAGAAAGAAAAATGAAGCAGAGCCTTAAAAGGGTATTTATGTGCTATTATGGACTACTAGGGCAATTGACTAAAAGTACAATTACTTATAGGAAATGCAGTCATTCTTCAACTCTTTACATTTATGTCTTATTTATGTTTTAGTGACTGCAAGTAATTTGGAAATGCTCAAACTTATTATGTCGTTAGGCTTGCAGCCTATGGATTTTCATATGCCACTAAAGTATCGGATTTGTATTTTAGGAATGCAAATTCGTCTTAATGCATTCACATAATTCCCATTACAGTGAATTTAAACAGAGGACCCCCAAGAGTCAGAAGGGAGGGGGGAAAAAGGGAGAGTCCCCAGGAAGACATAGAGTACTTGCCATTGCTTTGTTTTCCTTTATGTTTAAAGCTCTTTTTTCTAAAAACATAGCACCATTTTCTTCAGTGTCAGAGTCTGAATCTGGAGTGGGCATCAGTGTTTCAGGAACAGGTTCCATCTGACCCTTCCTCCTCTCTGATCTTCGAGGTGGAAACTTCATGGCTACTTTCAGAGGAACAGGACACTTCCGCCCTCTCTGATCTATCTCCCTTTCAGCACTTGTATCATTCTCCTCTGAATCCGATTCCAATTTCTGTTAACAAACCAGAATGGAAGCACATAAATCCAGGAGAGCTGCTCTGCAGTTAAATACAGTCAACAACATTTTGTCTGGGAGTGGTTTAAGAGGCTACCTGGCTGAAATCCAGACATCCAGTCCAAGTGTTCTAGTGCATTTTGGAGTGGAAGAGAAGGAGAGGGGACATAGGGATAAAAACTTCTCAGGGAAACCCACACAGTTGTGACAAACATACCAGAAAAGGAAGTGTAGGTCCAGTTGCAGCAGTCTTAGCTGTCACTTGCAGGTCTTAACAGCAAAAACAGTTTGTGTGTGTGGTATGAGAAAGAGAACTGCCTTGAAAGAGCTCCATTTTGCTACATATAGCATCTGGCTGTAAAAAAAGCCACTAGGCAGTTCTCTGCACAAGGTCAAACCCAATTTTGTAAGCTGTCAATTAGAGTCATCTCACAGTATCAAGGATAAAAAATGGAAACTTCCTTCTAGAGCCAGACAATGAAATAATTATGAATAAAATCCCAGTATTTTCTAGTCTTTGAATTCTGATGTATTGCCTACAAATTTTCCAAGAACCAATGGTTCAGTGAGGACATACATTATTTAGTTAAAAGCTCATTCAGCAATAGGCTTTGATTTTTCTTTTTAGACACAATAAGACAGTCTTATTTTGATCAGCAGTTAACAGTGGACATCAAATGGCCATTTTTATTTACACAGGGTTTTTATTAAGCAGGTATGTGATTCTGGTTGCACATTATGTGTAGTTATCGATCCTTTTCTCTATCTATTCCAGCTTTGTCTCCTACTTACTGTCTTTACTACTGTGTTTTAATTCTGATGTGATCTCTTCCAAACTGACATTTTTCTTTTCTAGTCATTCCTCAGCACGTTCTGAAGTTATGACAAACCTGTTTTTGCCAAACGTGGTACTACTTCAGTTTCTCTTCTGAATATCAACTATTGATCTTTTTAAGCAATAAAACTGATCTTGCACTGATGCCAAGGAAAAGCAGGAAGGCAGATTTCACCACCTATCACTATTTCTCCACCACTGAAAGATGCACAGCATTCCCTGTTACGCTGCCAGAGTGGAGGTCTGACTGCATGTCAAGACACAAAGAAATTTTTCTGAGGTTTGCTGGAGTCCATGGGCTAGCCTAACATTTCATATTGAGGAAACCAGAAATGTTAGGGTCCAACAGAGTAACATCCAGCAAGGACAGTTTTAAACAGGTATATTTCAAAATACATATGGCAGATTTTAAAAGCTCAGAATCTTGACTGCTTTTCAGATTCAAAAAGAAAACTAAACTTTGGCTACTTAGACTGTTTACTAAATGAAATGATGCTTCTTTCTGAAACACTGAACTTTCAAGCTGAAGCTGGCATTATTTTCCAATTAAGAATGTGTTAAGAATTTAAATATAAAATAGCAAACTAAAATCAACTGTCTTACCAATGCATCTTGAACCTCGTTTTCTGAAAAGCCACAGAAAGATTCATCATCAGAGGCTTCATGAAAAATTTTTGCCAGTTCTTCTTTAATATCCGACCTAAATTTGCATTTCTGTGAAAAATAAAATATCCTTTAACTGAAGTTGCACAGAAAAGTATTAACATTCACAACTGCAGTACAAGCAAATAGCTTTTTAATAAAGAAAAAACATAGTTAAGGCATTTCACAAGGGGTTTCAGAACCACAGCTGCAAATTACCAGGCACATTAGGTTTGGTGACATATCAAAGGCTAGAATTGATAACTAATCTGTTTCCAACAATTACCACCTAGAAGCAGAAGTGAAGAGTGAAATGACATTACAACATATAGCACAGGTTTATAACTACTATACAAAAACATAAGCAGAGCCAGTGGTTTTACTTTATCAGCTTTGCATTTCTGCAAACATTACTAGTACTGCACATACGATCTTATTTGTTCTTGTACTGTACTTACTGTATTTGCAAAATTATCAGAACCAAAACTGTCACAACTGTCATCAGAGGATGAGGATGTTTCCATGGGAATCAGTTTCGTGTTTCGAAAGGCTGCGAAGTTTCTCCTTCCTGAACAACCTCGGCGCTACAAAAGGACAACAGCAACACCATTAAGAAGAGACCTACTGCACCATAGTAGCTTTTAAGAATATCTTTTTCTTGAAGCTTAGGAGGGTTGAACATTTTAGGATGTTTACCAATCTTGAATGCAACTCAGAAAACAAACATCAGCCTTGAAATAAATTTCAAAGTTAGGAATGACAATAGTTTTTACTCTGATACAGTTCTGATCGCTCTTATAGATGAGTTTCATTCAGTATTTAATAATACTTTTATGCAAACAGACAAGTGGAAATAAGCACACAAATCATCACGTTCCCCAGTCATCATAGCCAGTCATGGAAAAAAAGTGCAAGTACACGGAAAGTACCCAGAAATCTACTTTGATTCATTTATTACTTTCAGTTTGAGACAAACACTAAATACTCTGCAGCTCTTAAGGAAAGGCCAAAGAATCCTACCCACAGATTTGAAACAACTGTTCTAGACAAAGCAGCTTTCTGTTTTGTTCATTTTGCCACCGATCTAAAAGACTTTTTTTTATGGGCTTCAGCTTTTCCTTTCCCAGGAAGTGTTTCTACTGGCAGTGGCCCATTTTATCCCCCGAGGGCGGCATCGATGCCGGGGGCGGGGGGCAGCACCCACCCTGAGGCGCTGGGCCGGTCCCGAGCGCTGGCGCTTCGCGGGCCCACCGCCCGGGCCAAAGGCTGGGCAGACAGGGCTCGAGCAGCAGCTGCCCGGGCCAGCCGGGAGCCCTCCGTCCCCTCCCGAGCACCGCTCTGCTCGCTGCACAGCTCCGCCGAGCCCCGAGCAGCGGCCCGGCCGCCCCCAGACACAAAAGCGGCGCTTT
>VZTG01005355.1:409659-511488 GCA_013397845.1 Melanocharis versteri
CCCGCGTTGCCGCCCGCGTCCTGGCAGATGCAGCGCACACCCCCGCGGGGTCGGGCACCCGGCGGGCTCGCCCTGCGCCCGCCCGCCCGCCTCTGCCGAGCAGCTCATCGGGTCTCCCGGGATGTCCCCGAAGGGGTCATCGCCGAGGTTCCCTTTTTTTTTCTATTGGCGGTGTGGGGTTTGTGGAGCTGCAAGGGCCTGGCCCAGTGGCGCGAAAAGCTCCCGGGCGGAACGCGGCGGGACTCGGGTGCGGAAGGAAGGGGGGGCCGCGCCCAGCCGGGCCCCGCTGGGAAGCCTCCGTGGTCTGTAGCTCTCTTTTTTTTTTGTTTTAAATACTTATATATGCCAAACCTAGGCTGTCTTCACTCTGAAATAACCCCCCTAAACCTGCCAGTTTTCAAGGGCAGCGGGCTTCTCCACGGCAGAAAGCCAGGGGTCTGTGCCCTGGCTGCCCCCAGCAGTGCCCGCACCCAGCACCGCCCGCCGAGCAATTTGGTACAAGTGCACTGTGTCAGAACACCCGCCCCGCAGCGCTTAGGCTGCCCGGAATCCCACGGGAATGAGGGTCACTCACGAGGGCCCCCCAGATCAGCGTTAGGAGTGAGACCGTGGGTGATGCCTCTGCTCCTCGGGTAACAGCAGTTCAACAGAATTCTACAAAGAAGTTGGCTGCCTTGCCCTTTGCAATCAAAATACTATTTGAAGACAGGCCAGAAGAAAGTAGATCAGTCATTTTAAACCATTTTTGGTAACGTATAATAGCACATTAAATCAAGTACAGCCGTTGAACACAGCAAAATAACTGCTACGTGGTATTTGGCAGCAGTAGTAACGGGAGAAGCCCTGGAGAAGCTGTATGGGATTTCTGGCCCTGGCGTTAATTATAATCCCCTGTTCATCCTGTGGTTTGAGCAGGGCTCGATACCAGCGCAACTCTTTCTGCTCAGCATTTCCAGGTGCCTCCCTGGCAGCAGGCGAGTCCCCACTGCTGTCGGCTGGAGGGAGGAGGCCGCGTGCACGTGCAAACCTGCGCCCGTGTAAGGCAAACCACGAATCATCTCTGAGCCAAAGCCTGTAAATAGGCTACAGCACAATAGGGTACAAGAGCCCTCGCAGAGGTGTTCTATTTTCTGTGGGCATTATTCTTCCTGCGCATGCTGCAATCTGTCATGTAAAAGAATCTCCATTTTAAATAAGCCCATAATTACATACTTACCTGCACTGCTGGCTTCTCAGCACACACACAAAAGCAGATGAACTAAACTGATCCTCCAGAGACCAGACCACACTCCATTCCTCTAAATCCACATTAGTGGAGGATTGCCACCCAGATGGCTTCCAAACAAGACAGCTCAGTTGGGAAGAGAGGGATGTTTTTTGAATTTTGATGTAGTTTTACTTCTTTCAGAAAAAAAAATCTACAAATGCTAGTTTACTTACATGGAAGAAGAGATCCAGTTATCAACAGTAAAAGCCCTTAACATCTTGCATCACAATTACCAGAATTTTACTGGAGAAGTAGCCAACCTTCACAGCTTTTAAGAGCATCATATGAAATGTTGTGGAGTACTGATGGCACTAGCTGAAGCAAAACTTCAGACTGCAGTTAATTTTCCATTTAATGCTTAATGCAAACAGCATTCTTCAAATCTTCAAACTACATATGTAGTCAAATGGCTTTCAAATTAATAGGCCAGAGCAGAGACCTTGTGGGGAATCTGCACAGGACATTTCATGAACTGTATTGTCAGGGGTTTTTTTTAATATGGAAAAAATAATTATTGAAAATTTTGGATATCAGCTCACATATTTTACAGATGACTAGGGAGAAGGGAGCAGGAAAGGGAAAAGAGAAATGGGATGTATGTGAAGGGCAGAGGCTTCCCTTCCTACAGCACACAGCAAGGGTACCAGAGAATGAAGGTCTGTAACTCAGGAGGCTGTGACCTGTGACACTGTGATTTCCCCTGTTTTCATCATGGCCCGCATGCCCCTGCTCTGCCCTGCCCCAAGTGCCCTCAGAGGATGGGCAGAACAAACTTACCAACTGGCTTTACCATGATGGAAAAAGTTTCTCTGTGTTTGTCAAGACATAGGCAGCAGCACTGTCCTACATCCAGCTATTAACAGTAGCTGAAGACATCCAAAACTGAACTCAGGTGAGCATTGCATTTTCAGCCACACTTAAATTAGGCTAATGTGGGTGGAGGAAAACATCCCTGCCCGGTTAGTCCCCCAGCCAGGGTCCTGCATAGCCTGTCCAGTGCTACCAGCAAGCTCACCTCTCAGGGCTCACATGTCAGCAAAGATCATCTGGAGCATTTTATCAGGTGTTTTCAAGAAACCAGTCTGTTAAGGTCTCGTCTGTCCTTGAAATGAGCTGTCATTACATGGTAGCAGCCCTTGGATGACCTGCTGAGGGAATCGGCTGAAATTATAAAGGGACATGCAGCAGATTGAGCATGCAACACTTTCTGCATCTATCTGGGGCAATCAAAGTTGTTTACATGTTAGGAGCTTCAAGCAGTAGCAAGAACATGGACCTCCAACAATAGCTCCATTGTCAGAAACAACAGTTGTGACCTTTGGTCTGATGGGACGAAGGACAAGTGCTGTCCTCCGTGTCACCCCGTGGATTTTGGCAGTTGGCATTGTAACACGGCTTTTCTCTCTGGAGGCAGGACTCCTGCTGCCACATCCCTGGCTCTCCTACACACTTCCTGTCTTAACTATGCTCAACAATCTTTATGCTCCTTTACGGTTTTTTTTTTTAAATTGAAGCAATACATTTTACCTGCTGTCATGAATGAGAATTTTAGGGCACTTAAAGAATCACTGGCAAAGGTATCGGCAAAACCACGTTTAATACAAAAGCGAAAGCGTGACAAAGTTCATTGGCAAGGTTCACTCTACTACTTACTAGATGGTTAAAGCACACAGAGAAAATTTACATCGGAGTCTAAAATCAATCTAAAACTAAAATCAACCAAAAATTATCTACATGAAAAAAGGGTAAGGCTGAGAAAGAGTAAGAATAAAAAAGAATAAGGGAGACCCTCCCATTGAGTGTCAAGGTTCCGAATGGACTTCCTTGCCAAACTTAGCCCCACACTTGAAAAACGGTGTAGGCCTAAAAGTTTTAATGGTACTTGAACTTAACAGCACTTAATCGCCAGCTTATGCAAACAATTTAACAAAAGATTCTTACAGAATTTACTATGGCACAACAGTAACTCAGTAATAGGCCTAACTTACAAATCTGAAGTACTTAAGAATCTAGGAGACCAACATTCATAGTACATTTGCTATAGCATATTCACACTCACACAGACCCAAAGGAGTACATACCAGGTATATACATTTGAAAAATTCCCTTTGAATTCAGCAAAGTACTCACATCAGATGCCTTTGCATCTTCTCAACGGACAAAGGGTTGGGTCTCAAGGAGTGGGGGTAGCCCAGGCTCCATTGTTGGCAATGGTGTTGGTCCCCCAAGTATGGCAAACATGAAAGTTGGCTTCAGTCATAGTAATTTTCCATCCTGGCCACAATTTGGGTCGGTAATTTACTTTAAAAGTCTGGTAACTTGGGTTGTTATTCAGGCAAGAAAAATCAGTTTTCAAGGCTGTTTGTTAAAAACAGCCTCACTAGAAAGCATAAACTCCTGGGAGCAGGCAGTGTTTCTGATAGGCTCAAGAGGAGCTTAGCCCAGGTGGTGTTTGTCAAGGCCATGGCGTAGTGAGTATTTCTGAGATGACAGTATGGCCCAAGGGTGGGGATGCACCACCACACCTGCCTAAAATAGCATGTGGATACATTAGTTAATGTTTGTGTGATGCTAGTATTTATTGTGATGAGAACTGCACAGTGACACATATTTCTAGATGCGTTTAAGAGGAAAGGGAGAGTTTGGATTCTCATGGCCACAGAGTACCCGTAGCACAATGCAATAACACGTATCTTAGCTCCATAGAAAAGAGTAAGATTGCAGCCACTAATGACAGTAATTAAAAATTTCTGTAAGAGCTGTCCAATCACCTCTTCATCTGAGCAAATTATAGTGTGTTATTGAAACCATTAGTGCAATAAAATGAAGCTAAAAACATTTAGCATTAAAATAATCAGACATTGATTTACGATGTAAATTGTAAATCGGTAACCTATAACACACACTAATTGTTTTTCTCTCTCCTGTAAGGTGTGTTTCTTGAAAAGATCTGATCAAGCATATCTGTTTGTTCACGTGTCACCCTCCAGTGGCTCACACTACCATACAAGACATAACAAGGTATATAATCAGGTAACCTGCTATTGATTGCAATCCAGAAAGGACACACTTGTTCTTGCACAGAAGCAGGAGGGTAGCCACTTTTGGAGATTTAATTACAGCTAGATCTCTACATGTTTGCTGGACATGAATTTTTATGGAGTACCTTTTTAGTGTAAATATTTTAACACTGTGCTCTGATAGGCAGAATCTGCTTTTGTAAAATAAATATAAGTTTAAATATTTAACGTGTACAATCAGTTTCCAGTAAGACCAACTGTACCAGCTCCATAAAATACCTCCACAATGCAATTAGTATCTTTTTCCTTTTTTCTCTCTCCAAGGAGAAATAGATTTTCTCCTTTTAATTTAACAGGTTTGTATTTCCTTGTGCTTTGCTGTGATTTTCTTGTTAGTGAAGGCTGGGTGCTAATGCATCCTGTATGTTGAATTGAAGGTGGTCATGTCGGATCCTATCCGATACTGTTTCTTTGACACAAACTGGCAAGACCACAAAAACTGAAAGAATAAGAGAAGGAAAACCAAAGGGATAATACAGATCAGTGTCAGAAAAAGTGCAGTTGACACTACATTCATCAGTGCACTAAGAGAATGGCTGAAATACGGTCATTTCTGATAGAAACCCTAATGATTATTTCAAATGTAAGTCATAGCAGATCATTTGGAGCCCAAAGCATTATGATGCACATTATGGGAGTGTAATTACAATGCTCATTTGATTATCCTGTAGCCATTCCACAAAATGCATCGCAAAAAACATTGATCGAAAGTAGCTGGTTTTGATATGCAGCAGCTACTTTTAAAAGCTCAAGATCCCAGCCCTTTCATTGTTGGGCTTTGATTCGTATTTCCCTTTAAAAAAGCAAATTACATTTAGTCACATCATAAAGAAATAATTTAAAAAATGTTCTGCAAATACATAGCTGTGGGAAACAGAAGGCTATTAGGAAATAATCAAAAACACTTACTGTAGTCTGCTTTTTTGCCCTTTTATATAAGCTTTGCCACTGCCTTTTTGCAAGTGTTGATCTGCATTGCCTCCACGGGCCTTCAGCAAGATGTGGTTGCTGGGAGGGGATGGGAGTGGGAGGACAGGTGGTGGCATAACCTTCTCCCTAGGGATCCCTGTCCCAGGCAGCTCTCTCAGGAGGGAGGAAGTGAGGGGGACAAGTAGAAAGCCTCTCTCAGGGCTCGCTAGTGCCTGCCGCAGGTCCCCGGGGCACATCTCAAGTTTTCAAGCCCTTGGGTTTTCTCGCAGCAGGAGGGAAATGCCCACTCTGCTGCCGGGAGCCCTCGCCCTGCCTGCTAAGGCAGGAAAAGGAGTGTGTGCGCCGCGCCCCAGGTGCACGGAGCCGCTGCATCCCTTCCCGCAGTGTCCGTGTGTCCGTCCGCCAGCGCCGGCCGAAGGACCCCGGGCGGTGTCCGGGAGGAGGCTCCGCGCCCGGGCGGGGCCGGCAGCGGGGCAGGGCCGGCAGCAGGGCTGCGCTCCGGGGCGCTGCGAGGTGCTGCAGTGGAGCTGCAGCAAGCTGCACGCTTTAGCCCCAGCTCGCCTCTGCCAGGAGGCCGCTGCCTGCCGGCGCCATGCCTCTGTCCTCTGGGTTGTTCTTCTCAAATGCCCTGTATTTACATCCACTCAAACGTGATCCTGGCAGACCCTTATTAGTGTTATTGCCTTAATAGACTTCTCCTCTCTAACCTCTAACTTTTTGCAACAAACTGGCTTGAACTGCTAAGCATGGCAGTTCATTAGATAAGAATATTATGTAAAAACCCTTCTATGGTGGACACATATACAGAAAAGAATTCTGTCAGATGTAATTTTCAGAGGTAGCACAGCTATTTGATTCCATTTAGTGACATGAGATGCCAGGAGGTCTCTCAGTTTGGGGTTTTTCCACAGTTACATAAGTCACTGCCCGTCTTTCCCAGCCTAAAGTAATAATAATAATTATTATTATTATGCCAAAGTGCATTCTCCAGCACAATAAAAAAAAATCAATTGCATACATTTGATGCACAGTCCAGGGTTCTTGGCAGCAAGTCTGCAAGTTTTAGAAAGTCTTAAAATACATGGGGTTTGATCCTGAGCAGCATCAGCTGAGCTGGAGAGCAGGACAGAGGTGAGGGGTGCCACAGCTGGGGGCTGTTGCTCTCAGTGAGGCAATCTCTGCTCCTTAAACCAGCTCAGCAAGTTGCCAGGTTCTGGTCTGTCGTACATGGCCAACTGCTAGAAAATAATCAGTGGGAGCAGGTAAGATAGAGCAAAACTGCAGTAGCCAGTTTTTTTAGAAAGTAAACCACGTCCAAAAGCACCCATCCCCATTTCACAGCAAGAAAGCAGGTTCTCATGGGGCGTTAGCTCAGTCATGGCACTGCTGGGGGGAGGCACAAATGGGCACTCTCCCCTCCCAGCTGAACGGGGACTGCGTTTGCTTTCTCTGGCATTTCATGGAAATAAACCAACCAGCAGCAACAACACCTGTGAACCCCAGCCCTGAAAACCACTGGGAGCATGGCAGTGTTTCGTCCCCTGGTGTGGCACCACTGAGACCAGGGTGTGGTGGGGAGGCAGAGGGGCCGCTGGCATCCCCCCTGCTGAAGGCAGTTCTCAGCAACATCAGCACAGGATGAGCAGTGATCCCTCTCCAGCCAGGCAGCATGGCCAGGTTTCCCTGAGCACGGGGGTACAGTGCTGTGGCAGCTGTCGGACAGGCTGAAACCCTGGGAGCTGCATTTCCCAGCAAGAAGGGGTTGGACAGCCACCTCATCTCCCCTCTCCGATCGTTACTTCTAATTATCTTCCTGACAAGAGCAGCACAGGCACTATATTTTGGTATGTCTGTCCAAATCAATAGGAGGCCAAAGCAGCAACCAGAAATGTCAGAAGAGAGAGAGGTTACAGTGTTGCCCAAATAAAACCCTGAGCTGGGGGAAATTCCTGCCCGGGCCATAAAAAGCAACCTCTGCAGCTCTGCCATCCTGGGATGGATTGACGGTCTGCTCGTGTCACAAGGGGTTAGGGTGAGGAACAACCTGGAGTTGTTTATGATTTTGGTGCCCCTTGGACAGTTCAGTGGGCTGTCATGTCTGTGACAGTCGTCCTGTGAATTTGCAAAGGCTCTGTGGGAAAATAAAAGGTTTGTGTGAGAGGCTGAGCTGGGCGACAGGTTACTCTGCCATTTCATGCTCTCACTGCTCAGACAGATGAGCAGCTACAAAGGCCCTCTGAGCATCTCTCCCCCTTTCAGAAAGTCCTCTGGCTCTCGAGCACGCTGCCTCTGGGCCACCAAGCTGAAGAAGAATGATTGCTACTCTCAGTAGTAAGTGCCTGCTCTCCATCCTCCTGTTGTTCTTTCTTTTATTTTTTTTTAAGATATCCTTAGGTATATGGGAAAGACAAAAAAAAAGAAAAAAAACCACATTGAAAAAAACTGAACCACGTCTCGTTGGCAGAAAAAGAAGGAAGTCTTTTTGCTCATGCCATGAAGACATCAGCTGTGGACATAAAGCCTGTAAAATTTCAGAAAACCAAGGACCATGATGCTGAGGTTAACCTGCTCTTCCTGTCTGAACTGAGCACTGCTTCCTCCTCCACAACCCACTGGCAGGGTCAAGAACCAACTGCCAGGGAGAGATGCTGCTGTTCACCCTGAAATTTCCTGCTGATGTCTGGCGTTCAGAGAGAGCTGGGCAACTCTTGTGATTCCCACAAGATCCAGAGTAAAATGCTGCTGAATGAACAAAAAGATTCTGTGTGAGCTCTGACAGCAAGTCTCACATAAAAAAAAAAAAAGGAAAAGAAAATTTGCATCTGATTCTGTAAACATTCTCTCAATTGGACACAAATACTCACTCACTTTGGACATCCAGTTCTGAATCTGCCTTCATGAGCTCTCTGCTATTTTTCATCATCCATTCCAGCAGGCATCTCAGAGCTCTCTTCTTACAATTCAGAGCATTTTAAACCCTGGAAGAGGAAAATGCAGGTTCCTTTTGGGGATTAAGAAAACATCAACTTCCATGCACGGAGATACGAAGCCCAAGAGAAAGAAAAGCTAGGAAACCAAGGGGCAGCTCTACAGCAGTGGTATTTTGTGCCACTTGCAGAGTCAGCCACAGAGGGAGGGTGTAGAGGCTGCAGCACTGCCAAGGATACATGTGTGGATGGAGGGCAGTGTGTTCAGCTCCTGGGTGCAAATCTAGACATACTGGTGCTTAAATATGGTTGGCTTCAACAGACTTGTAAGAAAACCCTAAGTGGACATAACACGGCTCCTTTCCAAAGAGCATTTCCTGAGGCATAGTTGCCCAAGACAGTCTGATTTTACACATTGCTGTGCATGGTCTTCTAGCTGCATGTTAGTAAAACATGAAAAAAAAAAGAGCTCAGCTTCGTAAAGTTGTGTGTGTGTGTGTGAAAATGTAAGCACATTTTTATTTATAATGAATTATCACCAAGATGGGGAGTAGCCACTTTAAAAGTGATAAAAACAAAACAGAAAACTAGATCTTGCTAAAAATTTTTTTTACAAGTTCACTCACTGTTGCTTTAACCAGCAATGCTGGTACAGCAAAAGTATTTCTAATCAGTCACTAATGCATGATTGTTTAATTTTAATGGGTATGATCAATACCATCCGCTCCTTCTTTAAATGCTAATGAACACTTTAATACAACAGATGTGGACAAACAGTACATTGCAGATTAAAATTAGGCACGGCATTAAACAGCTTACAAACAGCAGAGGAATCCTGCTGGACATCTTGACAAACAACCACAGGCAGCTGATAAATCTTGAATTGCCACCACCAGCCCACAGTGTCTCAGACTTGTACAACTACACCGCCATCCTGATCACCCTAGAAGAGAAAGGTGCCCTTCCAAACTCTTGCAATTTCTTTCTTAGGATTTGTGCAGGCCCAACCGTGATTCCTGAGATGCATATCCAAATTTTAATAACACAAGCACATTTCTAGCAACTACTCTCAGGCGCAGTTACTATTAGTTGGTATCCTCCAGCCCATTTTGGTCATGGCAAGAAATGTCAGGGAAGGATCTCCAACCTAGACAAAATCCCAGACCCCTGCTAAATTGTGACAGAGAAACATCCAGTGCTAGATTGTCCATGCCCCCCAAACTAGTTGTCAGGCTCAGTAAACCAGGGCCAGAAGCTGGGTTACTAACTAGCTTTCAGCCAGTTTGAAGACACAAGAAAATGGCAAATTTTGTTACCACAGGGCATCACATGCAGCTGAATTCACTTCAAGGTAAAGCTTCTACTTTTTACTGCTCTTCACTGTTGTCACAGGAAAAGGCACTTGAATGACAGAGATCCAATTCCTGACACCTGGTGTCATTTGTGCCTTGCTCCATTGCTTTTGGTAGACCCTGTCCTGAATTCATGAAATGTGAGTCCCAGTTTACCCTGGTAGGTAGTGGAAACTCACCCAGGGCTCAGCCCTCACTGGGGCTGGTGGCAATCAGAGGAAGGAGAGCTGCATGTACCCACAGGAGCGGTCTTTGTGTGGAGAGGGACTTTCCATGTCCTCTAGAAGATCCGGTGCCAGGGCTGTGGCGATACCCCCTCACCCTGAGCGGGTGACGTGCCAGCAGCTCTGCTGGCATCGCTCACAATGGTGTGCCAACAAGTACCACCTGGGATGGCTGGTGTGCAGCACCCTGCTCAAAGGCATCTCTAATTTACAGTTCCTTGGCTTTCAGAGGGTACCATGCATTGCTTTGGGTTCAGCTTCCTTTATCTGTTTCTTCCTTTTTTTCTCTCTTGCATCTTGTGAAACCCAAACTTTTTTATCTCCTTTTTAATTGTGTGAAATCAACTTGGAGTGAAAAGGCCACGAAGAAACTTTCTGACGCCAACTGAGTCTAAGCTGTGTCTTTGTTCTCAGCAGAGCTAAAGACCACATTAATCAGAAACTTTGCTGACCTTGTCTTTACTACCTGAAGACTGAAAGACAAAAGCGACACAGTCTGGCCACATTTAAAAATTCAATTAAAAAATACCAGCTGCACAGGGATAAATATTATCATAGACCTCAGTGAGGTTAGTTGTAACTATGATAAAGGCAATGCCTTCTTCTTACTCTATTTTAATTTTTTTTCCCCAAAAGAATAAAGCCTAGTTTTTGATTCTCCTTCTAATTAAGACAACTGTGTACGTGACAAAGTGTGCTCAGTGGTGTTGGGTAGCTAATGTTGGGGCTTTTAAAAAGGAACAAAGTAAAAAATCCCTGAGAAAGGATGGCAAGCTGAAAGTGGAGAAGTGAAGCTACTAAAGTGGACCTGAAGAAAAATGTCCCTGTGTCCCTTTTTCTCAGACTATGCTGGTCTGATAAAAATACTACCTCTTTCTATAGGCCTGGCAGAAGCAGACTAGACAAGGGGTGAGAAGACCCTGGTCAGAGTCGGACTCAGCATTTAGAGGCAAAGTGAGGTGAGGAGAGAGGTGACAGCACAACTGTCCTAAGGATGAAACGGAGAGCCTTTCATTGTGGCACCTGGCCGTGCCTTACGGATTTTATTTTTGAAATATTAAGCAAATGAGTGGATATCCAGTCAGCTGAGAACACGAGCAGCCAAACAGAGGGGAGAAAACCAAATGAAATCCCTTGGTGCTGACAGTGACAGAAGGAGAGGTGGCAGCTCTCCCTGTCCACTGGCAGGCCCCAGCCAGGTGGGTACCGGCTTTGGTGCAGCAAATTAAATAGGAGCAGGCATATCTTCTCTAGGTTGAACGTTCAGTTAAATAAAGGGCCAAATTCCTCTCAGAACGTCCTCCGGCCCCGCCAGCTCCCTCTGGCTCTCTCCTTTCCCGGCTTGCCGGCGGCCTGCCTGTGGGGTTTCCTTGCGTGCTGCACCTTTATCCACCCGCCCTCGCTGGCTCTGCTCTCCCCTTCGCCCCTCCTGGGCTCGCTCTCACCCTGTGGGGGCATGCCAGGGATGGCCGTGGGCTGCGGAGGGGTGCGGGGGTACCTGCGGTGCTGGGAGGCCGGGGGGGCCGCTGGCAAAGAAGTCCTGCCGGGTCTTCCCGAGTGCCGCGGGGGCGCGGGGGAGCTGGTCCCGCTGCGCCGCCCGTCCGAGGAGCTGCGGGAGGCAGCGCTGTGAGAGGCGTTTCTGCCTTTGCCCGCAGACCTGTCCCTCTCCGAAGCCGTGTCAGAGGCTGTGCTGGAGGCGCTGCTACCTTTGGAGTTCAAGTGCAGGTTCGAAAGGTTTCTCATCAAACTGTGTGACAGGGGAGAGGAATTCCTCGAGTGGCTGATGGATGTGAACTGGTGACTGACGGGAGCGCGCGTCCTCCTGACGGCAGCGGCGTAGGAGTCCTGGCTGCGGAGGTACGGCAAGTACTGGGTGACTGTGGTCGGGCTGTGCGGGTGGCCGTGCTGGAGAGAAATGGCTTTTGCTATCTGGTGCATGCGCAGGGTCTGCATCCACTGACTGTCAGTGCCTGGCAGGGAAACGGAAACAGAGTCAGTTTTCTGTGAATTAATGGAAAACCGCTCTCAGGTTTACTGAAGGTGTGAGGTTAGGTACCAGGGTTTCTCTCGGAAGAACTTCAAACCACCCTTCCCCTCCAAGCCTTGCAGCAAATACTCCTAGGTTTGAGTATGTTCGGTGTTACGGTTGAACATAATGTTGGGCTTTCAAAATAGCAAGCGATACAAATGTTTCTGATGCCACTGCAGATTATGGAGCTTAGACTAGAAGACAGTTACTGAGCCATCCACCTGGCTGTTCAGGAGGGTTCCCACTCCCAAGTGCCTCCTGGTCTTTGGAACCCAACCTGGTTTTAAACGTGCCCTATGATGCTCTTGGCAACCTCAGCAGGTTTCTCCCCAGCTTTCATTGCAGAAGAGCCTGGAGGCCTCCGGAGCAGGCACGGAGGTCACCCCAAGGTATCAGTACTGCTGCAACATTGCCTTCCAGCTGCATCTCTCCCATCCGGCACAGTCGTGCCATTCGCAGCCCAGCACAGAGAGGAAGCAGTGCAGAGCCAGTGCAAATCCCAGCTGCAGCAGCCACATTCACCTCCTCTGGCTCCAATTTCTTTTCAAACTGCTACACACCCCAAAAACCAGAGCTACTTCAGTTGCTGTTGCTACTACAAATTCAAAATTCAATCCACTTTGCATCCAGCTTCACACAGAAAACCGACTCTGTATGTGGAAAAGCCAGTGAGGCATCAGGCTTCAGCCAGCCTGGCTCAGACAGTGCTTAACTGTGAGCAACTCAGGGTATTAGAGTTCCCTCTACACCTACTGTCACAGCCCTGGGGTCGTAACAAAAGTTGTAGCTTTCAGAGATCACACTGAAGTGGTTTTGAAAGTCAGTCCTGTGGTTTCCATGAAAGCCTTTAGCAAATACAATAGCTGTAAATTTTCCATTTGAACTGCAAGGGCTGCCTGGTTTGCTACTTTGTGGGTAGAGTGGAGAACAGGAATTCTTCTTATCTGAGGCCGCAGCTCTGGCCAAAGACCCATGGGGAGCCGCTAAAATAATTTTGTTCTAGAGAGATTTGAATGATTTGTCCTTAAAGATTGCTAATACCATTCCAACAGGAAAGCATAACCCTCGCTGCCTCTCGCTGGAACACTTCATTGACCATGGGGAGTTTTGTGGGAGCTGGATAGCGGCTCTGTGCTCATTAGGATTGCTCCTGTTAAAATGTAATGGATGATCTCTTCCACTCCTCTTTTCCCCAGACTTTGTTTGAATCCAAAGAGATTTAAATCGCTTCAACTTATTGTCAGGTATGTCAAAAGGAAACTGTCTTTCCTGTCATAGTGTGTGTGACACCGACGCAGCAGATAGCTGCACCTGCACTTAGAGGTGAACCTTCTTTCACTGCAAGACAGATGGGAATTGCCTCCTCTGCTTCTTAACCTCCTTGAAAGTCATGGTTTCAAAAGAAACATGCATGCTGATATGTACTTGCTGGACACTATTGCCTCTGCCATTCCCCCGTGCCCTCCTACCAAGGCTGTGGGAGTAAATCACAGACCTCATCAACCTGGAAACAGCAGGCTCAGGACTCGAGTTTGGGTCTTCCTTTGTTACCAGCACTCAGGTGGCCATCACGTGCCCCATGGGACCAGTGCTGACCTCCCTGAGCAAGGGGCTCCCTTCAGACCGTTCAGTCCTTGCTCGTTACAGCCAACAGCAGTTGCCAGCCCAGGATCCTGCTGCCCAGCAAGGATGTCCCAGTGTGCCCTGTGGGGCTGCCTCTCATGGGCTGGGGGGCTTCTCCCTCACATGGTCTCTGAGCCACTGCGTTAAGTGCTCTGTGTGGTAGCCCACAGAGGTAGTACCTTCACTGCTGGTTATTTTAGCCTGTAAGCCAGGTATTACCCTTACCTTTGTGCTTGGGTTTGGTGCTCTTTTAAACCTGGGATAGGTGGTCTGGTAAAGAAGACAGGCCAGAAGGTTTGCTAGAGCTGAGGCACAGCTTTCGTGCTGGCTGGTAACCCAGCTCCTCTGAACTGTGCCTATTCAATTGGCTGCTGACAATACGTTAGTGCTTCCATGTAACTCCTCCAATGTGCCAAAGGGACAGACAAACTCTCTCACCACTCACTGGAAAAAAAGCAACCATTTCGGCTTACAGCGGCTGAGCCAACCTGTGAAGATACACACCACACTTTGGTATGGCTGCAGGGCTCATCACCCCAAAACCAGGGTAACCTCTATCTGCAAAGCTAATTTGAAGTAAAAATTTGTCTTTTAGGACATGCTCTAGGTTCCCATTTGCATTACAAAACGTAATTGTGTTGCAAATGGATCACAGTTGCTTAGGAATAAGCACACACATTTTAGATGTGTCAGTAGTCCAAACCCAGCACCTCTCAATTCACTAGGCCATTCTTCTACGGTTGCCAGTAGTGTACAAAACTGAGAAGTTCCTCCTCTGCTCGCTGTTATCTTGTTCTAGCTCCTGTACTGCCCCTCAGGTGTCCCAACCCAAATATTTCTGCAGCTCTACTGTGAACTCAAAGAGGAAAAACAGCTTGGCTCACAAACACCTTTACAAAACAACAGGAGATCTGAAGGGCAGAACTGTGCTAGAGTCAACTGAGCTGAGAGTGAATCTGTCAGCAGCATACATTAATTAGGAAATGAAAACTGTACTGTAGAGCCCACTGCATTATTAAACGTATCTCACTGAACAAATCAAGCCCCAGAAGCCACAATGAACACCATTCCAGAAGTCAGATAATGACGAACCAGGGCTGGCTCAAATGGGCAAGCTGAGCTGTGGAAGAGGAATGTAGTGGGAAAATTTCCACAATTCCTCAGAGAAGAGCAGGATGTCAGCAGCACTTATGTCTGCCAGGCTGGCAGTATTGTACCTGTCAAATTGGTGTATCATCCGCAGGGCTCTTTTTGTGACCCCACACACAGCTTCTGAGGCTGCAGCCTCAGTATGTGTGTCCCCCTGCAAGAGCACTGGCCAGAGCAAGAGCAATCTGCACCCACCAAGGCATCTCCAACAGGAGGTGCCCTTTATCCAAGCACAACATCCATGCAAAGCTGTGTGCCGGGTGGCTAAGGGCAGGAGGGAAGAGCTGGCCAAAGCACTCCAGTTGAGTTTGAGCTTATCACCATGGACTGCTTCCAGCCTGCTGCCTATAGGAGCATACAGGTCATCCCCCTTACCCTTCAGAGACAGGTAACAGGCAGCCCTGCCGGGGGAAAAATGGATCTGATGGACACCAATGTAAGCAAGTTAATCAGGGTCGTCGAGACTGGAGGCAGCCTGGGCTGCAATGATCGTGCATTGGCAGGGTTTGCAGTCCTGAGGGACACGGGCCAGGTAAAGTTAGGCTCATGGACTTTAGGAAAACAGACTTCCAGCTCCTCAAGGACATAGTCAATAGGATCCCCTGGGGACAAGGGAGTGGGATAGAGCTGGCAGATCTTTAAGGAAGTCTCCCATAGAGTGCAAGAGCTCTCCAGGAGCAAGAAATTGGGCAAAGAAGGCAAGAGACCAGTGTGCTTGAGTAGGGAACTGCTGGTCAAAGTAATGGGAAAGAAGCAAATGCACAGGAAGTGGAAACAAGGACAGGCAACCTGGGAAGAGTATAGACATGAAGTTTGGTTGTACAGGGATGTAGCAAGGAAGGGAAAAACAAAGCTGGAACTGAACCTGGCAAGGGATGCAAAGAATAACAAGAAGGGTTTCTACAGCCATGTTAACAAAATAAGAAGTTCAAAGAAGGTGTACCCCCTGATAAACAGCACTGGAAAACTGGTAACAACAGATGGGGAGAAGGCTTTGCCTCAATCTTCAATGTCAGCCTCTCTTCCCACACCTATCAAGTCAATGGACAGCAGGATGAGGACTGGGGGAGCAAAATGCTTCCTGATCTTAACAGTAGTGGACAAGGGAAGAGCTACAGATGTTATTTATCTGGACTTCTGTAAAGCCTTTGACAGGATCCCCCCAACATCCTTCTCTCTAAATCGGACAGAGGTGGATTTGGTGGCTGGACTGTTAGGCAGATGAGGAATTGGTTGAATGGTGGCATCCAGAGGTCAATGGCTCAGAGTCCTGGTGTACCTCAGTGACAAGTGCTGTCCCTCAGGGGTCCGTACTGGGACCAGTGTTATTTATTATCTTCATCACTGACATACAGAGGGATCGAGTGCACCCTCAGCACACCTGCAGGTGGCACCAAGCTGAGTGGGGGCGGTTGACATGCATTGACTTTTTGCTGTTCTCCCCATATACGCCCTGCCCATGGCAGCAATAAAGTTCACACGTGTCAACTTACCTGAGTCAGATCTGCTCCGTGAATTCCCCTCCGAATTGGGGTGCGAGGTCTGTATCATGAGCTGTACTGCCTCAACCTCGTCCTGCGCTTTCACCTTGCTCCAGCAGATAGCTTGGATGTGCCTCGTGCTTTTGGGAGCTCTAACATCACTCTGCTCAGGAAGGACACAAGTGGGAGGATGTAACAACACACAACACACTAAGCTCCCCTATGAGGGAACTTCCACTAGTGCCTGGGCGGCAGCAGTGGTTTCAATGCAGAGCCTGTTTTGCAAAACCACTTAGCTAGTTCTCAAATATTTTTAGACTCTAGATAATTTTGGCTCATACTTGTGATTATGCTAAAGATGTGGTAGTGAATAACTGCTTCAATTCTTGTACCCTGTGGAGGAAAGATCTGATGGCCTTCCTTTACAAACACAAAAATATATTTTACTAGTTCTATTAGTGAGCATCAAAAGTGCACTGCTTTCTGCTAAAAGAGGTAGGACTAAGCAGGTATTTTTGCAGGGGGACCCCCAACAAAATTTTCCTGGCCTATCAAGCTCTTCAGTTTGCTGTTAAGGACCTGTGACTCCTGTGATAAACTTCAGCCTGAAAGAAAACTACTTCTTCACTTCTGAGACAAGGAAGCAAGGTCCAGGATTTTCCCCATCTCTCCATCACTGCCTGAATCCTTGTTCAGGACAGAGCTGGAATCTCATTTATTAACCTTCTTCTGACAGACAGAATTAATCTTTATAAAATCAGTATTGTAAGTAACTGCAAACTCTTCTACAAAGCTAATTTCTATCACATCAAATTGTATTCTGGGTTTTATTGTATCTTATTCTTGATTTCTCATTTTCTTTCTTCTCCTGTTGCTACTCTGCTCTCTTAATTAGCANGGACTTTAGGAAAACAGACTTCCAGCTCCTCAAGGACATAGTCAATAGGATCCCCTGCGGACAAGGGAGTGGGATAGAGCTGGCAGATCTTTAAGGAAGTCTCCCATAGAGTGCAAGAGCTCTCCAGGAGCAAGAAATTGGGCAAAGAAGGCAAGAGACCAGTGTGCTTGAGTAGGGAACTGCTGGTCAAAGTAATGGGAAAGAAGCAAATGCACAGGAAGTGGAAACAAGGACAGGCAACCTGGGAAGAGTATAGACATGAAGTTTGGTTGTACAGGGATGTAGCAAGGAAGGGAAAAACAAAGCTGGAACTGAACCTGGCAAGGGATGCAAAGAATAACAAGAAGGGTTTCTACAGCCATGTTAACAAAATAAGAAGTTCAAAGAAGGTGTACCCCCTGATAAACAGCACTGGAAAACTGGTAACAACAGATGGGGAGAAGGCTTTGCCTCAATCTTCAATGTCAGCCTCTCTTCCCACACCTATCAAGTCAATGGACAGCAGGATGAGGACTGGGGGAGCAAAATGCTTCCTGATCTTAACAGTAGTGGACAAGGGAAGAGCTACAGATGTTATTTATCTGGACTTCTGTAAAGCCTTTGACAGGATCCCCCCAACATCCTTCTCTCTAAATCGGACAGAGGTGGATTTGGTGGCTGGACTGTTAGGCAGATGAGGAATTGGTTGAATGGTGGCATCCAGAGGTCAATGGCTCAGAGTCCTGGTGTACCTCAGTGACAAGTGCTGTCCCTCAGGGGTCCGTACTGGGACCAGTGTTATTTATTATCTTCATCACTGACATACAGAGGGATCGAGTGCACCCTCAGCACACCTGCAGGTGGCACCAAGCTGAGTGGGGGCGGTTGACATGCATTGACTTTTTGCTGTTCTCCCCATATACGCCCTGCCCATGGCAGCAATAAAGTTCACACGTGTCAACTTACCTGAGTCAGATCTGCTCCGTGAATTCCCCTCCGAATTGGGGTGCGAGGTCTGTATCATGAGCTGTACTGCCTCAACCTCGTCCTGCGCTTTCACCTTGCTCCAGCAGATAGCTTGGATGTGCCTCGTGCTTTTGGGAGCTCTAACATCACTCTGCTCAGGAAGGACACAAGTGGGAGGATGTAACAACACACAACACACTAAGCTCCCCTATGAGGGAACTTCCACTAGTGCCTGGGCGGCAGCAGTGGTTTCAATGCAGAGCCTGTTTTGCAAAACCACTTAGCTAGTTCTCAAATATTTTTAGACTCTAGATAATTTTGGCTCATACTTGTGATTATGCTAAAGATGTGGTAGTGAATAACTGCTTCAATTCTTGTACCCTGTGGAGGAAAGATCTGATGGCCTTCCTTTACAAACACAAAAATATATTTTACTAGTTCTATTAGTGAGCATCAAAAGTGCACTGCTTTCTGCTAAAAGAGGTAGGACTAAGCAGGTATTTTTGCAGGGGGACCCCCAACAAAATTTTCCTGGCCTATCAAGCTCTTCAGTTTGCTGTTAAGGACCTGTGACTCCTGTGATAAACTTCAGCCTGAAAGAAAACTACTTCTTCACTTCTGAGACAAGGAAGCAAGGTCCAGGATTTTCCCCATCTCTCCATCACTGCCTGAATCCTTGTTCAGGACAGAGCTGGAATCTCATTTATTAACCTTCTTCTGACAGACAGAATTAATCTTTATAAAATCAGTATTGTAAGTAACTGCAAACTCTTCTACAAAGCTAATTTCTATCACATCAAATTGTATTCTGGGTTTTATTGTATCTTATTCTTGATTTCTCATTTTCTTTCTTCTCCTGTTGCTACTCTGCTCTCTTAATTAGCACGTCATTGAAAAGATAAAAACCAGCCTCTTTAAATAATGCAAACA
The DNA here is from genome assembly GCA_013397845.1 of Melanocharis versteri. Classification (NCBI taxonomy): domain Eukaryota; kingdom Metazoa; phylum Chordata; class Aves; order Passeriformes; family Melanocharitidae; genus Melanocharis; species Melanocharis versteri. The sequence continues at coordinate 428,495 of VZTG01005355.1, forward strand.
ACACTGACCATTACTCTTAAAGCAAAAGGAGCTTTCATCCTTGAGGAGAAGAGCCATCCCAGGCAGCAGTCTGAGGCCATTGTCTCTGTAAACTTCATTCAGCTTTTGCTCTGAACTTTGTATTTTACAACTAATTACAGGCTGCTGAGAACTTGATTACAGGATATAACAAAGCCAGAGGATGTTATTTCCACACCTCCTGTGTAGGTTTTATCTCAGATCAACTATTTTATTTGTTTCTGAGAGCTTACCTCATACGTAACAACACATTCTACAGACTGGTGTTCTTCTATGCCCACAATCCATTTCTCCATCACAAACGGTGGCTGGAAAAAACATGGTGGGAGTTTTATAAGGTGCTCTTCATCTCCCAACTTGTTTCTAAATCACCCAAAAGGTTTTTACAACATTTGCCTCTTCTCATTCATTCCTATATTGTTAACATCAATATTTTTCTTAAAATTTTATGAGACAAACCAATAGATTTTTGAAATATTTACTTCCTTGTTTAAAAAGGAAACTGAGAAGGGATTTTGATACATAACACACAGCAGATGAGACAACATGGAACATTTTCGGAGGGGCATAAACCTTTTTCAATTTGGTGTGTGTGCACTTTTTCTTCTGCTAGATTTACAGAGGAAAGCAAGAACAAATATCTAGAGATTCTCAGAGATATTCCTTGACAAATATAAAAATGTTGAAGTATGTGAAAAGTTAATGTTACTGTATCTAGTTGTTAGTTTATTTAACTTCATGCCTTTTTTAAAGGAAAAATTGAAATGTCCAAGATTAAAATTAGACAGAAAACTAATAATAGTAACAGTCATAATAATAATAATAACAACAACAAAAAAATCACAAGTGTTGTTCTAGAAACCACTAACTATAAAAATAGTATTAGCATGAATTAAATACTAGACTCTTCTTTGGCAAATATACCTAAATCACATTTTCCTTAAAATTCTGACTGTTGACAATCTGCTTTTCATTTTTTCCTTTAGAAAAAATAACTAAGAGTTTCCCCCCCCAATTTTGCCCCAAAAATTCACAGTTAAAAGCACTCAGGAGTTTGGGTGGTTTTACCAGTGCACATTAGAGCAGCATTCTAATTGGCAATCAAGCTGTATATTTCTTCAGTTAGAAATTTATTTTGTTAGCTATTATCAAGTGGAGCATATTAATAAAAACAAACAATTAAAATAATAGCTAACAAAATACCCTCTGCATCAACAAAACTTCTGTTCCTTAGGGAAAAGCAGTCTAAATGCTTACTGGTAAATATTTACAGGCAGGTTCTGAAACAGGGTAAAATGCCCAGTGACAATGAATTGCAGATGTTCAGTGCTGTACTGTCTGCGATGGGTTTCAGTCTTTGCAATCCACTGTTGCATGAAAGAGAGAGTTTTAGAACCAGGTAAAAGTTCTAAAACCATGCCAAAAAAAAAAAAAAATAAAATAAAAGAAAGGAAGAAAAAAGAAAGAGAGAAAAAAACCAACAAACCCGCCCAGACAAATCACATGAACTTTCAGGAACATTTAAAGTGGTTCCTTGTCTTGAAAAAGAAAGCAATTTTTTGAACATTCTTTTCATTAAAAAGAGTAATAAATTCAGAGGATATAACATGGAATTAAAACAAGAAAACATAAATTAGTTCCTTCTCTTATTTGTCTGTTGTTAACATTATTGTCAGCTTAAAGGAGAACGAAAATACCTAACTCCTATTATGATACAATTCTATTTAAAATGTGCATTTTATTTAAAAGCTGTCAAGAGATTGAGCTTCTGCAAGCACAAAAGTCGACTGCTGTGGTATTTTAATGTCTTTGTTTGAGATCTGTGAATTCGTGAAAGCTTTAAGGCTGTAAATACCTTTGTCATCTTTAAAATCTCTACATCAGGTAGGTTAGTGTTGAATGTCACATCTTTTATGTAGGTTATTGCAATTTCATCCCCGTCCATCTCCATGTACATTTTCCATTTACAATCCTATGAATAATAATAATAAAAAAAAATGCTGGATTGTTAGAATACAAATAGGAAAAAAAAACCAACAACAAAACCCAAAACGAAACAAAACTGAAAGCCAAAACAACCTGAAATCTAATCCTCAGTATATGAAGGGAAAAAAATAACCCAGCGAGAAAGTTAAGGGACATATACATATTTTAGGATATGCATGTTTGCAGTACAGTGTGGGTAATGGAAAACCCTTGGTCTTCTTGTTCCCTCTCCTCTCAGCTCACCCTGCGAGGCAGCTGCCACGCTGACAGGTCTGGATGGCCCTGCATGGCCTCACCTGGGCAGACAGCCTGCTGGAGCGTGTGGCTTGGGAGCCCTGCACACCCCAGGGCAGTGGTGGGAGCCATCGCTTGGGGTCACAGTCAGTGCTGGCAGCCAGCCCCAAGGACATTGTCCTGGTGAGCCCAGGAATGAATGACCAAAGTCTGTGCAACACCTTCAAGACAATCACTCAAATAACGGGCAAAAGGATGAGCTTGTTATTACAGCTCAGTTATTTCAGATACTGAGAGCCCAGCGAGGCACTGAGCATCCTCAACTTCTGCTTGCCTCCAATTGCACTATTAATTATAAACAAGCTCAGCTTAGAAAATAATCACAGTGAGTCTAATAAACCAAAGAAATAAGAGGTATCCTTAAATCCCCTGAGCTGAACAGGGGGCCAACGTCCCCCACTTTACACAGGTGTGAGCCTGCAGAAAGTGACAGCTGGCAGCATCCTGCAGGACATCCTACGTGGACTGAGTGCTGGAGCTGGGGTTCATGTCTGTGGCCAGGGGGGCTCCCACTGGGGACCAGAGGCTGCCTGTCCATGCTGCAAACCAGCCAACATTTGCAGGTCTGCCCAGCAGGTGCTTTGGGGATGAGATACTGTGCAGTGCACTGAGCTCCTCCAAAAATCAGTCCCCTGAAGGACCACTCTGCCAGTGAAGCAGAGTGTCTCCATCTCCGTACAGGAAGGAGGGAATCTTCCTTCACGGAGACAGGAGCTCCTCCAGACATGCCAGGGGTTCAGCAGGGTCTGTGTCTGCCACATGCCACCTGTAAGGCAGGTGTGGGCTCAGCACTTGCAGGAGGCAGTCTTCACTTTGGTTTTGCTCAGAAAATGCAAAAACTTTCAGTGGGGACATAGACGGACACTTAGGGCCATGGGCTTGTGTAATCAGTTATTTGCACAGACAAAGGTACAGCAGCCTAAAAAGTATCTGTTCCCACAGGTGATTATCTGTGGTGTTTGCATGTGCATCTCTCATAAATGTAATATAGCTCAGCCCTCAGAAGGCTCAAAGCCTTCCATCACACATTGAATTGGCAATTCCAAAATAAAAGAAAACTGAAATATAATCATTTCTGAACTGCAGCAAGAAATTATGGTTATGACAGCATTTGGCCCCGTGTGTCCATCTGTCCCCATTGAAAGCTTCCACATTTTACAAGCAGAGAGGGCATGTGAGTTGGTTTTTGCACTGCCCTGGTGCGAGTTTGAGTGATAGGAACTGCAGTTCAGTGGTCAGGTCACCAACCAGAGACTCCGAAGCACCAAGTTCAGTTTCCAGTTCTGCTATTGGCCTCCTGTGCCACCTGATCAGGTGCCGAAGTCACCCTGTGCCTCCATTTCCTAATCACAGACTGTACCTCTTTGCATGTCTCTTTCCTGTCCTGCTTTTTGCATTTGTGAGCTGACCCAGGGTAATGCCTGTCCTGTCCCAGGCAGGTTCAGCACTATGCACCGGCGCTGACATCGGCTGAGGAGAGCATGTACTTTGAAACAGAACAGCAACAGCAAAACGAGTTGTCCCTGACTCCTCCTCATCTCTTGAACTGTGCTCCTCTCCCTGCCCACAACATTCTTGTTGCCAGACTTTTTTGCAGGAGATTCATGCTACTGCAAATCAAACCTGAGGTTAGATACAAGATGCTTGATGACATTTGTAAGTTTTACAAAAACACCTGAGCCAAGACAAGAAGAAAATATCGACATAAAGTACTATCCTCCAGTTAGTCTAGCACATCTCCTGCCATCTCTGAGTAATACCAGTGCCAAGCACCTGGGAGCTAGAGCTGCACCTTGCGCCAGGGCTCCCACACCCTCCTGACTCAGGATTTTGTGCTGTTCACTCACATGTCCCTGCAGACCTAGATCCGACAAATATGATCTCATTTTAATAAACAAAATAAATCAACTAACCACCTCTAGAGAAAAGCTGTGTACATCCAGGGTCTGGCAGGGGTTGGGCACTGCCACTGCCCGTCCCCTTGCCGGATCCACTGCACAGACACTGCCTCCCCCAGGTCTGAACTGCATCTTCAGAGAAACACACACTCTCCTGTCCCTCTAATCCAGTGCTCAAACCTTTGGTCCTCCTTGGAGCCCTCTCCAGCTACACTGTGCAGATACCAAAAGGGCAAGACACCATACTAGGATGCCTGCTCTGGTCCCTCAAAAACACATGTCTCATTTTATTTGCAAAGGTTTTCATTCTGTGTTATTAGAAAATCATTACTGGAAAGGGGAAAGAGAGAATGAGAGAGAGAGAGAGAGAGAAGGAGCAGATAAGGAGAGTGAGAGGCAAGAAAGGGAAGGGGACATGGAAAGAAAGAAAGAAAGAAAAAGAAAGAAAGAAAGAAAGAAAGAAAGAAAGAAAGAAAGAAAGAAAGNGGCAGCAGGTAGGTGACATTAGAATCAAGGCACTTAGCAAATACCTAAGATAAGTAGGTGGCTACTTGTCTAACAAACCAAGTAACCATTTTGTTCAACCACACAGTAAATAATGCAAGATTTGTGTGCTGCAGAAAGAAAGGGACATATTTCCCTGTTTTCCAAAGGAGTTCCCAGTTCTTATAATAGGAGATGCTCATCCATTTAAGCAAAAATTTGGCTAGAAAAACCATGCATATGAATTTCAATTCTTTGATGAATTGTATCCATAAAACTTCTTAGATCAAAACTACATTCAGTGCCAGGCATATGTGGGAAAATAATTTGGAAATGGCTTGTTCAAAGTGTCTGGTTGATAGATATGCTTACTCAAGTCCTGCAAAGAGACTTCCCTGGATATCTCGTCATTCAAGCATTAAAATACCTCCCAATATCTACCTGCGTGGTTTTGATCTAAATAAAAAAAATCAGCTTTTTGTTTTAAAAAATTATTGTTTCCGAACTGAAAGGCACAACCTGCAAAACTTTGTGTGAAAAAATTTACAAATAACACTTTGACAAAGCCAATAAATCAACACCCTCTGAAAATTATTGTAGAAAAGAAAAGTAAATCACACATGTATTTGAGCTGCTTCTCCTCAGCTTTGAAAGAGAAAGTAAGAACACTTTAAAAATTAAGTCTCCAGCTTACTGTGGTGACAATACTCCTTTAACCCCATATGCGTTTATGTCTGCAAAAAAAACCTGTAAGGGAAATGAAAAAGATCAGGCACAGGCTCTAAACAGCAAACACATATCCTGCAACAACAGCTTAAAACCTTTGCTAGGGAGGCACTTCATTTTTCAAGGGGGCCCAAATCAAGGATTCATTTTAAAATCAGTGGTTGCAATAAACTTTTTTTGTTTTTTTAAAGGTTGAAATAAAAATGGAAATGGCATTGTAGCAGATAACTGGATATTAGAAGAAAAGTAAGATGTAGCGCAAGATGAAACAAATAAGAAAAAAATGTTGGCCATGCTGATACTAAAAGTAGTAGCAGGTTGATGATTTAGGTCCCCAGAAGCTTCTTTACATTCTTAGCTATTATCTATCTCAGCTGCTGAAACCTGCTGTTTTAAAGGCATTAGAGTTGAACATCTAGTGACAGCACTTGGGTTATTTATCATTATGTATCACCCTGCTACACTATATTTTATTATACTGGATTTAAAGGAAGATAACACAATTATGGTTAATTTGCTTCTCTTCTTTATATATATAGTGTCATGACCCACCACAGCTTTGTCCCATGAGATATTTTTAACCAAAAAGAAATCCACAAGAAACTCTCCCTAAAAATTCCATTAATAACCTCTTGTAGCATGTATAGGTTGCAGGGTCTGGAACTAAGAATGTTTTAATCTCTTCAGCAAAACAATGTCTCATAATGATGTACAGGACTATTGCTGCACTGATGAAGAATCATACATAATTCAGCACCTTTCACTTGGCACCACTGTGATATCCTCATTAGCAGTGGCTCACAGTGGCTGTCAGATGGTGTCCATGCGAATGCAGGCATTATATTGTCTTTGAGATGTGCAGCTGCTTCCATGACACTGCCAGTATATAAAAACATGACGCCAGTTTGTTTTATTTAGTGCTAAACCTTCCAGTTTGTAAAAACAAGGCTGACACAGAGCCTGACATGAGGCAGTGAAAATAATTAGCTCTCATTTTCTCAGCCTCCTATTTCCTTCTCCCCGCTGTGTTCTCTTTCCACTAAACCACCACATGTCAGTCGAAATGGGAGGCAATTAGTGGGCTCATTTCAGTCCCCACAACTGTGCTGAAAAGAAAGTATTTATGATGGCACAATGAACAGCTGAAAGATTAAATAACATTTGCCTTTTGAAAAGAAAATGACTTCTAGCTAAATGGGCAATTTTTGATTATTCTCAAACAAGCTTAGAGTAGTTGGTTTTTAAAATACAAGAAAGGAAAATGAGTCATTTTTAGGTGAAAGAATCAAATAAAACTTGACACAGTAATGCAAATAACTGATGTTTTATTGCAAAATATGTAAATGTGTTATACCCTTAACAATGGCTGGTGTCTCAGGTCAGGGCAGGCTGCTGCCAGCCAGGCTCCAGCAAGAGAAGGTGGCTCCACCGCCGGTTTTGTTTCAGCTGTGCAGGCAGAAAAAAAGAGGGGCGGAGGGGAGGCCTTGCGAGAGAGATGGTCTTAAAATGTACAGAAACAAAGCAAGCGGAAGATATATTTATGTTATCAGTTGCCTGGGTGCCTCCTCCGAGCCTGGGTGCCTCCCTTACTCCTCTGCAAGGCAACAGGCACTGACTGGCTGCAGCTTCGCCTGGAGAAGCTCAAGGCCCCTCAACACCTACGCAGACCAACCAGCAGTACCAAAAATATCTGTCCCCTGACAGCGCCCTTCCTTAACATCCAGCGCTGTGGAGCTCTGTGCACAACAGAGTGCCACATCTTGGTAAACACCAGGCACTGCCACGTGTGCCCTGAGAACAGGGGCTTGCAGCAGGCAAGGCAAGAGCTCAGTAATACCCCAGCATTTACCAAAAGCCGCCCTTGCCATGTGATCAGAAGCAAATGGGGGTGTTGCAGTCGCAGGCATCATCCACATGAGCAGCCTGCTTTCAACAGCAGGATCGTAAAGGTGGAAGCAGGAAAAATGAGTCCCTTCCCTGAGGGCTGCACAGGTGCCCTCCTGTACTGTCCTCCTCCAGTGGCATTTCCTGTGGACTGCTCGTGGGGACAACGTGCAGGAGCCGTGTGGACACAACGTCCCCACTGCAGCACGTGGAGGTGACTGCTCCCACTCTGGGGTTTGCAGCTCTGCAGGACATTGGCTGAGGGAACAAAGGTGCTCAGGAGCTCAGGAAGGGCATGGCAGAGCCACTGTTCCACTGGGAAAAAAGGCTCCTCTCCCAGGCTTTTGTCTGGATAGCACATGCCAAGCCTACAGATCACTGGGAACCTGTCTGTGCTTCTGCAGACACACCTGTGACCGAGGCTATACGTGAGAGATAACGTGCAGAAGGCAGCAAGTTAATTCAGTGGCCAAGGTATAAAAATAAATCTTTAGATTAAAAAGTCTAGAAAGTCAAGTGAACAAAATACCTAGCTGAAAAGTCTGTATGTCTCTTCAGGGCTATGGAATAATTTCTAATGGGAATCCCTGGTCTAGCACTGCCTACACAAGGATTTTTAAAGGTCTTGGCTTGAGTTCGACTTCAGTTACACATGGATGCTACAGCTGGAGCAATCCCAGTGGAGATGATGGAGTTGTACCAGCTCCACCTCATGCAAAAACAATACATAGTCCTGAAAAGAGTCTTTGGAAGAAAATACCAGGAGCTCAGATCACCTGCACTGATCCACCTTCTTGGCAGACTACATTATTACATTCTTGAAGGTGGAGGCAATATTTTAATGTGGCTGTGGTTTTTTTTTACAGCTTAGGTAATTTTTTGTGTCCCTTTACTTGTTAGAATAGGAGCAAATCTATGAAAATAGCACACAAACACAGCTACTCTGATTCTTGCATTAACTATTAGTCTTTAGTAGTAAAAGCATTGTGCTTTGGCATGGAATTAAAGAGAAAGGATTTAGAAGACAAGGTTTTGAGATAAGGATAAATAACCCCATGTTAGAAAATCAAGGTACCTGTGATTATTTTGCAAAGGGAGGGTCAGATAAAACCAATTCCTCTTCCAGCTTTACTTACTGAAGTGGGTTAAAATACCTACAGAACATGGAGAATATATATGACTGAAAAACTGTAAAACTGAAATTTTAAATTTTAGACCTTGGCTCTTGCTTTATTTCTAAGAAAGTAAAGAAAAAATTTATGAGTGTTGATATAGTGGGAGGATGGAGAGGAAAAAACAGCAGAAATGGTCTCAAGCACTTGTGAAACCGCATTCCAGTTACAACTATTTCAGTACTGTTTTTTCTTGTTCTGCCTGCATTTTGCCAGCCTGGGCTTCTCCACATGAAGAGTTGGTCACAATGTCACTTTAAAGTAGCCTTAATAGTATATTACCTTTTGCACTACACATTTAAATAATAGCATTAAAATATATCTGAGTTCAGATATTCAAGGCTAGAAATAGTCCACACAGCAGATGGTTTTGAAGAGGCTGTGCTCCTTACCGTGTCAAATGGAGGGAGAGGTAACTCGGGAAAAATAAGGCAAAATGGTGAGCCAACTTCAAGGCTTTGTGTTTGGATATAGGTCAAATTGTGCCACTCTCAGTAAAAAAATGAAAACATTCAATGGCATAGTGAAATCTGCCCTTTTGAGGACCAAAACTAAAGAATGCATCAATAGAAGGCAAAAAGACTGTAAGGCATCTTTCTCAAGGGGTTTGGTGATTCATCAGTGTGGAGCTGACATAGCTCAGGCACCTTTCCCTGATTGGGAAATTTTAATGAGCCATCTAGGATGAGAAAGCCATTGAAATTTCCCCCTGCAGTCCTGCAAATCAGCTCAAGCCACAACTGCCAGGGTTTGTTGTTTTACTCTCCATCTTGGAGTTAATTGGTGGTCCCCTGCTTTTTTTTTTTTAATTTGCGGGGAAAAAGAAAGTCTAAATCTATCACCTTTTAGCTCATTGGGAATTGTGTACAGAAAGGTCATGAAAAGGCAGTGAATGGAAGTAACCACATAACTTGAACTACAAGAGTTGGAAAAGAAACCTCTAAAAACCAGGTTAGCTTTGCAGTGCTCACTCCTGATGCATTCAGAGAGCACAAAGGTCAACTGAGCTTTTATCGCCTCCAAAGATGCAGCTAAAAAAGGAAGGAAACTGTAATGAAATGACTGCATCTGTCAGCTGGTGGAAACCAACATAATCCCACTACAAGATGCAGTTTAAATGAGATAAAAAATATGGGGCTGGTAAAGCTGTTTACTGGGAAGTCAATGTTTCATTCAGCATACAGAAAAAGCTGAACATTCAAATGCTGTCCTGAAGCGTATCCAGCAGGATCCTTGCTAAAAGGCACTGCCATTCCTAAGGCCCTTAAGTTTCTGCCTGCTGACAAAGAAAGGTGTGCTGGCTGTGCTGATGGGGCACAGCACAGTGCCCGGGAGAGGACACCTGTGCCCTGAGGAACCATCTTCACACCACAGATGGTGCTGTGCTCTTACCAGCCAAGCACATCTGAATTAACCGGCACCCCTGAAATGGTTTCTGGCTCCTGGACCAGCTTCTCCAGCACTTTTATATCCAGTGGTATTGCTGTATGTCATGATGCACTCCACGGCTGCACCCACTCCACAGCTTTAGTTTGGACCAGGAGGCTTTTGTCCCGTGTGTCCATCCTGTCCCATGCTTGGGCAGAGCCACCTCCAATGACATGGGTGGCCTTGCTTCCAGGTACAACTACACCAGAAGATGCACTACAATAACTAAAGGGAACTCGACCCAGAAGACCAGCACAGAGCCAGCCTGGTGTAAAACCTCCCAGCATGACCTGTTCTCCTCACAGAGCCCTTCCTGCTGCGTTGCACCACCTCCCAGCTGAGCCTAATAACCTCCCTTGCTGTACACAAGTCTAGCAGCCAACACATCGCCCACGGTGCACACACCCTCAGTGCGTAACCCAGATTTGAGCTTATTGCCTCTTTTTCCTCATGATTAAAACAGGAGAAATGCTTCTTAGCTAGGCAGCTGGTTATAGCGACTGATTAGGGTAAAGTTCCTTTGAGAAATTTATTTTTAAACTGATGTAGGCCAGCTTTTTAGCTATAAAGATGGTGGAAGGCATGATCCCAAGTGCTTCTGCTGACCCAGTTTTACAGAAACAGGCACCACTCTTTTACAAAAATGGGACAGTAAAAGAAGTTTAAACCCTTCGATCCTGGTTTTTGCCCTATTCCCAGTTCATTTTGGAACAAATCTAGATGGCAGCAGTAGCTGGCTCAAAGCAGCCTCTAGGGGAGCTAGAAGATTGTATCCAGGGGTTTTCAGAGAAGGAAGCAAGCCAAATTTCCTGTACAGTATGTACCACACCAGTCTTTGTTAGTGTTATGTTTAATGCGAATCACTTGCCCATGTTGGCCCTAGCATCCCACCCAAAAGCTCAGACAATCTGCTCCTTCCAGTCCACTTTTTCAAACTGGCTCTGCTGCAACATCTTTAAAGGCAGGTACAAGTTAATGTGCAGATCTCAGACAGATGTTTCCAGCCCAGACATACTCAGGTGACAAGTTGTGCAGTCCCTGGAATGGCATCACTAAGCACATGGGGTGCTGCAGCAGGGCAGCTGACAGGGAAGGCATGCCTGGCATGCAACCACAGCTTCAGAGGGAAGGAATGGCTTCCTTAGAAAAGGGCCCAACAGCACACAGCGCAGACAGGACCAATTAGGAGCTCACAGGGAAGGCAGGACCAAATAAAAAAGGCTGTCAGAAGCCTGCAGAGGTTATGTCAACACTTACGTACACAGGCCAATTGAACTAACTCTGCCCTCTCATAGTAATTCAGCTTCTGTCCCATAGACTTTGCATACAGTCTCATTTGCACATTCTGCTGTCATGGCTAAAACATTCACTGCTCTTCTAACTTAAGGAGGCGTTAGTACAACATGAAATTCTCTCTAGTGCTCAGAGGTCTATTTGCTCCTTCTCTTGCTCCTTCCTGGGGGTGGTTGCCCAACTCCCTGCACTATGGCTTACAGCCCATATTGGAAATGGGAGGGAGATACAAGCTATTTCATGGACTTTTAGTTCCTTCAAGAGATAGTTTCACATGGGAGAGAAAAATGCACACCTACAAAGAAGCAGCTGTACAGCTGCATAAGCAACATGCATTCAAGAACACTGAGACAGTCTAAGTAATTCACATAGCGATAAAGAAGATTTTTACAGGAAAAAGTACTCAGGATAAAAGAAACAAACTAAAAAAGGAAATCTCCAGACAAAAAGCTTTTTCAAATTGATGAAATTATTTCAGTATGACTACAAGTTCCTACTAAGTTCAAACCTAAATGCTTTCTCTGCAAGCACCACCAAGTACAGAAATCAAGAGACTTCTGCAAACAATATGCCCTGAAAGCAAAGCAGCCAGATAACACAAGATGAAAGTCAACCTCCCACAAGTTTAGGGTGGACACACAATGCAGATTTATCAAATACAAAAGAGAAACAAATCCTGCTGTCACAACCCCTGACTCTAGCTCAGAAATGCTTTGCACACCATTTCCACGTAGATGGTTAATTCTAAAACCCTTGAACTCAGGGTCCATGGCAAGCTGGACAAAGAAAACAAAAAGCATGGGACAAACCTCACTCTTGAGAAAAAACAATGTGGTAGAAATCCTTTGCTGGAACATCTGGAGTCATCAACGCTCCTGTTACGCAGGGCGTAACGAGAGATCCTTGAACCAGCTCAGCTTGGAGCTGAGGTTTGATTAGGATGTGGCACGCTGGCAATTGCTGAAGCGCAGCAGCTCTGTGCAATGTGCTGCAACCACCCCTCCCTCCTTCCCCAGTACCAGGAGGGCACACAGTCTCCACCAGGACCAGTCCCATCCTGCCCAGCCAGCAGCCATGCATACCATGTATTTTCCAAACCCCACTTGGCTGCATAAAACAGTATCTCCTTTCTGCTGAGACAAAAGGAAGTCTTCCCACCAACATCAGGCATATGCCACTGCTCGACTGTCAGTGGGTTTTTTTAATAAATGGATTATCATTTCACACCCATTGGGATAAAAGGAACAAAATGAAATCCCAAATAACAAAAATTACAATTAAAACAAAAATTGTTCACAATGAAACAAAAGCTTTCAGCCAAAACTTTATGTGCCACTCTTCTTCCTTGCCTGTTCTGGGGCATAGTTCCTCATCACTGATGCAGCTCCATTTGCCACCTTGACATTCAGTCGGCACTTTCCAAAACAAGAGGATTCTCATGCCAATTTGTCTTTTGTGTCCAGAAGATACTGGACCCTCTGGGTAGGGCCTCTTAACCAAACCAACTGATCTAGCATTCCCAGCTTACCTTTGGACCGTTTCCCGGCTTCAAGTGATAACCAAAAACAAGTTCAAGATTCACTACTTTCTCTATGCTTTCTTCAGCTCCACCTGCAGAATCCTGCCAAAAAACCAGGCAAAGGTGAGAATTCACATCTACCACAACCCACTGGGAGACAGGAGCACACCTTTTGGTGGCTAAAAGGATTTGCCTTTCAGATGCAACAAGTCTGGCAGGCAGCAGAAAGGAGACATCACACTCCAACAGGGGCAAAGGATTCTGCATGGGTTTAGGGCGGGTAGCGGATGGCAACTGGGAAATGCTGCATAATTTCTGCTCCTGGCTGAGCTGCTTTGGCACAGTGAGGTGTCTCTGTGAGCATTGTGGCAGGCTCTGCCACTGGAATTGCAGCTGGCACAGCAAGGCAGCAACGCTCTGACTTTCATTTTCCCCTCCAGGGAAGAGAGTTTTGCTATAGCAAATTCACTTTATGTGGATTTCACTCTATAGCTGTGCAATAAATTATGAGTAAAAAAGCTACTTCAGGATTTGGGGTCTAGAATTCCTTGATTCGTTCACTGAATTAAATAAGGCAAATATCTGCTGTAGGAACACCAAGTTTCCAAAACACACTCTCCCTTTTGCATGGGTCTTATTAGTGATACCAGAAAAAAACCAATTGATTCATTTAAGGGTGACTAGACACTAAATCATCCTCTCCTACGACATTAGCAAACTGAGGAATGATGGGCTTATTCTGGGCCAGGGGTCTGCTGTTCTTCAGTGGTGACCAGCTGGTGGCAGCAGTTTGGAGGAATGGCTCTTCAAAGTAGTTTCTGATTAATGACAGCAAATTGCAACCAGTTTACTTTTAATTTAATTCCACTGGCTCCATGATATAATCTTAGAACCTCCTTGAACACAACTTTTATTATCCTATTACTTGTTCTGATGTGACCCATCGCTGCTGTTGACTCTCCACATTTGCTACAACCCTCTATAGGAGGAACTGCAGCCTTGCCCTCCCCTGAATAGTGGAAAGTTGAGACATGGGAACAGTGAAATATTCATTCAGCACGAGAAGCACATCTTATATCGACAGTGAGACTTGCCTTAATTAATGGTGGAAAATGAAACAGATTTAGGTAGTCATGGGTTAACTTCTCGATAGCAGTCTAGAAAAAAAATCAACAACACCAGATGGGAGTTATTTAATATCTCATCCTGCAAATACCAGCATGAAAAACAGCACAACTCCATGTGCCCTCTGTTTTCCACTGTGGATACATTAGGGCATGTGAGAAGAGTTTAAAATACAACCCTGTTCTGGAAATTGTTGTGGTAGATTGGGCCCGGTTTGCATTAAGAATCAGATCTGCTTAATCAGAGAAAGAGATGTTCCAGGGCTTGGTTTTGTTGTTTTTATTTATGCTCAAATCAACCCAGGAAGCTGAGATCTTTCATTTTGGACATTATTGACTTTATTAAGTTTCAATAATTTTCCCTGTAGGAAATGTAAATTAAATATATCAGTAATGGTGTGTGGGCATGGAAAAAATGGCTGATGAGCAAAAGGGGAATAAATCTGTGTGACTTACAAAGCTAAATTTGCAGGACTAGCAATTACGATACAAATATCTCTTTACTAGCAAATTGTGATCTAAAATGATTGAGACCCAACAGAATTATAGATGCTGCTTTTAGAGAATCCCTTTTCCAAAGCTGACTGCCAGAAAACTGAACTCTCTCCTGTGGCTACAGTACTAATACCATTACTGCTGTCATGATCACATTTTCCAGACTGTGATTTTCTTAACTCATTACAAACATTAGATATTTAAAACACTGTTTTAAAGCAAAGTTCTAAGAGCAAAGAAACCTGAATGTCAATCAGCTTTTAAGTTGTCCAACTGAGTTTTGTTAGTCTAAATATGCTTTAAGCTGTAAATGAGATGTGGAAGTTGAGAAGCTGAGATTTTAGTTCAAATAACTGTTTTTGTATCTGTTTCTCCTTCAGCTAAAGAGAGCTCTCTCTGAAGATTCCCAAGCTTTTCTGCTGGGAGAGTGGCCCTCCTAGGTGAATCTGGAGCAGTACTGCAATCCAGCTCACAAGAAAACCAAGAACTACAGAGGACTATAAAGACCACATCACATTTTCATGCCTCATAAAATGCTCAGGTTGCTTTGAGTTCTAGATCCATATGAAGCTATAACTGTTTATTTTAGATACCAAATATGTTCTCTATTTAGCTTTGTAACTGTTTTTGTTGCTAATACTACTGAAACGCCATAGACTCTGTATTATTCACACTATAACCTACTGCAACATTCAATATATGCTGAAAATACCTTTAAATGGATGATGTGTCCTCTGGAAACAATTCCCATGTCCTTTAAATCCTCTTCTTCTAGAAGAAGCAATTGCTTCCCAGTTATATGATGTTCCTTAAACAAGCTAGCATAGACACTCATTTCACCAGAAGTATCGCCTTAAGATAAAAGAGGTTATTCAGAAATCCACACAGCACTTTATTGGGGGGGGAGGGGGGGGAAATGAACAAATGTATATTAGTTCATAAATGTGAATATGAAAGGACATATGAATAGCTTTTACCTTTTCTAGTAAGTTGTTGCATCCAGAAAAACTGCAAAAAAGAGGAATCAGTTTTGAAGTTCAAATTATCAAAATCTTGCGTTACAGTTATTTGGAGTTCACAAGTAATCATCCTTTTAAAAACAAAATTTTAAAATATTTCTCACTTTGGGATAAATGACTCAAGATTCAGCAATGCAAGTGATTACTTTTATTTAGCTTTTCCAAACTGCCTTCCATTTTGCAGCCACCTTTCTCAATTTATTGTCATGAAGAACTGAAATGACCAAAGCAGAAGCTGAGAAATGTCACGTGCTAAAAAGGCTGAAGTGAAGGAGCCAGGTCTTTTATGGCTGTTGCACTGGCTTTCCAGACAGTCAGCCAAAACAACCCCATGATGCGCAACACACAAAGGGAGTGCTCGATAGGACATTGAAATCATTTTGACACATCACTGTGCCAAAGATAAATCACTGATGTGTCTTATTTAGCCTTTTAACTGAATAAAAAGGTAAAAAATACTCAATGCCATTATTTTATATGAAAGAGAGGTTCCA
This sequence comes from Melanocharis versteri, assembly GCA_013397845.1. Taxonomy (NCBI): domain Eukaryota; kingdom Metazoa; phylum Chordata; class Aves; order Passeriformes; family Melanocharitidae; genus Melanocharis; species Melanocharis versteri. The sequence goes on from VZTG01005355.1 coordinate 444,328, forward strand.
CACCCCCTAAAAAGCCCTAAACATTTTTTCAGTTAATTGCCATCCAAGTGGCACACAGTGGGATAAAACCTTTGAACTCATTTTGTCCTGTCCAGGATCAGGTCTTTGGGCACTTCCACATTCCTTAAACAAGGACTCAGGAATGTCCTCCTGGCTGCTGTCAGTTCCCAGCTCCCACTGTTTTCTGGACACTGGAGAATGTGGCTGTTTTATGAAGGTAACTCAAATCCCTAATTTACTCCTGGTCATTTTCAGGCTTTTCTGGGACACAAGTTTCACCAAACAAAGAGCAGTAAATCTCACCCAGATGTACTGATCCGGCCTTCCCTCCCACCACACCCACTGTAATTTGTTAGAGAGTTCCAGCAGCACGACACTGGCCACATTAACACAAAATACTCACCACATCTTCTTCAGTCCACGCACAAATATCAAAGGAAGGCAGCAACTGTGTGAGAGATACGAATTGAAAAGAAAACCATCCAACCATTTTTCTCCCCTCCACCCAAATTTTACTCTGGTGGCTGATACTGTTGTGCTCCTTTTTCCCTGCAAAGTGCAGGACTTAGGCTGCAACTCATATTGATGTACTAAACCACTGGATTCACAGTGGTCGTGGGCTGGCTCCAACAGTGTGTTGGCAGTGTTAAATTGATCCTATCACTCTCTGCAGACAAAATTACCAGTAGATCTCCAACAAAAACAACCTAGGAAGCAAAAGTAAACCATCTAATGGCAAGGGACTCTATCTGCCTCTCCTCTTGGTTCTGACACTAGGCTTTTGCTATGGCTTTGGTACCACTCAATTTCTGCAATGAAAATAATGCTAGGATTACGAGTCCCTCCCAAATGATGGATATTTTCTGCAAAAGGAAGGAAAACTTTCACTGGACAGCAGCAAAAACAGAATTTGGAGTCAGGCCACTGCAGATTGTCTTCCTGCCCATGTACAGACAAATCTCTCTTGGTTTCTGCCACTGCTTTGTAACTGCTCCCCTAAGGCTGGGGCAGTGCAGCACTTCCCAACCTCCTCCTACGCTTTGTTGGATGCAAGATGGTGTTGCTCTTGAAGCACTAGGAAATCACGGAGGAATGGCTGCATTAAACAAAATTCTGAGATGAGTTGAAAACTGACAGAGGAGAAGATGTCACTGCAATAGTGATTGCCATTTTACTCATTCAAGTATATAGCATCCCGAGCTTCACCTTCTTGGCATTTTTACCCAGCTTAAAGGGTTAACATTAATTGTTGTAGATCTGTATTTGGACAGTGAGTGTCTCCCAGAAGCTCAATATCATGATGGAGTTGCAAACCCTTTTGATGTAGGTAACAGCGATTCACGAGAGACTCAGCTTGGTTACCCACGAGCCCCCATGGCTTTGTCACCTCCTCCAGAGAGCCCTGCCACCCCCAGGTTCCCCAGACCCCACCCAGAAGCCAAGCATGTCCCCTAGGCAGGCCCTCACCCCGTCACCTCCAGCTGCACGCTAACAGCAACCCGCAGCCTGGGCAGAATGCTGTGGGGCAAAAGTAGTGCTGGGGGCAACACTTAAGCACAAGGAAGGGCAAGTGGCAATCGTGAACACCCTCAGGAGGCTGTGAGTTGTGCCTTTTGTAGGTACTTAGAGTCAAACTGGCTGGTGCTGCAGCAGGAGCCTGGTACAATAATTTGTACAACTGAAAAATTTACTGTAGAAGTCCAATAATACATTTTTAAATGTACAGTGGGTTTTTTCAGCTTTCTTCATGTTTAAATATAACCAGTGGCAGAATAGTTCTGTGTTTCTTTTTTTTTTTTTTTAAATGGGAGAATAAAGAAGAAATGTCACACAGTTAGTAATACAAAAAAGTGACTTAAACCAGCAGACAATAAGGAACCTCTTGGAACACCAGTGTTTTACACAGTGACACAAATGCATAAAATTTACTGTCAAAATGTTTATTGCAAAATAGAAGTTTGGAACAAAAGAGAAGCAAGGGAAAAGTTCACATCAAAAGAAAGTTTATGACACCAATCAAGGAAATTGAATACATTGTATGATTTCTTTTTGTTTGTTTGCTTTGGTTTTACACTGGAAAATCGAATCCACAGCGTGAATAAAACAAGACATGGTATGTCAAGTGCAATAAAGAGGATAACTGACACTGCAAGATTTTACCACACAGAAGTGTAACATTGCATGTTCCACACAAATGATATATTCAGTTTACAGCACAGGAGTCTTGGCATAGGCATTGCGCTCAGCTTTGCTTTTTCAGAAGGGAAAATGAAGTTTTCTAACACTGTGAAAATATTTTCTATTCAAATTCCATCAGTTCAAACTTGAAGTGTAAGTAGCATCGACTCCTACTATTCAGTACAAAACTTCAGTAGTGCAAAAGCAAGAAATGCAGTGGACTATATCTGACTTTATAAGGCATATGAATATTTAGCACACAATATAAAATGTTTAAAGAAAGTTGTTGGTTCTACAGTTTTAAAATTAAATCTTCACACATCAGAAATCTCTGTGCAGATTTTACAGTGTACACTAAGTCGAAGCCTGGGAGAAAGGGGAAAGGTCTCTCCTCCAGATTCCTACCAGTGCATTTTAAGGGCTGTGAAAATTACTAAATGAACTTACTTTTTCTACCTGAACGTTCTACCTAGGACTGTAGTGAAAACCTCTGTCAAGTCAGAGGTCTTATTAAAAACCTGTAAAAGCTGCCTGATTACAGAAAAAGGAAGTACAGCACTAAAGACGCACAGTAACTCTGCTCAGTACTTAACAGCTGCATGCACACTATGGATCTATTGCTACTGCTGAGAGCAATACCCATCTTTACTGCATCAGATATTGAACTCAGAATAAACACTTTAAACCCAGAAGGAAAGGGAATCAACATCTACGAAAACCTCTGGAACGACAAGCAAATGACAAGTCAAGAACATGACTGTGTGACAAGAGGCCACGCCAGACCTCACCTCCAGGAAGCCCTTCCCATCCCGAGGGGACAAGCTCCATGTCAGGGAGCACACAATGGCTGGCGATGCAGCACACCTACACGCCGTACCTTAAGGCACTTGCTACTCCAAGAAATTAGTGATGTCATTGTCACAAAAATGACTAGACCAAAAGTTTTCCTTCATTAAGTCCTCTTTCCACTTTTTTACCACTGCTGAAGGAAAAGAAAGGGAGTTGGGAGTTGGACATCCTGTCTTGGTCCCAGCTGACCATGCATCTTTAAGCAAGCCAAAAGTCGATCCTCCCCATTCTTCTCTGAGGCCATTTACCCACCTAAGTCAATGTTTGCAGTACAGCAGCCTGATAAAAACGAGAAGTTCAGGTCTAGTTCTTACCTTTCCCCTCCATCAAATGCAGCAATATTATTTTACTGCAAATACCTCCAGGGTTTATGGAAGACAGGAAAGTAGGAACCCAAAAGGCCTGGCAGGGCCTAGTGAGCTGAGAGGTGTACAAGGCACAGGAAGGCTTTGGGTGGTTTGTTCTGGTTTTGGCCCAGAGCAGCCAGAGAAATGCCTTCTGGGTTTGGTTAATGCTTTCATAGCTGACACGCTATGTGGCTGTGGACTGTTGTGGAGATTCGTACAACCTGGTGATGAGACAGGTAGAAGATGGACTGGGATACACTGCAGTGCAAAATCAGGTATGGAAGATGAAATACTCTGACCTCCTCCAACCACCACACCTGCCCACCAGAGCCACTTTCAAAGCCTTTATCTAGTGAGAAGCATTTCAGAGGCAGAAACAACACAGCTTGATTCTCACATATGATATCTGGCTTGTAAACTGGAGACACCTGGTGTGAAACTCATCACAGGGAAGTAAAAATGCAATTAATACCACTACTTTTTTAATAAGCACATCCAATATCCTAAGTATAACACTACCTCAACCGCATCAGAAGAGTTTGTCACGTTTTCACCTTATCTACAATTCAGAGATCACCTTTGCTACTTTAAATGCACAGGGAAGTTTTACAAGAGGTTAAATTTTCCCTTAATATAGTTTAATTTGCTTTGAGAAACAACATGGGGAAAGAAATGCAAAGGGGAAAAAGTCCATCTTGCTTCATTAAAAAATACTGAAACAAGTACAAAGCTGAAATTACTACAAGCACGTTACCACATTCTGATGATATTTGCTGATATAATTTACATCCCAGGGTAAACACAAAACCTTGAAGACAGACTTACACCTTCTGATGTTGCAACTATGAAAATCTGTGACACACTACTTAAAAACTATTTTTATTTCTGTAAAGATTAAGGAGTGAATTTACAAATTCAGTTAAAACCCACACAAACATGAATGTGCATGAAGTGCTCCAAGATTGTCAAACACCAAAAAAGTGCAAAATATCGATGCTAGGAACAGATTTTTGGAGGTTTTTGAATTCAAAATGTACTGAACCAAATTTTTTTCTCAGTTGTACAACCCTATACTGCTTATGTGGTACAGTAATTTATGCGCAATGACACACATCTTAAGACCTGAAGTGCACATATTACATTACACAAATCCATCAAATTTTGCTGAGTGCAAAGTGGCAGTTACAAAAATAGTATCATTGCTGTGGGTGTTAGCAGACACAGACTTACAAAAATAGTACAAATCTACACAGGAAAAGGCTATTTGTTCTTATTTCCATGTCATTATTTGCCCTTCCAAGTCTCTTTTTCTCCTTAAAATCAGGTTGCTTTGATGGACCTAAGACGACATCCCCACCTGGGCCAAAGGAGTTTCTCCTTGGGATACTTGGTACATTTACTGCATAATTTAAATTGTAATTTCATCATGAGAAAAGCTTCTGGATGCAAGAGGGTTAACTTCAAGTCAATAGATTTGGAAGAAGGTTAAATGACGTCCTGCAGGAGCTACACATCTCGGGCGGGTCTAATCCTGTGCAAACCAAATGGAGTAGGCCAGCTCGGAGCGCAGCACTCACTGCCTTGCAGGTGACCAGACCAGTGCTGATGCTCAAGGATAAAACAATTCTTTCTCACGACCCAAAGAGATGCCCACTCTAGAAAAACTCCTTCAAAGAACTTTGTTTTGTTGAGTGAACATGTAATGATTTCAGGCCTGCTGTTATCTAATGTATCCATTTTTCTGTAAGCTATCCACAAAACACCATAATATGTAGGTTAGAGCTGTGTAACAGGCAAAGCTATAATTAAAGAAGCCACTCAAAAACAGAAGTTTTATAAAAGAAACCCTTCCAGTAATTGAGAATGGAATTTTGATGGCTCATTCCCACTACTGCTGAACTACACAGTAACATTTTTCTTTTGAAATGCTGCCCTTCTTCCTTGGCAAATATTTTACAACATCTTCTTTTCTAACCTGCATCTGTGTTCGCACTGGTTTCCCTCCCTCCTTCTGCATCACCACTAAAGGGGTCATCAGGAGAAACATCCTCACTGCTCTCAACATAAGTGCCTGGCAGGCAATTATTGCAGCAGATTGTTACACACTGAGTTTTATGGTAAGCTGTAACAGCAGTGACAATACTTTAAAAGTAAGGTAGCTGCAAAAAACAGTTATGCAGCAACTAGTAAATATTCCTGACATTCCTGCCAGATTCTACTACGGAGAATTTCACATAAGCTACAGTAGTAGGGCCCAAGCTCAAATGTCATAGTGGGTTCTTTGTCCTTTCCTAAGGATGGCACATGCCATTTAGCAGACACAACAGAATCAAAATTTACAAACACCGATTTTTGCTCTCAGGTACAAGAATAAGTCCATCAGAGTTAATGAGGCTTCATGGATTCACATCAACATAACTGAAAATTAGCTTTTAGATCACAATATCTGATAATAGATGCAGAGGTCTGATTGCAGTTTACTTTGCTAGAGTGAATTATATACACATGCACATACACGTGAGGGGGAGAAGAAAAGAACATTTATACAAATCATCTACTAATAGAGATTATCTGGGTTCTGCTGCTATTCAGTTTCTAAACTATATACTTAACTAACCCCTCTCTTCCCCCCCAGGCTTCTCTCTTCCTAGAAACCTATTTGTGACTTCCCACAATGCTGCCTTGAAAAAGGCTTTAAATTAGAAACACAGCAAACCCCTTCACTACAACAGTAAGAAAGAATGGATGTAGAGAATAGCAAATCTGGAAGTACAAGTATATGCATATGATTGACAATTAAAGGGGTAAGGGAAATGACAAAAAACGCAAAAGAAAAATTTGAAGTACATTAATGGCATTAATGGCATTGAAGTTTCTCCCAGTGTTTCCAGATCTTAAATTTATCAAGCCACACTTTCTGTAATCAGGCATTAGGAATTATAGATATAATCATAAAATAATAATAATCTCAATTAATTCAGAAAGTTTAGTTCCAAATTTCATCAAAGCAGAAATAAGTCAGCACAATTGAAACAAAACCAAAATATCTTTCTACATACAAATATGCTCAGCCTGGAAAATATCTTTTTTGTTGTTTGTTTGTTTTTTGTTCTTTTACAGGATTTAAACAGACCAAACTGACAGGATTCTTGTTCTAAAACTTTATTGTTTTGCTTTGCTAAAACAATTTCAGGGTTAATTCTACAACTTATTTCATTCGCTGCTATCATCTGTGTCATCAAAATCATCATCATCATCATCGTCATCTGACCAGTCGAATTCACTGAAACCCAAAGCCATGTTGATTTTCTTCCCTTTTCTCATGGAGGTGGTTTTAGAAGAATTCTTTTTGGCTTGCATGTTTATCTGCATTCCAGAATGCAGGACAGATCCTGCTTGGTTCAGAGAGAAGATATCCCCAAAGCCTGTCATCATCAAGGCCTTCAGACTTTGGTTCATGCCAGCTACCTCCCCGTTACTTGTTGATGTGATCTGACATGACATCTCTGCACTGTTTGACTCCTCTGTTTTAGATTCAAAGTAAGACTCCTGAGACATTCTTGCAGCAAGAGGTAAGAAAAACTATTTAAAGGAGGAAAGGACAGAGCAAAAGTGAAAGTTAGAACCAATTTAAAAATCAAGGAAAAAGACACCACCAGATTAGTCAGCAATCAACAGAAAGCATCTGATTAGTGAATCTAAACACGGAGGTCAAGTGAGAATTCATTAAAACAGACAGTGTCCTTCTGGGGTCATTGTTCTTAAACCAAAGCGCAAAATCACTGAGTGGCATGGCAAGAACCACAGACAACAGAGCTTTCATGACAAAAGAAGGTTCAAACTCTTCAATCCTTCATTTTGTACAGCACAAAACAGAATATGACATTTCCCAGATAGGTGGACTGGTTCCAAGGCAATTGGAGTTGCTTAATTCAACCTTTCAGGATTGAAGAATAAATCAGGTTAAGACCAGAGAACCCAAACAAGCTCTGCAGTTTGGTGCAGAAGTAGCAGCCCCTAAATATCAGAAATGAAAGCAGCAGCAGACTGGTTTTGAGTGTATGCTCAAAAGGAGAGAAAGGGTCACCCTGCAACAGCCACAATCAGAAATGAGTCTCTCGCCAATGCAAAGGGCAGGAGAACTGGCCTCCAGCCTGCACCAGCACTACACTTTCAGCAGCCGTCCCAGGGACAAGCAGGCAGGGGAAGTGGGGTGGTTTTGGTCAGCTTGTCAGCTTCTACAGCTTTTTTTTTCCTTTTTTTCTTTTTTTTTTCTTTAGTGGTATCAAGAGACATCTGTCATTTGGTTGTACACCATATTAAATTTCTACTTATATAATCTTCACCTACAGATAATGGCATTCTCCTGACCCAGTCTGTTTGTAGGAACAAATGAACTGTGCCCTCTTCAGCTAAATGATTAATGCCTCTTCACAGTAGTCAGGCTAGTAACCTCTGTGACATGTTTGCCTGTGCCTCACAGGGAATAAAAACTCAGGAGTTTCACCTTAAATTAAACTACCTACCAAAACAACAGCAAAGGAGCTGTGTGTGAACACTTGCACTAGCCTTTCTTTCCAAAGCATTTGCAAAACTACCTACCTAAAATTCATGGTTTTTTCATATCTTTTTTAACCTAATCAGAAAACTGACTGAAGAGTCAATGGCAGTTGATCACAACAGGTTACAGGGGTGGTTATGGTGATGCCCTGTTATGTAACACAAGAAGCTTCACAGCCAGGTTGCTCAGAGCGCCTATTTCTTGGTAAAACCACTCACATTGACTAATTTTCTATCATTAAAAAGGACAGTATCTGTCTCCTGTTCCACCCGAGCTTTCCCTACTTACATAGACTTACTATTTGCATTGTGGTTAAGTAAAGTTTATGGTCAGGATTTAAGAAACAAAAATAAAACTAAGAAGTTGGGATGATGGGATGCCCTAAATACTCTTCAAACATCCTATGGCTAAGTGATGAAAAAACCTGCAGCTAACCTGGCTGTACAAAAAACCCCAGTTACACCATCAACAGAGTGCTAGTTGGATCAAGGATCACCGAAAGCTCTTCCTGATAAAAAGAAGGAATCTTTTAAAAAGAAGACCTAGTACACAGCACACATGCTTCATTGTCAGGTAGTTACAGTCACTTTAGATCTACAGAAGAGCATCCCCTGACATATGGGAAGAATTCCCTACAAAAAATCAACAAAGCTGCAAATCAGCTTTCCACTAAAACACGTTTCTGGGTCATTGACTGTTCACTGCCTGAGAGTCAGGAAGCTGCGAACAGCTCATTTTGCAAGTTATAATCACTTTACTTTCTCCATATTTTGCTGTCTCTTTATCCGGAGAATGTGAAGAGTTTGTTGGGACAGGACATGCCTTTAGTGACACTGCATATGATAACTGTCAGAAGAGACACTTAGAAACGGCTGGGATCCACCAGTCTCTCTAAATTCCATGGTTGTTAAGTGACCACCTCCAGGTACAGGGCATCACAGGTGAGTATATGGATTTCATGCCTTCCTCACTGTCTTCCTCTAAATAAGAGGTTCATCTTAGCTACATACACTACCTCCTTAAAGTCAGATCTTCTTTCAAGAGAAGTCTCCCATTTCACTGCAACTATGGATATATTTTACTCCACCAAAACGCTCCAGATTCCCCTGTGCTAGAGGCTCTTGGAGATCCGCATAAAGGAATTTGCAGAGATCAGACTCAAAGGTGTCTGTTAGTGTAAGATATAGCAGAAATAGGGTCAAAACAAGAGCAGGGAGAAATGCACAGAAGCATTTCTAGATATTGGCCTCATCCTTCCCTCATGCTGAAGTGTGTGAAGCTATACTTTACTCTTTGGAGCAGGAGCAGCCTGCCACTCATAGTTACCTACCATGCAGGATGAAGCTTCTACCAACCCTACAACACTGGAAAATCAAGCGGCAGAGACAGCTTCCCTGTTCTGCTGTCACTTGGTTTAAGTTTCTCCTCCTGCACACTACTGCTGGCCTCTGGTCTTTGCTGCAGAGCCAAATGAAGAGCTGACTGCAGAACACAGAGCAGGGACAAGAGTACCAGCTAAGACACAACGAGGCCTAGCGTTGGATAAGAACCAGGTTTATGCCTAGTCGGAACTCTAAGATGTGTCACAGCTCTGGTTGTCACATCCTTACTCCTGTTTTTATAGCCAAGGTAGTTTAAAGTCAAACACTGCAGCTCCCTGTTGTAACCCTCCAGTTTGATGCTGCTGAGCAGACACTGCCTGAACTAATGGAGGGAGACAGATGCTTGGCTCCCAAGGATTACAGCTTGCAAACGGAATGCCCGAAGATATTTTGCAAATTATTTACAGCTATGAATTTACAGTATAGTTGTATGTATAACCAGTGCTACGAAAAAACCAATCCTGCTTGAACAAGCCCTTTTTTTGCTAGTATGTCAAATTTTCTCCAATAAAAGGGCTTTTTTAAAGATACGTTCTGTGTAACAGTTCACTTAAGGTGTATGGAAAAAACAAACCTCTATTTCTCTATTAGACAAAATTGCATTTAAATGTAATAGGAGAGTTGGGTTAATGCTATACAGAAAGACAGTTCATGCTTAGCACAATAGGCCTTAGCACAATGCTTTATTCTTGCAGCAATGCCAGCTCCAAGTGAAAAGTACAAGTCATAAGCAAGTACAGCATAAAAAAACCCTAGGGCCTTGCTGGTGAAAAGGTTTGCTCATTAAGGCTGTGTCTCATGCTGTGCCCAGGATAGAGGATGGCCCACAGCTCAGTTACTGGAATCTTGCAAGCGTTAAAGCAGGCGTACAGATATCTGCTGAAAACATACAGAATCTGCACATAGGAAAACGTTTATCCTCAGTGATTTCATTACTGCATGTTCGCAGCTGGAAAATAAATGCAACTTCATTCAAAGAACAGCAATAAGCTATGCCTTAAAAACAAGCCATATGTAAATGGGTCTGGCTGGAATCAAGGTTGTAAGTAGGATAAAATTGTGCACAAGAAAAATCATATGCTACTGCAATCTCAATTTGGTATTTGTTTCAGCTAGTGCTTTATAAACAAGTAGGTATCACAGTATTTTTTTTTAACCACTCTGTTGTAATATGTCTCGCCATGCACTATCCCTGTGGTCCTCCCTCTGCCAATCAGTGGTTGAAGAGCACAGTATTTCATTAAGAAATTCAAGATAATGCAAGGAAGGGTTTTTGTTCAATTTACTAATAGAAATGTGGCAATTCTACCAGCTTGTAACTGGCCAAAGTTATGTTAACTATAGTTATGAACAAAACCATAAATTAATACTCCAAATTTTGACCCCCTTTTCATAGAATGGGAATTTGTTTCTTCTCGAAGAAAAAGAACAGAACCAAAAAAATCAGCCTAAGTTTCATGACATGCCTTCTGGAAGATACAAATGATTCTGACATTTAAGACCAAACCCTATAAAGTTGGCATCCTATAAAGTCAACAACTTTCTAGTTGAAAAAATAACTTATTGAATGCAAACAACTTTTAAAGCTGAGAACTCTAAATAATACAATGGGACACTATTTTAAATGCCCATGTCACAATATAAACTATCAGTATTACGTGGTATCTAATGTATTAGGTGAAATTAAAAAAAAAAAAATTATTATCTGGAGTGATGCAATAAAATTGGCCCAAAGGAACAACTAAAAACAGGAGCACTACTTCCTTGGTACGTCTTGAGATTTACATAGCCAAAGCTCCAAATACTGCTGACACAAGATGAAAGGTTGAATTATTGTCTACTTACAGGAGTATTTGATTGTTCAGTTAACTTCTGCTCCCACATCTTCAAACGTCTCTCCCGTTCCTTTAGTTCCTGCTCTTTAAAGCTCAGATCACGCTCCAGTTTCTTTAGTCTCTCTAAGGTTGCCTCAATTTCACATCTGCACGGAGACAATTTGTTACGTCTTGTCTTTTCCTGACAGATATAAATTGTTCATAATTCCCACTTGAATGTTAATTAAATGTGAAAGGCTGAAAAGTACAATACTAACTCAAGCAGTTCATTTAATTACCAAATGCAAAGTCTTTCACAGCTTTAGGAACAAATGGCAATGTTTATACTTCAGAACAACCATAATACCTTCAGCTGAAGAAAAATAACATTTAAAAGAGTAAAATACCATATAACAAAAACATTTTTAAAATGAAAATGCCTTCTTTCCCCCCAACATCATGAAACATGATCTGATCCATAAAGAAACTGCAATAAGAACTGGTAATGGGACAAGCATTAGCAACACAATACAGGCAGTCCAAGAAAACCATTTGTCTGGGTTTATAACTTGACTATAAATACTATTTGGACTTACACTCAAAATGCAGAAGCATTTTGTGGAGGCATCTTTTCCCCACTTACCTTCCTGTTTCTTTAGGTGAAGATAAAAGAGCAAAAATACAAACCATGATATGACCCAGCCCTGCAAATAGGTACAAATACAATCTTCTCAAGTTTGGAACAGTTGTGAAAAGGATTTGATTTACTTTTCTTCCCCTCTCACTACACATACAAAGTTATGAAAAGTAGGAAAGCCAGGAAATGAAGGCAGTACTCTAAGAAGGTGCAGAGACCATCTTTATTTGGTTTCACTGCACGTACCTGCCTCAACAAAGTAGTTTTCTTTGACATACTTTCTGATGGACAGTATATTTTAAACACATGAACTGAACTGCTGTTGGAAAAGAGTTTACCAAGTTTTGCACTACACAAATACACAGAGGGTGAACAACCATTCTGTCACCAGATTCAGACGTATTTTTTTGTTCATGGGGTAACCAAAGAAAAATCTCAATTTGTATCAGAGGTCGTACTTGCATTTAACAAACCATTTCTGTGCCTGTTTGGGAGACCGTGCACTGCCTGCCACCTGTATCCCGACAGTTGTGGGAAGAGTCAATCACAGTGTTTTGTTTTCCTCCTTGAAAAAGTGAGCTCCTAAGGAGACAAGAGATCCTAAAGAGAGCTCCGAACATAGCTATTTGGACCGTGCAAGGCCTAATATTCTCCTCAAACTTTCACATTATTTTTCTTTCGTTAACCCACTGTGAACAAAATATGCTCCTCCTGATGTTTTCAAAAAGAAAGTAGAAGGACTAACAGAGTTAGCTGTCATTTCTATTTGGGGTGGGGAAAGAGAATCACTTCTTTCTGTAAATCTCCTGTCTTGTCATGGAATGATTAAACTCTTCTCCACTATCAACCTAGAAGAGTTCAGCCTCTCAATGTGCGAAACTAGCATACCCGAAGATCAAAGAATATAAATATTCCAAATTTTATGGATTTCTTATTTTGATAAGACATCTCTGTCAGAGAGTAATGCTTACAAAGTACAGTGAAAGGATTCAGAGCTAGAATAACCAGCATATCCTACAGCAAACTTTACCACCATGCTTAATTCTACTGCAAAAATCAGCCACCTGGGGGCAAAGGCATTTATCACACTTGAGTCCTGCTGAGCAAGCTGTTCTATGTGGTGGTCAGAACAAATGCTCCTCATAATTATCATGCTTCAAATTTCAAGAAAAATTCTCTATCATATTTAGGCATGCATAGATCAAGACCGATATCTGTGCTGGGTAGAAAGTGGTCACACATTATAATAAAGAGACAACAAGGGAACAAACTAAAAGGCACTGGACCAAAGGTCAGAAAGTGACCCCTCCCCAGACACCCAAATCCCTCACAAACCCTTTCTGTCAGGTGCAACACATACTATGCTACCTACTATGGAAACTACAGAGCAATTAGAGGGCAGTTGCAAGCACTGCTTTTCTTAGTTTGTCTCTCATCATCGCTGCTACTTACACACAACTCTATAATTTTTTAAATATGTAAATTACATTCACTTTTAAAATAATATTATGCGCTAGGGGAGTCCTGGTAACAATAGTTTTCTCTATGTCAAAAGTCTATTTTGTACTGTAATTACCTCTCTTCATTAGACAGAAACTTCTCTTATAATAAAAGGTCAGTCTGCAAAAACAGTTGCATTCTGAAAAATAATTCCACCGCATAATGAAACTGTATAATTAAAGAGAAAGCTACTGTACATTGCCCAGTTAATGAGTCTTATTCCATAAATGAAGCAGCTTGAAACATTATACATGGTAGGACATGTGGAATTGTTTGCTTCTGTAGTTCTGCAGTCTGAGTTTACTCGTTTTCTAGAATAATTTTATTCTGTGACACTGAAGAACAAATACTGCATTACTAGAAACTATAATGATAAACATTCACTGATTAAAAACAATGACTGGCATTTGTTTATATGTCTTGAATTACTACTAATACACTAATATAAGTATCACTAATAAATTATTTTAATCATTGGAGCAGCCACTCGTGGGGAGAGGATGGAAGGAGAGATGCAGTTAGTATATATGACTAAATGCAGATAAATGTGATCTCACTGAATTGGAACATCATTACTTCTACAGTCATTTTTTCTGACTGTAATACAAGTGACTTGAGAAAGGGCTCCAAAAAGATCACAGAACTTAAACATAGGGCAGACCTATGCAACCCAGGCATAAGGCAGTGCCCCTATTTTATTAATAACAAAAATGTGCCAAACACACGTACAACAGTTAGAAAAGAAGACACTGAATTATTCTAAGGAAATACAGAACGAGCAGATCAAAATGTGTTAGTAATATAAAAATTAAGACCAGAAAATGTTGCAAATAAGACTGCATTATACAGATATGTCAAAGTATCATTTGTGTTATCAACTCCAGCAGTTATGTATAGACTCAGCCCACTTTCAGTTTTCATGCTAGCCATACTGAAGACTCCAGTTACTTGCCGTTATAGCTACATTTTTGGCATGTCTATACAAAAAGAACCTCAGCCTGCCTTTTTTAAGAGTGGGGAAAAATGCAATCCAGCTTGTCTGAGCTTTGATTTGCTTTGGTAAATGCAGTATCCTTGTGAAAGTGCAGTATCTGGATCATTAATACGGAGGTCCCTCAAAGGAACAAGCATAACTCTTGCTTTTCCCAAGCCCACCCCTTCTCTAGGGCTCTGATATCCAGGCTTCATTAAAATTCCCTATTTTGTGGTAATACATCTCATTCTTTCCTTACTGCTGGTTCTACTATCTCTTTGCAAATCACTATGGGATAAAAAACCATGAAAAAAAAAAGCAATCAGTAAAAGCAAAGATTTTTCAATGCAGAAGTTAAAACACATTAAACTTTTGTGCAATTGTTTTTAGTAACAAACTTAGTCTCTTTTAGTTTATCCTTTGGGATCCCTTTGTGCATCTTTCGTCTACTTCAGGTAGCAAATTTTTGCATACTTTGTTTATTTGGCTAAACATTCGTGGGAGCTTCCATACAGACACAGCTTTCGCATCAGGGCAGGCAGCTGTTACCAGAATTTGGGTAGGAGAGCATCCCTCCAGCTCCCAAACAAGTGCCACATGATTTGTGCTCTTTCTGCACCTTGTGTTTTCATTTCGGCTTGATTCAGAAATCATCTTTGCTTTCAGGCAAATCATGTCCCATCAGGAATTTTTATTTCCTCTCTCATATCTCCTTGTCTCCAAGTCATTTATTCTTCCAGAAAAAATGCCATATTTATCTTTAACACAAGTCTCCACAGTAAGAAGTTTTCCCATTACTTGATAGTACCAAAGAGCTTTTTATTTCTACACGGCTTTTCGTTAACACCTTTTCGGACATTCCTCATCTGAGAAATTCAGGTGCATCAAAAGAAAATGTGCAAGAAATACTTGGGCCACGTGAGTCACATTTCAAGCAATAAACTGATTAGGTGAAACAACGTTTGCTACCAAATGTCAGCTAGTACAGCTTTTATTTTGCCACACTGGCAAGATTTAAGTAGTTACTTGCTTTTCCTAAAGGCATTTGAGTACTTGCCCATCTTTTAAGTTAATATTTTTATTATACAGGGGTGCATAAGAGGGTGTACACCTCACTAGGGTGTACTTTTTCCCCAACCGTCCTTGTTCTGTCTGCTATCAAACCCACGATGCGATGCTCAGAGCCTGCATAGAGACCCGTGGCCATGAAGCTGGGGTGCATTAAACCCCGGGCACGGGTGCCACGGCCGCGATCCCGGCTGAGGCNCGCTCGCCCCATTAAAACTCCACGTCTCGCCTTTCCTTGGAAGGCAGCGGAAGAAACGCGGGACTGCCGGGCTTGACGCAAGCCCCATTTCCATGTGCTCTTCCCCATCCTCCACCCCGTCCCGGTTTCTTCGATGCAGGGAATCTTCCAGTATTTCTGCTCCCTGCTTATTTGGCGTAGGGCCAGCACTTCTTAATATAGACTGAGGCACGATCCTCTGCAAAAATCATCTCCCTGTGCAGATCTGTTTTCAATTTGCCTTCTCAAACAGAAGGCTGTACTGGGAAGCAGCAAGTTTTCTAACCCACAAATAAGCTTCAGGGACAGGTTTTTGAAGTTTTGGCACATTCCAAAAAAGAGGCTGGAAGTTTTACAGCAAAACTGTAATGTAATAAAATTTTCTCAAATCTCATGTCCATTTATAATCACGAATAACAGTTACAATCAGCAATAGCTAAAATCCAATGCTCAAGCAATGCTGGGATACTATGTGAAAACAGGACTGGCCTGGGCACATGCTGGTGTGTGGACACACAGTTGATAAAAAGGAGAGAACGCATAATAAATGGTAGAACGCATGCAAGTGTGGACAAATAGAGGCTTGACTTGGGAGGGGGCGTTTTAGGCCCCTTATCTTTCTTTGGTTTTAATATTAACATCACCAATACACTTCCTATGAAAATTGCATCAAACCTACATATTATCCGAGTTCTTTTGCCCCCACATTATTGACTGAAAACTTGTAATTGGTTTTAAGATGTGAATCACAAAACCATAAATATCATGATGCCTAAACCAGTGTAATAATAAATATAGGGTACAGCTAAGTGCATTGGCTCCTGATACAAGTTTCGCAACATTCTGGGCATTCCTGAAAAACAACAAGGTAAGTTACGTTCTAAAAATACTTCAAGCACACATATTTTCTACCAGTACATCATCGGAGTCTGATGTCTTTCTGAAAAAAACCACTCATACCGTTTCAATGTAAAACCACATCGTTTCGTTTTGGGAGGAAGAAAACTTACCTCCACTCTGCCTTGTTATGCAGGAATGAGTTACACTGGTCTGGAAGGTTGCTGTCATTTGACATAGATTCCAGGATTGAAATAATCTGCTTGAAAGATGGTCTTTTCTGAAGAAAAAAGAAAACCAAAACAGAGCATTTGCATTCATATAAAACTACTAGAACTATAGGCAGGAATTTTTCAACTGAAACCCCACAATTAACAGAAATTGCCACACTTCTTTCTGACCACAGCATCCCACAAGAGGACTTTAAGTCTGTAAATGGTTTCTTTTTGTTCTTCCATTAAAGAAAAGTTTGGGAAGAGTAACACAGGCTAGTAGGACTCAAGCCTTAGCTTAGTCTCCCATGTCTACTAGTAAAACAGCATTAAACATTAGAATCATCAATAATCATCTAGATTCTTACTTTGAAAGAATAATTTTTCTCAAGCTAAGAAGGAAAATGCTTCCAAATAGAGAAGGCTGGCCGATCAGCAACTGGTAATTATACAGATGGCCTTTTACAGGTATTAACATAAACTCTTTGGTGTGTGAACAAGCCACTTAGCTGCCCATCAAAAACAAGTTTCTGGGTGCAGTTCCCTTCTTGCAGAGAAGGTATTCTTCACAAAAACTCTCACTTAGCTACCTCAGGAGCAGCCGGGGAAGAAGTGAAGAGTGAGGCTAGGGAAGGATGTCTTGTCTGGCAGCTAAGCTCACATTAGCGGACTCTGTGCTCTTCTGTCCTGGGCTCATTTACTAAACTTTCTGTTCCAAGGCTCTCCATCCAGCACCCAATGTGCTCACAAGTCAGAGACACCAGTTAAAACTTTTCTGTTTTTCTTTACTTTTCCCTTAGTCCCAAGGGGAAGCTATGAAATAGGATAATAACTGAAAATTGAAAAAGCCACAGTTAAATGTGTTTCTTGAAAGAGCGCTGACTCTGTTAGTCTGTTTGACAGACCTCAGACAAGGTTGAGACAAAAGGTTGAAACAAAATGTAGATACATAATAAGGGGATGATGCACATTCTCTCTCTATCGTGCCTTTAATTATACCATTTCTGCTAAAATTACAGATGCCGCAATTAAAACGTGCATTTTAATTTGGGAGCACAAAAACAATTAGGAACAATGCTGAGGTGTCTCTCTCAGGAAGATCCGAGTGATTTCCACATTATAAAAGAAAGACAATTTCTTTATTTTAAATGTCAAACAGCATGAAAAAGTGTCAAATGCATAACAAAAAAAGAGACAAGCTCTCTTATACTGTAATGCTGCACTATTCGGCTGTAACTGGAGGCTTTGTCTGTCATTTTTTGGTCCACCTCCATGATTTCAGGCAATGGGCAGTACAGTGAGCTACACAGATTTTCTTTGCTACAGACACGCTTGCCCCAGGCACCCATGTGCTCATGCAATTTGTTCCCCAGCCCAGCACACAGGGAGCGGCAAACTGGGCACGCTGAGCTTCACGGCAACAGGTACCTGCTCAGCAGCACACTGCTTGCACTGGTGACATAGTCCCTTGTATGGAAACCCAGCAGGAGCACCCTGCCTTTACAGGGGGCTGGGGAGGCAGCCGTCCTCCCCTCCACGTGCGTGGTGCTGCTGGATCTGCCACAGCTGAGCAGATCCTCTCAACACACCCTGGAAGAGGCCGAACCTCCCTGGTCAGGAGTGGGCTGCACTGGGGCCATGGAGCACAAAATGCATCCGTGGCACCACCACCACCAACTCCAGGGCAGTTTTGGGGCAGAAGAACCTTTGACCAGACCACACCCTTTTTGTCACTATAGCTGCATCTCTCATAAGCACACCAGTGGATGTGAACTGTTGAAGGGATTCAAGGGCCTCCCAAATGGTGAGGAAGCTGCCAGACAGGAGACAGTGGCTCCCTGCAGTTTACCAGGGTACTGAAACTGCTACGCACTGTCCAACAGACTGGCAGGTACATAATGTGCCTGTACTAAACAAATTCTGTTTTCAGGAAGACACCAAGGGCAAGCATTCCCATGCTGCATTATCTACAATATTTTATGGATTATTCAGGATAATTTACAAAACACTTCTATGAGTTTTGCTTGCTCCTTTTTCTCAGGTGTATACTAGGAAGTATAGGGCAGGGCTGACACTAAGTGACCACAGTCAACTCTACTGCCAAGCTTGCCTGGAGTAACTGGAGGGGAGACAATGACAGAGAACAGGGATTTTACTAAGGACGGGCAAAAGGATCAACCAACCGATCTGGGAGAAGCAGCAACACTCACTTGGTAGGTCCTGCACTACAGGCAGAGGAGCTGCTGAGTTGTGCAACCAGAGCTGGAACAAATGCAGAGTCACACAGTGCTGTCATAGTACTGTACATCTCTGGCTGTGCAAATTCTGTGAACAGCCAGCAGCTACCCCTGCCAGCTTTGCAGCTGCCAGATTTACAGGTAATAGCTTTGCATGGAGACAAATCTGACAGGAAGGCACAAGCCTACACTGTCATGTGGGTTTTGTTGGTTTCTTGCCCCTAGGAAAGGATAATTTCAGATTTAATAAATGCACTCTAAGTGCAGAGTGGTATCTTGGTTAAAACTGGCAAGAAGTGATTTGTGAAACTGGGAGCCTGAGCTGAGAAACTTAGAAAAAATAAAAAGTCTGCTTTTCAGTGAATAACTGCTTAGCACTTTCTAGAAAGCCCTTATAAGGGATTCTTAAAATATCAAGGCATGAGTCGCCTTTGAAAACTGTTTCCCTTTATATCTGTGATGTCTCATACTGAAATCTTTAAAATATATGCCCCTCTAGAAATAATTCTGGCTAATGTTTTCATTGTTTCCTTCCACTCAGTATTTCTTACTGAATACATCTGCATAAAACCAGGATATTTAATCCACATGTCTTTAATTTTTTGCTGCTTCTCTGGTCCCAGATTTCTGATTTCCATTAAAATACTCCATAATTTATAAACATCTTTGATGTGGGGAGAAACTGAAGGAACAGATGAAATGCAAAAGAATTATTCACCCATGTCTAAAAAGCAAGTAACCTCAGTAAACAAAGATATCAGCGATGAGCAACCTTGTTTCTACAATTACCTAATACCCAAGCAAAAGCAACTTGTTTGGTAGAAACTTTAAGGTGTGAGCTGTTTGTTTCAACTAGCAGTTTAAACTGCATAAAGACTACCATTCCAAGTATCACATGGAGCAATGCACTACAGATATTTTTCTCCATGTGTGAAAAATTCTTAAGAATTCAAAGCAACATTAATAACTCTGTCTGTTCCCATGAAGCAATTATGGCGTGAGCAGTGTCTGACACTCCAGCTGCTCTGCAGCAGCTCTCCAAGTGTATTCCTTAGCACCACCATAAATGCATATCCCTCATTTCTCAGGGGTAAGCCACCAAAAGTTACCTCATGCTTTCTGTGGGCTAAAAGTATGCACCTTAGCAACTGCTTCTGAGCAGCTGACATACTCAAGCTCACCCGTTTGACCTTCAGTAAGTTGTTCATGCATCAACGATCTGATTTTCTAAAGCTAATCCTGGCAAAAAGGGAACGTTACACAGAGCAGTATTTCAGAGGAGCGTGCTCCATCTTTTGGCTCATCCAGGCCACACAGCCCTTTATCAAAGCATTTTGAGAGCTGTAAGTAGTGATCCTTTCCCAACACGTGACTGAATAAGTCAGTCACATGCCCAAATTGTGACCACAGATTACTCCATTTCAGTCATGTGAACAAAGCTGTAATTGCCTAACAGAAGTAGAGTTGCATGAAAAAAACTAGCAAAGAGCAGACTGTCAGAAAAAGACTATCTCACATGAGATTCACACTTTGCATGCATCAGAGACACCTCTGGGAATAATGTCCCCAGGAACCAGCCCACACCCAGATAAATTACTCTGTCAGACACAACTCAGCCTGATGGTTAAGCACCCTTCTTTTACAACATGCAAATCCCTCCCTCTCCTTGAGAAACAGCAACAGTCTTTTGGACACTTATGGATGTGGCTCGAACAACGCAGAGAGGGAGCTGATCTAGTATGTGCTACAATTACAGAAAAGAAGCTCCAATAATTCTTATTCTGAGACCTTTGGTAGTGATGCTGACACTTGGGAGCAGTTAGTAAAGTTAAGTAGTTGGCACTGAAAAGTCCTCTTCAGTAATTACTGACCTAGAACTAGCAGACTACCTGTAGATTCAAACACTCAAAGCATTTTTCTCCCTTCCCTTCTGTGGCGAGGATACAAGGAGTTATTAAGAGAATGGCAATTATATGTCTGTTCACGTGGAAATCACATGTTGATGGAGCTCAGTCTTCCAGATCCTTTCTGTAGGAAGCAACCCCTTGCTTTAAAAAGAGAGACCAAGAATGGATATTTCCTTTCTCATATTATTCTCCTATGGCTACTCTCAGGCAATAACTTCTAGTTTAGAGCACCTATATGCTCTAATTTGTCTTGGAATTAATCTTGGTCTCTCTGAAGTAGTAGCTAACTTTCTCCTGAGTTTAAAGAAACAAAGTTCTTCCTGGTGCCTTGACTTGAGAAAAAGATCACAATTTCCTTTTCTTAACTATTCTTCAATGTCTGAAATATTTTCATAGGCAAAGGAAATGGATGTTCATCTTTGATACTAAAGCTAGCATGCCCACAGGCTCTTTTCAGCCAGTTTTATGTACAACAGGATGGTCACAGAGGCCATTTAAAGAAGGTAACTCTCATAATCTACAAAAGCTTTTACTGTCTAAATACTTATTTAATCCCTTCCTTGTAGCAGCAGATTAATAGTGACAATGGTGCGGCTCTTTTAACTTTTTATTCTGTTTTCATGGTTAAACAGCACTGCTATTATATTATTACAGTACAGTCATTATAAAACTCACCATTCAAGTCCTGAGGGAACAGATTAGGAAAGGTTTAATGTTAATTTAGAATGTGTTGCTGCTGTTCCTACCCATGTTTTATGGATTAACTTATTCTTTACTTATACTTGTGTTTTCAACACAAATAGGGCACAGAATTGGACCTTGAAATAGGTATTTCATAACGTGATGCTCACATACATCCAAGATGGATTAAGTATTAACCTTTGAAAGAAAATATAAAAACCGCAATTTTTCCCCTTGCTCCAAAATGGCTACATTTTTGCCATCTTACCATATTTCATGTCATTGTCTTTAGTAGTTAGGAAAGTTAGCAGCAAATAACCCTCGATTAAAAGGGAGAGAGAGATTTTCAGGTATAAATATATAAACCCACTAAAAAAAAAGACAGTCCTGGGTATCTTTGTGAAGAAATGTGTCAATGGTGTCAGCTCATTGTCCCCCAAAGAAATGCTAATGCCCTTTGCAAAACAAGGCTGAGGTGGTGGTGCAGAAATCAAACACACATTTAATTACCTTTGAATCAGCATCCCAACATTGGTGCATCAGTTCTGCAAAACTTCTGGGACAACTGCTTGGAATGGTTAATCTCTAATGGAAAGAGAATGTACCAGTTACTGGAAGCATTTCCCTTTAAGCTGCTACTAAGCAATTTCCTGTAAGACCAACAGACTTCAAAGAATTAAAGCACACTCTCTCTTTTAAACACAATATAAAAAATGTGGAGACATATTAGAAAGAAAAATCAAAATTACTAACACTAGCAAGAAGTACAAATAATTTTTAATAGACCTATAAGAAAGCAATGTATCAAATGCACAAATGGAGTTCCTTAAGAAAGCTCAGAGAGAAGAAGCAAAACCAAGACAAACAGCTTTTAATACTAAAACATGATAGTTTGTGGAGGTTACTGCATAGTATTTTAAGATGCTTGTCAAATAGGCGTAATGTACAGCCTGCCTTAATTCCTTTCTCCCACATAAATGATCTAGCTGTACAATACTGTAATCACTCTTGACACACAAATAGCTGAAATATAGATTACATTAAGTGAGTTAAAAAGAGTTAAGTGAAGCTCTACATGACACAAGAGACGTTTCATGAGCCTTTGGTCAGAAGGATTAATGAGGACATGCAGATCTCAGAAAGCACTCACAGAGCACAGTGAACTCATAAATATTTCCTAATGACTGAAGACAAGGAGTTGCTGGTTACAGCCAGGACCACTGACTACAGAGAATTAGTTTGAAGCTAGCTTGGTTTCATTTGCTGGGAGTTTTAACCATGAAAAAATTCACTCAGCCACCCTTAGATTATTTTTACATTAACAGCCTGCCTCCAGACTGGAAAGCCTAAAAGCAAATCCTTTCTCACATGCACAGATACTGGAGCCTCTCCAGTTGACTGCACATGCTTCCAACATTACACACTGAAGGAGATCCCTCTGCTCTCACTAACGCTGTTAACTGACTTCAGATGTGTCATATTATATAAGTAAATTCTTAGAAGTTAGATAGAAAACCAGTTTCTCAGTGAAAATGAGTCTGGAATGTAAGAGGGGTCAAGCTGGAAAAAGGGTTCCTATCCTTTAAGAGGCAAGAACGAGGTATTACAGTCCTGTTCAGACTAACCTGCCAGGAAGACCCTTTTGTCCGCCCTACTATTGCCATTTCAGAAGCCAAGTAGAGCAAGTTATGCCACTCTGTACCATTACATTATTGCAGTGTGACCTGCAAAGCCTTACAAGACACAGCAGCCAAAAGTAAGAGTTAAAAAATTCTGCTCCACGAGCATTTGAGCACCAGAAGAACTGGAAACATAAGTTACAGAGGCAGGGCACTGCAGAAGTCTGATTATTAATGTCACAACTTAACGTGCAAGGGTTTCTGTGGAAGAAATACACAGAAATTTGTACAATGCATAAATAAGTTGTACTGGTGCTTGATCTCTAATTGAGTCATTAGCCTAAAAATACTCTGGCTAGTCTTGCTACAGTATTGTCTGTAACCCTCACTGTTCCAGGAGATGGACAATCAGTTGCAGTCACCACTTGTCTCACTTGTGCAGAATGTCACCTATATAATATGTAATATAGAGGTAGCAGGTTCCAAACGTCATAATAAAGAATGTATTTCTCAGTGGCAATTTATTACGAGATCATGTCTAGCATAACCTGAACTCTCATGCTTTGCTTTTCTGACTTAAAAAAAACCTCTTCCAGAATAAAAATAACACTGGGAAATTATGCAGAGTGTCAAAGGAGATCCATACAGAAACATTAGAAGCTACTCCATTTGCTGGCCTCAGGCTTTGCAGAGGGGATTTTTCACCTTATGCAATTACACTTTGGCCTCAATCCCACATTGATTTTAACAAAAGACATGCAGTCCAAAAAATGGAGGACTGGCTCAACAGTGATGCAATCCTGTTGTGGACTGGAACCATGCAATCCCACTGACATCAACTGATTGAACTGAGAGCAGAACCTGACCCTTACACTTGTTTTGGGACACAGAAAACTAAGAAAAGTAGCAGAAGCTGACTTTTAGAAGGCTTATGCTGGACATGTTACCCAAGTCATGGCCAGAAAAAATAAAAACTGTACAATGCCCTCTAAGCTCCCTCAGAGCCCTCTAAGGAAAGTGGTAGCAACAGGCTAGTGGTACTTGTCAGGAAAAGAGCTGGCTCTGAGAATGCCACCCATTAGGTTTCTTCCGCCATGAGTAAAATAGTCATGTCCGCATTTTGTTCATACTGTATTTTACACAATTCCTTGCTCTGGAAAACTATAGAGAAATGTGTGTTGTATTGTCTGACATCTTTCAGCATGTGACTACATCTCTTTACAATATTCCCAATGCCATTCTGTACCTCTTACATAAAACTGCATGTGGCAGGCACAAGAAACAAATACTGTTGATGGAAGGCTTTGTGGTTCCTCCTTCAAAATGATGTATGAGGCTTTTCCTAAACTAGGAGAGTGTCTTTGTGTCCCCTGCTCTGATAAATGCAGTAGAAGACCACATGCACAATTTTCACACTGTTAGTGCAGCATTTCCAACTAATTGGTATATCACAGTGTCACTCACTGGAATTAATCCAGTCCTCAAAAAGAAGAAAAAAGAGAGAGGGAAAAAACACCAACAAAAAACATTAAACTAAGAGGAGGAAACCTAACTCCTCTGTTTAACTCTGAAGCATTTTGAGAAACAGTTTATGTAGAATAATAGAAATCTGTATTGTACAGCCACTGCCTCGCCATTGTAATGTTTCCCAAGCTTCCGCTGTGTCTAGATAGAGGAGGTTTCATCTTTGTGGAGGATTTCCATGCTTGTCTGTGTGTGGTACAGTCACAACTTTAAATGTTTTTTAAATGTAGTTACTGTCTTTGATATCAAGGGACTATGTGTTCAGATATATGCTCACATGTCCAACTAACTGAAAGCCTCAATTTGTGAGAAGAAGAAAAGCGAGGCTGGGGACACTGTACAAACGGTGTTTACACCACTGAAGTGCTTTTGAAATGGAAAGACTCTGCATGAGGAGGCTTGCAGCTATGCCACAGCCTTGCCGATACCAGTGAGGAGCTCATCTTCAATGTAGTGTTGAACGTAGGTGGCAAAACTGTAATTTCTCTCTTTTTTTAAAACTATTTTTTCTTCTTTTATTTTTGAAATTTTCATCTAAGCGGCAGTTTCTTGTACTATAGTGACTCCTGCTGGGAGAGTTAAGTTGAAGTAGCTGAAGGTCTCTTACAGATATATCAACTCCCGGCCAGTAAAAAGATGTCCTAAACGCAGGAGATGGAGTTAAACTGTTCCCCTACCTTGGACGCAATGGCTTCTTTCATCACTAAGAACAAACCCCTAGGTTTTACAATTGAGACTGAGAAACTAGTACAGTACTTGTACAATTTTTGATCTACAGCATCACGACGTGAAGCTGCAACAATTAGATGTAAAGGGTCCATTCATGAGGAATAACATCACTTTGACCCTTTGTGTTAGCTCCTACTGCTAATCTTTCCATACGCGTGAACTTACTTTCAATTTGAAGAAGATGAAAAAGTCTTTTGCAAAACCCCAATACTGTTTTCTGATCTATGTACCTGAATGTAGAAACGTAGTCTTACCTCGTTTTTTTCCACTACAAGCCAAGCTACTTGTAATCCTTCCAAGCCTTTAAAGGGGACCTCCCTTGTTAGCATCTCCCAGAGAACCTGGAAGAGAAAAAAAGAAAAGAATTTTTATTTCTGTACTTTGTATTTTAAATACATTATTAAACCTTGATACAGCACTATTCTGTATCCAATTACCAGGCAACCAGTTTTCATTTGCAGGAACTTGGACCAGTGTTTGTGTGCAAGATCCTCTCACAAAATTAATTTGAATGTTTCTGCTTTTTCCTCTACAGAAAAGCCAAGATGAAAAACTGGGTTGCTTTTTTACTATCTTTGTACACTATAAAGTTCACATTTGGCAACTGGGACTTGGGGAGACAATGAACTCTTCCTCTCCTTCTCAGCTCCAACTAGACATATCTTTGCTTTGCAGTAATTTTTCATTTAAAAATATTTCTGTGCAATTTCAACCAGTGAATATGATCCAAAAGGTATTTTGTTCCTATGATATGCCTGCACAAATATAATTTTGCAATCAAAACTGTAATTGTTTATCTCCAATGATGTGATCATGTTAAACTAAGCAATATACAGCATATAAAAAATTACTCTGTTCTCCTCGAGTTTTTATAGATGTACTATCCTTAGATATAGAAAGATCTCCTAATTTTGCATGCTTTTAGCCTTTTGGTAAGACAGTACTCAAGAATCTAAGCTACTCTGTAGAAAAGAGTTTGGCATCCTCAAAAAGGCTTCAAGTCAATGAATCCAACTTGGTTTTCTGCCATTGGGACAACATATCGGACCTGAACCAAATTAGTAGCACTTTGTATCTCCACTGGTATACGTCCCCCTTTTTTTTAAAGCAGAACCTTCATATACACATCTTGTTACAAATATCTACGAACTTTTTCTTCTGCTCATATATCAAGTGTAAGAACAACAACAACAACAACAAATCTTTAATGCAGGATTTGCCAAAATGCATTAAGATCCTTATGCAAGTCTCTGTATCGTCACTGTTTGGGTTAGCGCCCAGGTTTATTCCAGCTGCATCATTTTGAATGGATTGTGGACAGCTATGAAGATAATTAGAAAGAAAATGCAACAATATGGGCAGATGGAGGTCAAGCAAAAAAATGCATTGAAGCAGAGTTGGGCCGTTAATCAAGTGAACAGGGTACTCCAACAAAAGACCTATTTGAATAATTCTGCTTGAGTCAGAAGACTGATTAGTAAAGGTAAGGGTATATTGGAAAAATAAGAACAGTTTTTCTGAGAATAAGAAATATATGGGGAAAGCTATCACAGATATATTCAATTATCCCGTTAGCCTCAGCTGAGTCCTTTCAGAAGGAAAAAAGGCACCTCAATTGTAACTCAAATGATCACCTCTCTACTGGTAGAGAAGGAAATTTAATTGTGAGAGAAGGACAAAATTTAGCAGTCCCATGTACTTCAGACAAAAAAGCAGTGTATAAAATAGTCAGTTTAAAACAAAGGTCCCTGGACCACATCAAACATGCAGTTGAGCAGCCTTGCAGAACCACCTCATCTGTGTGACTGTACCATGAAACTACAGAGGAAAAACTCAACTTTTCACATCAGATAGAGCAGTATCTAAATAACCTTCCAAGTAAAGAACATAATGAAATACATGTTAAAAGTCTTCAAGAGCCTTGAGCTGGAAAACTACTGCTGTGCCACCTTTCTTTCAGAAGACTGTAAATTGTAAGAGTTGTCTTGTTTCATTCATGCACATATGCTTGTGCAGAACATTTTGCACCGAATTCCTTTATCATGACACCTTTAGTGTTTATTTCCACTGCCGGAACAGATCACTGCCTCACTAAACCAACAGTGCTAGCTGAAAACACTTCCAAGACTGCACATAGGTGAAGAGAAAAACAGCAATCTGACACAATATGAAGGATTTTTCTTAATGCTTTCATTTTACTAATAAATGGAAGACAAAAGTGGGATGTTGGAAACCTTTGTATTTACTTATACAGGTTTAGAAAATATTTTAACAACAATGCAATTTTCATATTCGGGCCAATCGTATACAGAAAGCCTTTCCTACCAACGGTGACATGTCTCGATGTTCAGTTTTACAGGAGTTTCAACCCCATCTCATGGACTAGCTACCCTGAATCATCAGCTAAGGTGAATGATTGCATCAGCAGTCTTTTAAAAAGCAGCAAATGGGTACCTTCTGCACTCTCATTTGCCCCTTCCTCTTCCCAGGGTGATTCAGCAGCAGACAAGGACCTCAACCTGACTCATCCCAGCCTCTTTATTGTGAGATACACTCTGCTCATTTTCAGAACTGGCTCCCCAGCTCACTTCATATGGAAATCAATTTATCTTTCCTCTCTGGTGTATAATCTGAGACTGACATGGTTCACGTCCCCTCCCACCGGTGATGGTGAGGATCACCTGCCTTCCCAATCACCTCACATCTCTGTGATGGTGGACAGCAGGTGCTCACAGAGCAAACAGCCAAGCTAGAAACAATGATGAAAAACAAAGCAAGGCCATTTAATGTAGTGGTTTGTATGCTGCAGCCTCTGAAGATGTTGGACGCACCTTTGCGTATAGAGGAACAGAAAGGTGAGATAAATGTATAAATGTTCACCCTATACATGAAACTGAGAATAAGAAATATGTGGTCTTCAGAAAAAGCTCACACACTTACTTCTGTCAGCTCACTGTGCATTTCAATTCCTATCCTCTCAATTATGTGACAATAACCCAGAGAAAAAATTAAACCCACAACACCCCTACCCCATCCCCTGTCCCCACACCAGTGCAAAGCCAACAAAGATTCCAAGTGCCATTTGGATAGGGGAACATCCAAGCAAGTAATTTGAGGAAAAGAAAACACTCTGAACACCTTCACTGAAAAAAAAAGGTTTTGTCTGGTAGGAAACTGTTCACAGACAATGGTGAGGAGCCACAGTTAGCAGAGGTACAGCATTAGCATTAGCATTAGCATTGCTGCCAGAGAGGTACTGCCCCTAGGCATGAAAATTAGGTCCGTCTTCTCTGCATTGATCCAACTGCAGTTAAAGATCACATAATTCTTTTGAAAAAGAGTAAGGGATAACCCCTGGAGCTGGCCAACATTCCCTCTATAAATAACATATGTTCTCATAACTAAAGCAGTGTTTGAACAGCTGCTACATTTAATGGCAGTCTCTATGCCACCAATTGCCAATTAATGGTTTTACTTATTTGTTCTTGTAAGTGATAAAATAATTCAGTTACGTCGGATAAGCTTTCTGTGATTAAACACATTTATACTGATACACAAACACACACTGTGGTGCACTACAAACAGTTCTGCCAGGATAACATATTCTGAGCATATGTCTTCATGATTTTGAAACAGCTTTTAGAGTGACACTGTCATTCCACGTACACTTTCCTATCTGGCAGAGATAGCAAGGAATGGCAGAGATGGCAAGGACTAAGTTTTGAGCAACACACAATGACATACAAGTCAGTTTCAGGGTTGATCACTTGTACCACTTGGTTTCAGTTGTTTAGAGTACAGACTTGGAAATGGATCAGAAAAGAGAAGTACAGCATGGCTGAAGGAAAGTGTAAGATCTGTCTTTCTGTGGTAATAAATCTGGAAAATTTAGCTTTAGCATTTCATGACAGTATTATAAATTATTTACTGTGTATCTCAGAGAATACATAGGCCTGTTTAACCATCCACAAAGAGCAGGACAAGCTAATCTAAACCTAAGCTATAAACATGTATACAACTGTTCACAAAAAGGAAAATTCATTTCAGCTGAGAAGCAGCTCAGACCTATGAGGCTGCAGAAAGACTTCAACACTTCATGGAAAAGAGCTCTTGAACAACTCAAGCAGAATATTTAAAATCACAGATTGGTTTGTAGAAAGAAAAGACCATCAGATAAAAAAAACAGAAGAAAGGAAATTAAAGAAAACCATGGGGAAGATGACAAATATTGCAAATGAAATATCTATTCCTAGCATCTTACTAGTTTACATTTGAAAGGATTCTGTTCTTTGTTAAGAGGACTTTAACTGAAGTAAAGCAGATTTGTCTGTCTAGCACAAAAGCTGCTGGCAAGTGTTATGCTTCAAAAAGGGATTCTTTACATTTTGTTTTTATAGCTGATAATAACTTAAAGAGACAAAAAAACCCTTTCTCAGATTTCTTGTTTTCAGACCCCTTGCTAATTCTCTGATAGTCGTAACACTTATTATAGGGAGATTCCAACTTTCAGTGTTATATTCAGGCCATTTCTTGCTGGTATAACTCCCTTATATGAGTCATTTTAGAAATAGAGAACTTGGGCCACTGCCATTCTTCATTTCTACCCCTCTATCTCCTCTGAAAATGACGGTGTTCCAAGACCAGAGTTATAAAAAGATTAATTACTCCTAAGTGCTTATAAATGCATAAGCTTCTCTCACAGTAGAACACATTAGGTCAAAAATAATATATTAAAAAATTGTGGATCATTACTAGACATTCTAAAGTAGCACTACACACCCATACCAACGTTAAAATACTCTGGTAACACTAAACTGTTTTCGTAAGGAGGGTAGTTCAGTTCTACCTCCAAGCACAGAACTGTCAAAGGAACCTTACTTTTTGAATGAGGTAAAATAAACTATGCACAACATACTGTTCCAAAGGCACTGTTAATACTTGACATGATAAGATATTAAACAATTTCTTACCTTCTCCAACTTTGAAAACATTACCTAAAGTCAATTCAAACTAGGATGACTATGTGACCAGTTTGAACTATAATACCATGTTTGGAATTTTTCCTCTAACATTGTTGTTCTGTTTTGGAACTGGAATGTTTCCCTTCAGTGGATAATATGTGATTCCTTCCAGTAACAGTTTACATTAACATTTACATTTGGTAGCTTATGTTCTCTTACTCTTTGTGACCTAGTTCAGTTAAGCAAGCAAGGATTTTGAATCTGACAATATAGGCTCCTTGCAAACCTTCAAATTTCCACTGTTAAGTGATGCCACATCATGTCTCAATTTTTTTTTCTCAATATAAACAACTGTTTGGCAAAAGGTTTAAGTCATCCTCCACTGAGACATCAGCTTAGTATTGCCATAGGTGCTAGCTTAAAACCACAATGCCTCCCTCACATCTATCTCCTCCCATCCCTCCAAGAGAAAGAGACAATACGTGACAGGTAGTGAAGAATTTCTCATTCTGCCACCCACTGTTGAATATAAACTGAGAAATGTTTAATACACCAATATGCATGGAAACTACAGCCCCACTTCCTTTCCTTTCCCCCCAAAGTACTCTTTACTGTCCTTTGCCAGAGAAAGGCTATGAGGTTAGGCCCACAGTTGATACGACCAGTAGGGCTATTTGTAGCCTACATCATATTGCAGAGCAAAACTAAATTAGAGTTCAACTGTGGACAGAGTAAAGTAATTCACATTACTGAATCTGAAAACCTGACATTCTTATGAACGATAACGGATTTCTCACCCTTCAGCAAAGCAGTGCTGGGCTTCTGTATTTTCAGATATCGTCTATTCTCACAGATAGTGACAGCAGTGTCTTTCAGACAATTGAGCATTGAGCAGTTGCTTTTTTTTCTATTTTGGGGAAAGTGGAATGCTAATGATTTCGTCCTGCTACATACCTATTACAAGACAACCTTTTTCTCCTTGGTTCCACAAAAAAATCCACCAGCAGAGATTCATGATGGAGGTTGTTCAGTAGCTCCTGAAAGCCTCTGGACATATGCCAAATACTTGTGGCAAAGCATGCACTTCCTACGCTGACATGCTGCTAATCTAATCAGATGTTACTAAACATGCAAGATCCTATGTTCTTCCTATAATTTTAAGTATATAATTATAAATGATGCATCAGTCTGAAAAGGAAGTGTGGGGTTTTTTGTTGCTCTTATTTAGAACCATTGTTCCTGCACCACGCGGATTCTGTCACACTGAAGAACTGCTACAACGCATAGTGAGATGAGGCACTCACCACTCCGTACGAGTATGTGTCACATGTTTCAGACACTGGAAGACTTTGAATAACTTCTGGGGCCATCCATGGGAAAGTGCCCACTAATGACATGTGTGTCGTATGGGAGTGGAATCTTGAGGCACCAAAGTCACAGATCTGGCAAAAATAAATAAAATATTAAACTGGTATGAAGAGTATCAACCTCATTCATCAGACATGGAAACATCCAGTCAAGCAGCAGCATCTCTCTACAAATAATTAAAGTTTTCATACCTTTAACACACCATCAGCAGCTATAACAACTGAAAATGAAAAAACAAAAGGTTACAAGAATGCTAAAAACAAGCCAAATACATTTTTACAGAAAAATACTTTGTTTTTCAATAAGACAAATGACCCTAAGGTGAGCCAGCACCTGAATGTGCACACCTGCTCTGGTTTCTTTGAGAAGCTTACAGAACATCTGCTGAATACCTGCAAGCCTCCAAAGAAATGCAAAACTTTTCAGGCCTTACTGAGTTAAAAGACAGCAACACAGATGAACTTCGTTCTCCTCAATAGTTAAGTTTAACAAGAAGCTCTCTGGAAGAGTCATTAATAAAAGGAGAAAGCCTACAATCGAGGTGAGACCTACATGTTTCTTGACTATTATCTCCCTGTGTGCATTATTAAAATCTGTGCCCTTCCTATCCTACCACTAGTAGTAGAAGTTTCATCTAAAAGGCAATGTTCAGCAAATTTCAGAAACGAGTGTCAACTGTTAAGTCAAGACTCCACACAATGTGTATTACTCAAAAGCCTGAATATCTGTCACACCTCTAAAAAGGCAACAGAAAAGACAAGATTTTCTGATAAGAAATAATAAGCCTTATCCAGTCTATTGTGTCTGGTGTCTGCCAGCCTTTCCTGGTACTCAACCTTTCCAAACAGAAAAAAGAAGTGGAGAGTGCCCAGGCAGTGTCTGAAAGCTGATGAGATGGCCAGTCGTGGCCAGCAAGACACAAGTTGAAAAGAGCCCTCCACAGTGCTCTAGATGATGCCAGGTCTGCAGTGAACTTCAGATAGGCTCAGGGTGGGGAGGAGGGAACAGGCTCTTCCGTGCCTCAACAAGTGCAGCTTTGATGACAACCAATGCATTACTTAGTCCTGCTTGTTCACAAAGCTCAGGCACAGATTTAAATGCCACATTAACAGGTAACAGTAAATACAGAGCATTTCAGTGTTTTGCTACTTTACCATTCCTGGACTTCAAGTCCCTGTGGATAACTTTGACTGGAGCTTCCATGTGTAAGTAGTGCATTCCTACACAAAACAAAGGAACAATCTAGTTAGACAGGCTGAGCAGGGCCATCCCGTATCTGCAGTCATGTTTCCTGGTTCCCACTAGTTGTAGTCATTATGAGTTGCTATACCTGTGTGCCATATTGATGTGCTGAAAGAGAAGCAAAGCTTCCCATAATCTACTTGGAGTAAAAAGCACTAAGCAAAGCTCACGTATCTCTCAGAGCATCTCTATGGATATGCTAATGGTTTTTAACATCATATGTTAGTTATTTTCTCTAACTATGTAGTTAAGGAGGTGTCTACACAATTAAGCCAGATATGAATTTACTTTTTTTTCATCCGTTTACACTAATTCTTGTGTGGTCAGTCCCAGAGAACACAAAGGATGAAACAGCTTATTCTACATTATTATATGAAGAATTTCAGTATGATTGCTGAGAATAAGCCCTTAGCTTCCTTAAATGCCCCAAATCAAATAAAATATAAGGGCAATTAAGCACTTTACCTCATAATTACTCTACGTCAGCAAAATTATCCTCTTGGGACTTAGGGGCACACCAGAAATGGCGCACAGAAGCCATTTTCACTCCAGAATATTTTGGATTCATAATAAACAAGGAACATATCAAAAAGAACAGTGAATGGATTTTCCTTTTTTTATTTATATATGTTTGATTGGTTTTGTTACCATCTGAATAAGGAAGACTAGGAAGGCTTTCCTGACTAAGGAAAACTGTACATTTGCTGGCTGTGTAGGGTAGTATACGCCACTCTTCTTGCTTACCTTTAGCTATGTCCATGGCCCAGGTCATGATATGATCCATATCCATCTCTTCACTCTTGTTACTATTAATGTAATCAAACAGTGAGCCAGCAGAAGCATACTCTGTTAAAAAACAGCAACAGACAAGACATTTTAAAACATTGTACCTAACTTGAAAGACGTAATAGAAACTCTGCCAGTTCCAGAAAGCAGTCAACTTCTGGCTTAATGACAAAGAGTTTGGGTTCAACAGCCTTTATTATTATTATTACCAGCGTAGTAGGTGAGTTTATCTGATCATCCCAATGCAGACATAAAAACAAAAAAATAAGTGTAATCACATAGAAGAACAGGCATTAAAATGAAAAGGCATTAGAAAGGTCTGGCATTAAGAAAGATCAGGCAAAGCAATTCAAATTCCAGAGTAAAACGTTCTGGATGCTCCGTGTTCAGGACAAGCAGGTATTTTTCTTAATTTCCCTTAACTATACCTACAGAATACCACAGCAGGATTCCGTGGGTACAGACAAGGGCATTTGGGGCCCACTGGTATTTGGAAGTGTGGCAGATGGAATCCAGTCTGACTGACAGACTTGTGGGGCTTAAAGCAGGAATAACAAGCTAATTAGCCCTACACACATTTAGGTGTGAAACTGGAGACAACTCAAATCTCTGAAGTACAACTTTCATATAACCTAAAATTCTTACTTTTTTAAACAGTGAATTTGCCACTCTTGATCAGAAGAACAGTTAACAGACGAGTTTGGTGATATCAGATCCATCTTATTGTTTCCAAAATCAGAGGATAATACTCCCCACTGGTAAGCAGTACTGTGTATAAATGATGCCCCGTAACAAAACGTAATTTTTAAATTTTTTTTTAAGTAAAGCCACATGCTAAATATATGATGTTCTGTCACAAAGAAAGGGTTTGCAAGTAGAAAGTTTCCGATTTCCCCATGGAGAAACAGGACAGCAGATCAAATCATTTGTTCATGAAAAAATGGAAGGATGAAACTAAAAGTCCAACCCTGAGATAAGTAGGACAGATTTCCTTGTGCTGCAGGTCATGTACAGCAGTTTAAAGGCTGTAGCTCTTCTGCTCAGTATTTATTAAATGAGTTTATGCTTATTTAGAATTCATTCATGTTTCACCAAAAACACAACAGGAGGTTCATAAGATGAAGCAGCTGATACATTTTCTTTTTATCTGTTTGCAATGACAGGGCAGTCAGATGCCACCCAGTGCAGCCTAAGTAGCACAAAGGCATGAGGGATATAAGGAGTAACTTAAACCTTTTGTCCCTGTCTCCCAAGGCTATTCAGTGTGCTTCTCAGGCAGGATTTAGAACCTACTTAGAAGACTCTCAAGATCTTCAAGTAATTTCAAAGCAGCCACAAAATCATTGCCTTTAAGACTCCATCAAATGTATCTGAATTTTGTTAATAATAATATTAATCAATGACTGATACATGATAGGATAAATGCATACAAAAATTTCCATTGTTCTTCACCAAGGAAATCAAAAACACTGGGAGATCACTGCATGGGGAAGGAAACTGAGACCAAAATGTATCCGCAGCCTAGAAAATGACAGGCCAGATGGGAAGACTCCAATGCTAAATGAAAGACGGAGAAAATAGCAAGTCCTTTGAAAGTAAACACTCAAGTGGCAAGTTAGCTTTGGATCACTGCTGCACAACCTCCCACTGAAAGGACAGACATGTTGCTTCTGATGTCACCGAGACAGGAGTAAGCTGCTGACCTGCACATTTCCACAATTAAAACAGAAGCTTTTTTTACCCATGATGTCATCATCTGTCTTATAAATGGATTCTTCAGGAATAGGTTGGCTGCATGCTTTGCATGCCTTTACAATGCATAATTTGATCCACCAGGGTCAGGGACTCAGCTCCTCCAGCCCTTTGCCACTCTGTGTGAACAGAGGCAAGTAAACTTCCATCAACAAAGCTCCACTGTTCATGTTTCTTCTATATACTTATTGTGCCACAGATATTTACTAGGAGCTCGTGGATTTGGAAATCATATTGCATGGACAATGTTCTGTCAATAATGGAAAAGAAATATTTGCTTTAGAAGGAAAAGCTCTGATTGCCTTACTGGACCCAACCTGTGATGGGCTATGGCATACATATGGGTCTGTGCAATGGGGGCACAAGCTCTGAGAACCTTTTGGGATGAGGCAGCTGTGGCCAAAAGCCATATCTGAAAGCTACACATTGAGACTGCTGCTGACAGAGACAGCCAGTAACATCTAGAATGATGTGATCCATGACAGCAGCTCACCGGGCGGCAGCATGAGCTGGAACACTGACATACATCCCAGCAGGAAAACATTTTTTTAACTCCAGCTGTAGCCCTTCTCAGAGAACTCTTTAACAATCCCACATAAGACATTACATGCAGCTAATGCTCACTACATGCGAATACTTGGCTGAATGCTCTCATCTCCATCACTCTGAAGAAACATTAGTTTCTCAAGATTTCTTCTTGTTTGGGATTTTCTCTCCCAAGAAACGAATCTCTGACTAAACACAGGATTGTCTACAACACTGAAGGCCATCCAGAAGATCACAGAGTGAAAATCCCTCTTAAAGACATTTCAAGTGTAATTAACATTTCTTTTATCAGATTCTTTTATCATTCTCTCATTTGAAAATGGTGTGGGGAAATGGAGCGTTGCTTCCATTCCAACCCACAGGACTCCAGTCTCCTTAGAAGTTGCACGGAGAATCAACACAGTTTGCTAAAAAATCCCCAAACCTCTTTCTTCTTTAGCCAGGTGTGATCAGAGTTCCCTGTGGAACAAAGCTGTTGAACTACACACCATAGTCTCTTTCTAACAGGCAGTTAAAGAGTCCCCATTCTCAATAGCACAGTGAATTACTTTAGTTGCTGTCTGTCCTATGACTGGTAAGCAGGTCATATGTCCTCCAAACACTGAGCTTTTGTGAGATCAAGCTGAGGACTTCTGATCCAGACATCATCCCAGGTCATTGACTACACCTCTCCTTTGCTACTCTGCTACTCTGTTTACACTTATACTAAAAAAGATAGTAAAATTACGTTACTTGATTTATTAGCTTTCTATTAATTTTATTGCTTCCAGAAGGAATTCAAGCTCCTGTCTATACGCCATCATCAGTGCATTTCTGAGTAGTGTAGACTGTGGTCACCCCACACGCCTCTGGAATGCTGGCTGCCCCACCACGACCTCCAGTAGGCTGATACTCCTGCAGTAAGCAAAGCTCCCCATGCCCTGAAATATGCTGCATTTCGGATGCGTTCCCACGGATTGCGCTGCCATCTGCTGTGATAACCAGAAGTCTAAGAGGCAGGTAGAAATAACTGAATATTCACAAGCTCTGACCACCATCTAAGAACCAATAAAAGCCTGAGTGGCAGTGACTCAAATTGGTATTAGATGGTGCCACATGCAAAAGACTACTTTTCACATTGAACTTTGAAAGGTTATAGACATGCCAAAACATGCCTCCTAATCTACGCTTTCATGGGTTTTATCTCTCCAAACATTTGCTTCAGCAGATGGGAAATTTCTTTGTTTTGGTTTTACTTTCTACTCCTATCTTATGTAGTTTGTCCCATACAGGAAGGGAGAAAATTCTATATCTGGACCATCTCCCAAGATAAGGGCAGGAAGCTTAAAGCGGTGATAGAAAAAAAAAACCACCAACAAAAAACCCCAACAATACCACAAAAAACAACTTCTGCATACTTCTAGGAATGTCAAAGCAAAAGAAACCTAGTTTCCAGTGAATAAAGGGAGTTGTCTTACAATGTCTTACAAACCCTTGACTCTATTTCAAGCTCTTGCCATTGTGAACCTCACAATGCAAATTCTCCTATTCTCAATGCAGGCAGAACTCATGGGGCAGCTTTGCTCTGAGCAGACACCCAGCCTACTCTCTTCACAGAACCAGCCAGAACTTCATATAATGAAAACTTCTACTTTTGTGACACGCCAATTAAAATGGAAAAGCAATTCTCCCAACAGGGTAAGAGAACACAGTGAAAGGTACTGTTTAAAGGAGTCCTGTATTTGTGCACTAAGAACACCCTAGGTCTCACCTCCCTCCATGCTGCCTCCAGCAATGCTCCCAGCCTGGTTCCCACCTCCGGCACTCCCACTTATATTGAGGCAGGTAGTGCCAAGCACTCTCAACATTTAAAGAAGACCAGATTAATTAGCAAAACACTGTAATTGGAAACATTGGAGATAACCTTGTAACACTGTAGCTTTACAGAATCAAGAAAAAGGTCAGACAAAAATCCTTACCTGTAACTATGCCATAATTGGGAGGTTCAATGACAGCTCCATAGAACTGAATGATGTTTTTGTGACTGAGCACACTGAGTATTTCTGCCTGTTGAAAACAAAGAAATAAACAAACAAGTTAGACAATCTGGAATGGGTCATTTACTATGATAGCTTATTTTATACCCCGGTGGGTATACACAGATATACAGCGTATTATATATATATAAACACACACATATCTAGGAAAGACTGTTTGCAAATGCTTGGCATTTGAAAACCTAGTGAAAGAGTTTGGCAGATTAATGTTTTGTATGTTTGGGGGGTGGGAAAAATAAATTTCAGACTATTCTTTCATGGCCAAGGCACTGATGTAGAAGTTAAGTCTTTGGAAAAACTGAAAGTCTTGGAAAACTTTATTCCAATAAAGATCTGGGATTTTTGGCAGAGCAGCAGCAGTCCTATCCAGAATTTGTGTTTATGCACAAAGTACCATGGGTTCAGCGCGTCCAGCTCTCCAGGCTGTTACAGCATACCATGCACACACAGCTCCATCCAATGTTTACTGGAAATGTGGAATTTCCAGGCATGCGCTGTGGAGGCTGATTAAATACGCAGAGCGAGCATGCTTGAGATTGCCAAATACCCAGCAGTGCAGTTGAAACTGCTCCTCAAAGCAGACTACAGATGTCTGGCAATTCTGGATAGATATACAAAACCTTCAAATTCCACTTGAACAATGCTGCTGGGTTTGAGAAAGAGACTGCAAGACAATGAGACTGCATTCACAGAAATTACGACATATACGCCCTGTAGTTTTTGAGAAAAAAGGTCAGGTATCTCCTGGAAGGTGTCTCAACAGTTTCACCTCTGTAGCGTATTAAACCAAATACTCAACAGATTTTAGACACACGTTTTTACACAAATATACATATTATGCAAATACATATATGTACTATTTTATATTTTTCTCCACAGTAATGCTTTACTTTAAGACTTCGAGATTGTGTTAACTCTATACCAGGCAAGAGCATCTAACAGGAACAAGATCACAATTAACTCCTTAGAACTTACCAAAAGTATCTGACAGATCCCTTCACAGATCCGTTGACTTGCAGTGGGAGTGTTGCTGTTTACCCACAGGTGAGTTTTCACACATATTCTTAGATAACTGCCAATTAAATAATTTTGTGGACTTGTAGGTGCATCAGTCTGCAGTATGATTTGCTGAAAACAGCATACATTTTAAAAGTTAATTTTCTGGTATTGTGAAAAAAGATTACTCACTTGACGGTAATACTGTTTTTCTTGCTGAGCAGGCTAAGTAGCATGAAGAGTTACTGTAACCCAAGTTAAGTTCAAAGCTATAGTTAAGATTTAATTGAATATGTGCAAATGTCTGTGCATTAGCTAAAGATAAAAGTCTTAATTCAAAACTGTGTTGAAGTTACTCAAAAAAGTCTTTAAGCAACAACAACAGCAAAAAATTGAGTCATCTAATGCCTTTATCTGTAATCATGCAATTAAGCACACGTATCATGGTACCACCTATAAAACATAGGCCAAACAAATACTGGTTTGCTACAGCTCTACATTTATTAGAATAGCAGTAGCTGATGTACCATGGGCTTCTACATAAAAACTGCTATAGCCTTCCTGTTTTCAGCGAATCTGAAATAATTTAATTGGCAGCTCTCTAAGCAAATGTGGGAAGATTCACCTGCAGGTAAACAGCAACACTCCTAGAGCCAGTCAAGGGATCTGCCAGCAGAAGGAGCTCTGCCCTCCAACTGCAGCCCCACCAGCCTCCCAAGGCAAGGGACTCTTGCAGTAGCAGAAGCTTGAGTTGTACCTCCAACCTCCTTCCCTAGCCAGGAGGATGCAGGTGACTGCTGAGTCATTCAAATCTCCATCTCAAAAACTTTTGTATTATGTTTGTATGTTCCTTAGGAAATATTCAACTGGGCAATGTTCTCTAATTGCTACCAGCGTTACTGCCAGATTACCAGGAGACCTCACTCTCCTTCACTGCCTATCTGAATATTCTGATATGAGACAGGAATAACACGAACAGAAAAGCTATCTAAACCACCTTGTCGTGAACACCTTGGTCAGAGGAATGGAATAAAACCATTTTCTTGTAAAGTACTTAAAACACACCATGTCTTCAAAGCACTGAGCACGCCATTTGCTGTGGTGTCTACAACACAA
The DNA here is from genome assembly GCA_013397845.1 of Melanocharis versteri. NCBI lineage: Eukaryota > Metazoa > Chordata > Aves > Passeriformes > Melanocharitidae > Melanocharis > Melanocharis versteri. The sequence goes on from VZTG01005355.1 coordinate 484,403, forward strand.
GTACTTCAATGGGTCATTAGAATTAAATTGATGGGTCTCATATTTAATTTTCCCGTTGCATGATATATTTAGGTCCTGGCTATAAAAGTAGTACTAGATGAATCTTCTTGAAGAATGATTAAAAATGCCCCATGGTCAACAAATCCAAGTTCCATGGCTCCCTATCCAGCCACAACCACGTGCAGAACCCAGTGACTGTTCTCCATCTCACACAAGATGCTGCTGGATCCAGTGAAAGCCCATCAGAGCCAGCGGACAACAGGAGGGGCTGCACTGCAGCAAGCCCCAGACAGACTGATCACCCAGTGCTACCACAACAGGGACTGCAATCAAAATATGAGCATCACGCCAAGAAGACGAGTACTTCACTGCCACAGGCACACTGACACACAGTGCTTTCATCATTTGGAAATGCAAAAAAAAAAAAATTATGATTATCTTATTTACATTATATACACTAAGATCACATTACAGAAGTATGAAAAAATGCTGTGTTGACCATGGCTAATACCATCACCTTCACATTGACGTTCATACTCTAATGTGGGATTTAACAGATACCAAAGCAAGCTTCCATCTACGAAATCCAGAGAAGCACCTTCTAATTGCCCACAGATATGACAATGAACAACTGTGGGGTAAAAAAATTGCCAACTCTTCCTAGGGACCACTATATCAGAAAGAAATCCTCTCTAAACACTTTTAATCACTCTGCTGTTGTTAGCACTAGCGATTCTAGACTATTCTTTTCATGTTCATTCCTTTCATATCCCTTTTCTTTTGCTGTAGATCAGCTGTGAACCCTATTAGCCAATTTAAAGACACTTATTCCTTACAGTGAGAACCAGATGCAAGCCAGTCCATATCTTTGAAGCTTTTGTACTATCTTTGACAAGAAGATGCTGTATTACAATGAAAATTACTTTCAGATAGCAAATTACAAAGTGCTGGTTAAAGACTGGTATTTCAAAGATCTCTTAGACACTAACAAGAATATTTAGAATCACCTTTAAGCATAAAAACTGTACTTAAATCCAAAATGCCTAAATGCTTGGAAGAAAATCCTGTCATGCATCTGTCTGTCTAAAGGCTGTTGAAGAAGTCAGCCCTTGCTGGCTTGGGCATGACACTCTTGCCTCAGTAAAGCCAGTATCTATCTTAGGCAAACTAAATGAGCACCAATTTACTTCCTAAATTCGTTTTTTGTGTGAAAGTCAGAATTTCATTTTTTTAAAAGGTTGGATTGAAGCAGAACTAGTGGAGTTCAGCTGAAGGAAACACATCCAAACACATAAATACAAGCTCCCTGGACATAACATAGGCACAGACACACAAGGTAACTGCAATAGAGTTGAAAATTATGCTTAGTGCCATGATAAGCCAATAACAGCCTCTTACTGACCCTAAATTACGATAAAATTGTTCATATTGCACTTACATCACAGGTATGGATGAAATTATGTCCCTCTCTTGAGGCCTGCTGAAGAGATTACAGACTGCGCACCATTTCTTGAAGGCAAAGGGATTCAGATTTCTAAACAAACCTAATCCACTGCTTACATAATTCAAATATCACAAAATCCAAGGTCAGAACAAATTACATTGAAAACTTTTTAATGTAATTCTCACTTACTGGCTTACCGTAAATCAAACCCAATTCATAAAACAATTACAGTATAAGAGTTTGGAATTCAGGTAATCCCTAAGTGTACAAACAGCAAAATTGTGTCCTGTGAACCATGGTATGGATCACAGAGTTTCACAGGTAATTTGGTTTTATGCCTGTTTAATCTCTACTTATTGACAGATGTGAAAATGACAGTTACATCATCTAAGACTGACATCACCCTAGAGCTGCCTGTAGACCCACCAGTACTGCTCTTAACCTTGTAGTACAAACAACCATGCATGAATAACCATATCTTCAGGTGTTTCAGCAGGTAAAAACAAGGTCCTCCTCCAGATCTTGTCCGAGTTCAGCAATTGCTGGACAGGAATCACAAACACAAATTCTAAGCACAGCCAGCAGCAGATGAGGGGACAAAGCAAGCTGGCTGGACAGCGTGGTCTTGTTATGAGCGGCACAAGCCTCAGCTCACCAGGATGACCCAAGCCCTCACTTGTTTTTGCTCTGCCTTGTACCAGCACAGCAAAAGCAGCAAGTGCAGGTCAGCTCTGATGAGGTCTCCAAGGTCGGTGCTGACAGCAGATGTGGGCAACGGCCACCTGATGCTGAGCTGGCATTACTTGGGAATCAGACAAGGCCATATCGTCAGATCTTTAATTGCAGCCGCAAAGACAGTAAGGATGTGGACGGAGGCACTTTGCATACAGCTGTGTTGTTGCTTGCCAGCTACTCATAGCAGCTGCAGCTGCTCTTGTTAGAGCTCCCCATCCTAAGGCAGTTAAAGTTAGGAAAGACCAAACGACTCAGCATTATTTTAGTTACTCTGGTTCTCCTTGGAAATATATTAGAAATTTGTTATGCTCACACTTGTAGTCAAGAGAAGTGATCAAGGGTTTGGGCAGTCTATTCCAGCAGCACAGCTGGAACTGCAAAAGAACATCTGTTCACAGAGTTTTTCAGTATCAAAAGACTTTTTTGCATGAGTCCAGGCAAACTGAGCTCAAAGCAACTCAACCACCACTTCTTCCAGGTGCCTTTGGAACAGCTGACTGGAAAGAGTAAAGTATCTTTCCACCCTGGTCTGAGCACAGTGGTTTTGGATTAACACAGGAAATAGCTGCAGCCCCTTGTGAGACCACTGGTCAGCCAGCAGCCAACCAACTCTCCTGTCAGTAAATCAGTTAACCGCACAGCAAGTGGCACCTTCACTCCATGCAAAATTACAGAGTTACACATGGTTAGCTACTTAATCTGATTAACACAACTTCCTTTACTGCCTTATAGTATTTATTATTACATTGTGCAAAAGTCTGGCTATTTAATTTTCCAGAGAAGTGTTTGCCATGTTTATTAAGGAGATATTTAGACACATTTAAGGCAGCTTTAGAAAGATTTTTTTCCTAAGTCTTGTAGCATTTTAAAGGCTTTGACCTTTGTCATGTTCTTGGGAGAGTTGCAACTTAGCTACTCTCAAGGGGTTTTACAATCAAATAAAAGGGCAGCTGGAAGAGGCCAGCTGATGTTTTAGTAAAATCATTCTGTTAGTGACAACCACATACAAAAAAGATACAGAATGCTAACACACATAAATCCCACACCTTTATTTCTAAACTCCTGCTCAGAAATATATCCAGTCTATGGCTATTTCCAGTGTCTCATGAATCCTTTCCTGTGAATTTACTGATGTCTAATAAGGGATGACACCTCTTATAATACCAGTTTCTCTAGGTGAACAAGCCCAAAACATCATTTTACAGATGCAATACTAAGACAATCAGCATCTGTCATTGCTAACAAATTATCTTCTCAACATGCAATAAAGGGTTACTTAGAGAATTTCAGAAACATAAAATTATTACCAAGAATTATATAGCAGGGATGTTAAGTAATTATTACAGTTTTGAACACTGAAAAGAAAATTAAGCAGATACAAAATAAAAATTTTGCCTACTGGTTTTCTGTTCCCATAAAGTTTTCTAAGGAAAAAATACAAACAAGAATTTTGTGCTTTAGGGGCCCCAAATAACAAGGATACTGGTTGTCCAGTTCAGAGAATTTTTGTTAAACCTAATTAACTGTCTTTAATACTAACAATGCAAGAGGAAAATCACATGACCATGGCAAAGCCAAAGAATCCTCAGTGAGATTTTTTACTTGAAAATAAGCAGTTACCAAGTGCTTCAATGGGCACACTACCAGCATAAATGTGTTACCATCTCCTCCCATAGGCAATCATAGTTTTAAAACTATGGTTGCATGGCACTTAAAGCTGTGTGAGCTTGGGCTTCTTTTTTAGTATTCATTTAGATTGTAACTTATCCCAAAAAAAAAGCTGTTTTCTATAGGCCATTTACATGTTAAAACTGTCAGCGCTTACATCTTAGAACACAGCCTCTATTTTCAGGCTGTATTAAGAAACAGTATCCTGTTTCTTAAACCATACAGAAAAGAGTTAAATTACATTCTCAGATTGATGTCACCAGCATTTCTGTAAATAACAGAATTAAATTCTCATAAGTACATCTACAATGACATACAAAATTCGTACTTTGAAGCATTTTGATTGAGAAAATCTTTCAAAGCATCAAATTTGCATCCAAAATTATGTCCTACATTATTACAAATCCCAGAGACTAAAATTGGAGATATACAGGAAACTAATAAATTCTAATTGCTTTATAATCATCTTACCATTATTTTAAATCCACTGGTGTATATCACCAAAAAAATCTCATTTTTGGAGATACTGTGATAGAAACACACATTTTAAATAGCTTGTATTGACTCTAAGGTTACAATCTTGAAGAAAGAAAAAGCACATTACTAAGACAGCTCAGTTCTGTTAAACTGTCATAATGTACTACAGATAAGGAATATGGACATAAATTTATTATATGCTGTTATAGGCTCACCCCATCTTATGAAATTTACCTTGAAATAATTAATTTGCATCATGCAGCACCATAGGACTTGTTAGTAGTAAAATGTATTGGATATCGACCATTTGAAAAGAAAACTGAGTTTTATACTCTACTATAGTTCTTTATAGCAACCTTTGCACAGAACTTGGTACATTATGGATAATTTGAGGGCTGTGGGATTAAAAGTACTAGCTAGCAAATTCAGAACGTGCCTGTCAAAACACTACAAAGGCTTGCTCAGCCCATGAAAAGCAGGCTGGTCCCTGTAAAAACCACAGGGGATTTGTCCTTGTGATGTGGCAGCAGACCCTCTGCCTTGCGCAGCAAGAGGGAGCGAGATCAAGCTAAGTGGCACAAACCTCCCTCTGACCTCCACCAGCTCAGCACAATGACCATGTGGAGCCCACATCACGCTAACCAAGAAATTGCAGGATCATGGTGTTGGTTTTCCTCATGAGGAGGGTTAAAAACTTGCTATCCATGAGAGAAGAGGCTGCTAACAGACTGATGAAACTAAGCAGAGGCACTTTCTGCAGAAAATCCTTACAGTTAGTAAGATTGAAAAAATTCTGCACTACATTTACACTGCCACTTACAAAAAATCCAAACAAACAAACAAAAAAAAAAAACCAAAACAAAGATTATGGAAAAACAACTTATTTTTCAGACAGATTTCAAGCAGAAATATACCCACAGGACTGTTGCATTTTGCAGCATACAATGTGAGATTGTATGAGCTTTTAATATTAAGGTATCTGATAAAGGCAGATCTGCCAAGAACAAGTTTAGTTTGGATTTCACTACTGTTATTCACATAAAGTAAAATGATTCAAAACATGTATAAACTATGTATTTGTACTGGTGTAAGAGTTTAGAAATGAGCAATGTCCTGCAATATTTGTAATTTTTAATTCAGGCAGATTTGGAGTACTAAGCTGCCTCCAGATGCAAAGCAACACCAGCAATTCAGCAGGAACAATAGATGAGTGGACAAAACAGCAGAGCTGAAATACCTGAGCTCCCACAGAGCTGTTTATTTTCAGCAATCATAATTTCTCTTTTCAATGTTGGGAAATTTTCCAAGTTACTCGCAATCATTTTGAACACAAACCAGCTTTGACTATGGAGAACAGTAACAAAATCCACAACATTCCTAAAATACAACAGAATAACAAAACTTGAAACTTTCTGACTCCTGGCACACTCCACAGGTGAGAAGATACTGTGGCTAATATGCAACACAGGGATCATTCTAGACCCAACAAATGAAAAAATATCTAAGGAAATTATTTCTGAGATCAAAGTCACTGTAAGTTTCATGAGCACCTTGTTGGAAAGGCATTTTGGTATGAAAGTGATGGGCAGAGCTAATCCCCTCTCAAAGAGCCATGGCCATACATATATAACTAGTGCAGTGATTTTTCTGAGGTCTGCAGAGTATTTGTAAGGAATCTGGATAACCTAGAACAAGTCCAATCTCATTATACAGTGGCTTTTGCTGAACAATTAGCATAGACTGCAACAGAGGCAGCAACAGCTGTACTTATGCATCCTGATCCACTCCTCTAAAGCAGCTATGGTCTTTACAATGAAGTATTTTTCCATCTTGATCACGAAAACTGTAATTTAACCACAGGGAAAGAACCCCATCATGTTCTTGATGAACTCTCACTTAAAGCCTGTCTTAGAATGGATAAATCAAACCTACTACCGCTAGTGACAGGGACAACACTTGATGGGAATCTCTCTTATTGGAATCCTAGTGAATGTTTTAATTCTAGCTCAACCAGGCAGGGTGAGCCCATCCTCATGAAAAAAACACTTCACAAGATGTGTTACCTGTTATATGTTAACAACAAACCACAAGGTTTTGTTTCTCACATGGGCTGCTAGAACTTTGCACAAGGCTCTCCTCAGCTGTCACTCAAAAATAAGCTGCCCCTGCAGAAAAGGTATGAATCACTCCCTACCTGGAGTCCACCTAATTTAAAAAAGCTTTCAAAACAGAAATTACAGCCGTGACCAGCAGGCACAAAAAGAAAGGAAAGTAGTTGCCAACTACAGATGGTGGCACTCTGCTGAAGTGAATAAGAGTCCTCCACGGATGAGAGGCATTTTTCTGTGACATTTACCTACCCCAAAGCACAGCCTCACAAATCTGAGGTTTTCAGGAAAATGAGTTGTCACCATTATCTGAATGACACACATCATGGTTTTATGTGAAACTGTCCAAATACTCCAGCATGAATCATTGTGAAGTCCACCTGCTTTTAAGAAAAGTCACTCTTCGTCTAAGATTGAAAATTGTATTTTACTTAGAAACGTGGTTCAAATGCCCTCCTATTGGGTAGCAATCGTCAAAAAATAAAACTAGACAAAACTCATGAAATTTTAAGCTTTTATCTTTATGATACATGGACCCAATGTTTATTTTCTCTTGGGCTTCTTTATGCTGCCTTTATGGTAGCTCCATCTTTCTTCCATTAAGACTAAAAAATTTCAAGTAAAACAATGGCTAAGATAAAGACCTTGGAGGAAAACTAGCAATATTTTAAAAATGCTTTTAGTGTCATAAATCCCCATTTATTAATATTACTCTACTATATATATCTGACATGTAACTTCAGCTTTTCCCTTACTTCTCTGTGATGAACTTCTTGTACACGGAACTCCCCATCTTATCTAGGCATCTTCACAGTTCTTGGTTTACATAGATATGGCAATAGCAACTATTTTATTTCTAATCTTTGTTATATAGGAATACAAATGGTCAGCCTTAAAATACATTTTTAAGAAGTCAATAACTTGAATACCAGTATCTCTGAACTCTGCAGAAAGTGGGAATCCAGAAGAACCTATCTAGAAGAGTGAGACTGCTTACAGAGTGACCTACGAAGGCAGCTGCTTTGAGTTTCACGAACAGACCTACAAGGAGCAGAGAACTCACAGAGGTTTTGTACCACTACAGGATACCCAATTAAGTAAAAAGTCTGATTTTCTCATTGCTCTTCTCCAATGAAACAATATTTCAAACCAGTTCCTTCCCCAAAGTTATGGCAGAACGACCAGAGCTATCATGACCACTACCCATGTCTGTACTTACCAATACGAGAGGAACATCACACATACCTAATGGGGAATGAATAACATTCAAAAGGCCAGTTATAAAATGAAGATCATCTATTTTGTGGTTACAAAACAACTGACTTGCACTACTTCCTCCATCACCCTGCACTGTGCTTGCCAAGGACCTGGAATAAATGAAACAGCAAAGAGGAAGCAGGAACTGTATACATATGGGACCACAGGAACTTTCAGGAGCAGAGTCACATGGAGAGCCCAACAAAACCTCTCGCCTGGGCCGTACCTAAGGAGTTGAAGAGAAGGCATCATGCTGCAGCTAATGACAATGCCAATCTGAATCTGAGTGTGGCAGAGAGAATTTGCATCTCTTCCTAGTCCAGCAATGCCCGTAGTCTTTGCATAACTACAAACTGTTTGATTTATGCTCCGAGCAAGACAAGGATTAGATTAGCAAAGTTCAGTACAATGAACCGAGCTCGCAAACTGGATCCAGGGCCCAGGAGCTCCGTGATGTTTTGGTGGCACAAAGTACATTCAAATCTGCAACAGGTCCTTTGGCAGGGAAGGATAACAGCATCACATATACCACAGCTTCCCATTTTCCAATGCCAGATGTACCCAAACCCTTGCCTAAGAAATTGACTCCTATCAAGGATCAAACACAAGCAAATGTAATTTTCCATGCCATCTTCAGGTCAAGCAAGGCTGGAGTGACTTTAAGCATTCTCCTTCAACCAAGCAAAATCATCCTCTAGTAAAGCTTTGCTGCCTGAGACACAACTCTCTAGAAGACACAGCAAGAACTCTTTTCCACCCTGTCATAGCTGTATGGCTATGTGACATCTCCCTTTCCTTTCTACACGTGCTGCTATTGTGCTGCGCACTTTACTTGCAACACCACTGGCCTCCTGAGGGTGCTTACTTCTAGGAGACAATTCCCTTATTCCAGGCAAAGTTCTTCCTTCTGCCTGGGAAGAGAGGGAGGAAAAAACAAAACAGTATTGGCAGGAAAAAAAGGACCTAGAGAATCATTTCTCTTTCTCTTCAAGAAGAGTTAGCAGTGTCTCACGCTTAGCATACAGTGTTACTATAAAGAGGGTTTGGCTGATTCTGTATTTGCAGAAGTTTGTCATAACCCACCTGCCTTTTTTCCTTCTTGAGTTTGAATTGGTGCACTTTGAAGAGTTTTAAGATCTCTCCTCAATGTCAATTTTATCAATTATCTCTGTCTTTATCAAATCTGGATATAATTACTGTAGTTAGCTCTGAGGGGAGAATGAGACCATTTTGAGGTCATTATTGTGCAGAGCAAGTGTGATGGTCTTGCATGTTGTTGCAAACCTTGCAAATACTACTTTTAAATATTTAAACCATTAATTAGTCCATATTGTATCCTCAGGGACAGCACCAGAGATCTTAAACCTTTAGAAGTGTCCTGCATCTTTTCATATGTCCTCACTGTTTAGTTTAGACTAACATACCTTTATTATTGTGTATGTACAAAAAGAAACCACAAGATGTAATAGCCTTTTGAAAATATTGCTTTTTTGTTCAAAGTCTCTACTGAAATCAGAATTTTGATGGATTGAAGTAAATGGTGGTGCTAGAATAATACTAAAGTTGTAGAAATCAGATCCCAATTCTTCCAAAGATATATTTTAAGACACACAGTTTCTTTAAAATGTGAGGAAGCAAAATTCCTCATAAAAGCTGTGTACAGGGAGGGGTTTTCACAACAATGAACCGCCTAATCAGGGTGAAGAATCCTCAACTGAAAGCTCACAAAGAGATCCCTCTATCCTTTCTCCATTTTTTCAATTCTACTTTTCTCAATAGGGGTGTCTCACCAGAGAACCTGAAGAGTGAAAGATTTAAGTACAGGACTGAAATCCATCAAACCCAGGCTTGTGGTCCAAACCCAAGCAGCTGTCAAACCCAGAGATAGGAATGTATGCTCACTTCTGCCTAATAAAATTTGAATCAAACACTTTGCATCTGATTCTCCATGTGAGCTTTTATGCAAACTTCTAAAGTGCAAGGAATCCTGGGGTGGAAGAGCTATTCTGAGAGCTTTCACATAGTTCATGTAATTAGGGAAACCACTTCCTTTGATTGTAAGTGTTCAAAACAGCTGAATTTCTTCTTTCAAAGGACTCTGTGATTTGGGTCATCTCTTTTACTTGCTCTTTTATGTTTCTCAAGATGAGAGGTGAGACTGTAAAGCACATTATTTAGAAAAAAAAAAGATTCCACTTTTTGTTTTAGGGATTGAACTTCGACTATTCAAACGCTTGTCATTTGGAAATCTATCTTTCTTTCCCTCCCTCTGTTTCCTTCCTTTTCTGATAAGCTCTTCAGTGGCTCGAGCGAATATAGTCCAAAACGCCAATTTAAACCTAAGGCAAAACTGAAATACGGTACATAAAGGAAAAGGGACTCTCATTTTCCTTTGTGCGGTGGTGGTTGAATATGTAATTATAAAGGAGCTCTAGCTGCAGGATCTCAGTCCCCATGTCACATTTACTTTTTCAATGGTTCTAAACATTGACCAAGCAAAAAGGCCAGAAATACCGATTTTTAAAAGACAAACAAAGCAGCTGCCCTGGTCTTTGAAATAGGTTTGCAGGTTCTTCGTTTCTCAAAAAGGGAACTCGGGTCACAGTTCCAAGGCAATGACCATGTCACCAGAGCTAACAGCTGATGCCAATGTTGCTATAGAATCAAGTGTCACTCGCCCTGAATTTCTTGAGTCAGGCACCCTGTTAGTGCTGTTACTTCACGTTCATCTCACTAACAGCTGTAACAGGCAGCAAATATCCTGCTTCTCACAGAATAACACAGAATCATACTAGTGAAAAGGCAGGAGATTTCTCACTGCAGGTTTCAAATTTATTAAGTAAAAACAGAACGCTTGTTGATCCTAGGAGTACTGAGCTTTATTCCCAGTCAGGGAAAAATTGCAGGACTCCTTCCAGAATTATAGCACTTACAGGGAATCGGTCTGCAATGGGAACAGAGTAAACCACTCGGAACCCAGCGCCAGAAACCACATTACTGCCAACTTCTGCACAGGACAGATGAGACACTGGCTTGGAGAGATGACTTTACAATAAAGACTTTGGTACAAATACATAAACAACTGGGACCTCAAAAGATAAGAGCAGAACTCCAAAATGTGTGGTCCTTTTCACTGGGGTCTGGATCCTGCATTTGACTTTAGGGCTCTCACAAACTCTTATGGGGGTAATAGCAAGGCAACATCCAAAAGAAAGAGGAATTCAACGGCTCCAAATTGTAGCCATCTGTTGCTACATACTTACACCACACACAGGACCCTCAGCGTACAGAGACCTGTAATCGCAAAGAAGTCAAAAAGCCGTTTCCTTGGTTCAGGAGATTAAAAGTACACAGTTCACAAAAATGGAAACCCACCAATCACTACTTACAAGCCTTCATTTTTGAAAGGTTTGCCTGAAACGCATCTAAAATGACTAAATTAAAGTTGTTACAAGATTAGACAAGCAGTGAATTCTGCGCTTTTTCCCCCTCTAATTTCACATAGGCATGCATGACACTTTCTCAGCTCTACGATTCTTCCAAGTAAGAGAGAAAGATAACCTCTCGGAAAGTGTCACTCACTCGCTCGAGGGTGCAGCAACCAGTTGATTTTAACAAGTTTCCAGAACAACCTACTCGTCTCTCCTATCCTGCCTCTGCCAGATAATAATTTGCAGAGTGCCTCAGCTTCCGCTGAAAGGCTGCCACCGGCCCAGCCTGCATGCCTGTCTTTTGGTTTTCCCACCTTCCAAAAGCAACTTGGTACAAGCAACTGCATCTCATCTTCTGGTGTCTACCAAGAGCTTCCTCGCTTCTCCTACAACACCACAAGGGATTTTACAAGCCATGCCTATTTTCGATGTGGCCACTGGAAAATCAGGTGCCCAATACACAAAACCCACAGCTATTTGGTCAGTCGTGGATATCATAACATGATTTTTTTCTCCCTTGCCTCCACCATTTAGCCACAAGGAACCCCAATTTTCAGAAGTTTTGGAGTAAAATAAATAAGCAACCAGAGGCAGAAGGTAAGTGGGAAGGTGTGTGGCACTGCTCCCCTTCAATAACATCCAAGGGCCAGGTCAAATTTTGCCAGGGAGGTGCACCCATAGGGGGCCACTCCTGTGTGCAAGACACCCAGTTTTCCTGTGGAACTGACTTTCTTAAATAGAAATTATGCAGAATGTGGATTCTCTAAACATTAGTCCAATAAACAAACATGTCTTTGCAAACAGGATTCTTCTCCAGTAGCTGAACTGTAACAGATGAAACATTTAAAAAGGGAAGCAGGGCAGTTTGGAGGCACCTGGATCAGAAGAGCAGCTCTATGTTTGCCCTTACTGGCCTCATCTCCCTGATGTGTCAGCAGAATTAACTGAGTATAAGACAAAGAGTTAATGTTTAAGCTGTTCTCTGGGCTCCTCTGCAGCCTCCAGCTAACATAAACACATCTGAATGTTTCTCTGTGACTGTTTATATTGTCCTCTTAAAAAGGAAACTTTCTCTATCAGCACCTTAGAAAGTGGCAATAGGTAAATATGAAATAACTCTAACAGTCTTAGTTGTGTCATTACAATTAAAAAGACTGATTTTGATGCTAGCATTCAAGTTAGGATGTATTTTCCTTTTTCTTCAACTTTGTTTTCAGTGAAATCTTGTGCCCCAGACCCTTACACAACTCAGATGCAGCCAGTTTAAAATTAAGGACTAAAAGACAAAAAAAAAAGAAGTGAAGTAGGGCCTCTCTAGTTCTATAGAGCATTTTACTGCCCTTTTAAAAGCACAAAACACGTTGTTCAAAATTCCATTGCTACCATGTGTGTGGCGGGTAGTTTGGGGACCCAGCCAAAGACTGCAGCCCCCACGCTCAGCTTTGAATACTCCTGTGGAAAATGGCCTCCAGGAGATTACTGGTCCCAGACTCAGATCACATCAGCTCCAGCACAGGTCTCTGACTTCATCTGAGCCATCATACAGGCGTGCAACAACCCAGGAACTGTGTCAGATTCAAACAATACTTCCACGCACCTCAAGAGCTACTCTGGAATCACCAGAAACAATTTGTCACTCCATATGCTGCAGTGAGTGCAAGTTATTTAATTAGCATCCCCAGGAATTGCAACACCATCAAATTTCAATGTGGGTCACAGACATTTAAATTGTCAGCTGTCCCTCAAAGCACGTAAGACTCAAACATGCCTTATCATCTCTCAAGTTACCACTCACCTGTCATTGCGATTTTCTACTTGTAACCTTTTTTCAAGAAAACCGTATAGTTAAATAAATGTCTACATAACTCTAGCTTGAAACAATCCTCATTTGCTGAGCCTGCAACAGCCTAAAACAGCACTTTGAGAAAAATGGATTTCTTCTGTATCCATGAGACTTCTACAGCTTAAACATCCAAAAATACCATTTTGCAGTTAATCACTTCAACAGAAGCTCAGGGTCAGAAAATGTCGTGGGAGGGGAAACAAAAGAGCTGCCATTTGATGTCAAGGGTTGCTGGTATAAAGAAATAAGCAACATAACCTCTCCTCCAAATTATAAATAACAACTGAGTCCACGCAAAAAGAAGACTGAAACGGAAGAAACATATCTAGAGAAAAATTAAAAATAAAATTAAAAGCAAAAAAACAGGCCAAAAAAACCCCACAAAAAAGCCCAAAATAAAGAAAGAAACAAGCCAAAAACCACCCTAGGAAAAATGTCCTTAATTGCAACTAAGCATCTACTGGAAATGTGAGCAAACCCCTGTCAAACAAAAACTTGCAATTGACAGAATAATTTTTAAGACAATATACAATGGAATTAAATTAATTACAAAAGTAAAGAATATTCAATATATCCTAACAGGCTGCATGTTGTGGATAGCAAAAAGGATAAGAAAGAGTGTTTTCTAAACAATCAGAGATTTTCTCCCTACTCTAAACAACATTTATTCATTATTTATAGGAAACCAGCACAAAAACTTGTTCACTTGAAGATGTTGCACCTTCTGAAAAAAAAAAAAAGAAAACAAACCACTGAAATTAAAAATAACTGAGATAAAAGGGTCCAAACCTCACAGAGATATTCCTAACCCAGGGATCAGGCACACAGTAAGTTCCTGTGACTCAACCAAGCCAAGGAAGCTGTACCTATATTCCTAATAAGCAGCACATGCAAGGTAATTCCACTTCTCACTTACAAAGTCTAAGACAATTCAAAAGACAAGCAAAAGGAAGCAACAGACATATATGGTGCATCTTAGCTTATAAATTTACCTGTTAATCAAATTTATTCATATAGCAACTGTCCAACACTGGCCACCAGTCAAGAGGACACGCACACTTGACCCTTTACAATTTTAGTACAAAATCTAGTGGTTTACACCACTGACAGCTATTATGTCTCAACTGATTCAAAATAACTTTTGAAGCCACAGACTTCCAGTGTGGGCACTGACACGCCAGTTTCACTGAAGCTGATGTCCGTATCAAATTAATGCCAAAATTTGCTTGATTTAAAAAAAAATTTGTATATACAAGCCAGTGTAAGTAAAAATCTCAAATTAAGTTGGTCAAAAAACTCAGTAATCCACACAACTTGTACTACAAATACTCATTATTTATATGAGGCAACTCTCAAAGATGTTACTCATCTAATAAAAAGCTTGGTATAAAAATATATAAATACATGAGTAAAAAAATCCATTACAATAAAATGTAGCAAGATACAGACAAATACTTTTCTATGTCTGGACTGCTGTGTCTCCAAAATTGTTTTAGGAGGGAGAGACACAGAATGAAGTTTCTTAAAACAGACAAAATGAAACTAAAGCCTGTTCTTTGCAAGAATAATTGTATTCTGACAATCCTACATCATCTTTCATTATACTGGTGTCTCCCAATATGGGGTTTTGATAATATTTTGATTGGAACACCTATGCCATGACACCTACAACACAGTCTTATCCAAAGCACCCACTAAGAAAATCTCATGCAGTGACTTTCTTGACTCCTGAACATGACATTCATTTACAAAACAAAGTCCTCCAGAAAACTACCCCTTGAATGAAAGCCAAGAATAGGGCAAATACAGAATCAGTCAGATTCACTGCAGAAGTCTGTCCTATCCAAAGTTATTTATTCTGCAAGATACAGAATACACAACAGCTGGAGCATCTGAAGCAATTTTGACAACTTCCAGTCTATAAAGGGTTCTAAGCATCCTCTTGATACCTTTTGAGAATATCCTAGTCAGCACCAAGAGGAGTCCTCTAAGCCAATTCCTTTACCAGAATATATTAAAAAACCCAAACAGAAAACCTTGCAAAATAATCTCTCTGTAAAACAGAAACTAAGACATTTTAAGACATTCCTCTGGTATAACAAATACCATTTTTTCTCCTTTTAGCAGCTAATACCACATAGCAGTAAACCTGAAAGGAGGTTGTAGCCAGGTGAGGGTCAGTCTCTTCTCCCAGCAATTAGCAATAGGACAAGAGGACAGAGATTTAAACTATGCCAGGGAAGATTTAGGCTGGACATAAGAAATTTTTCCCAGAAAGTGTGACTGAGCATTGGAATGGGCTGCCCAGGGAGGTGGTGGAGTCACCACCCCTGGAGGTATTTAAGGAAAGACTGGATGTAGCAGTCAATGCCATGGTCTGGTTGACAAGGTGGTGTTAGGTCAGAGGTTGGACTTGATCTCAAAGGTCTCATCCAATCTAGTTGATTCTGTGATTCTGTATTTCTTTAGATGGATGTGAGGCTGGATGGGTTCCCATGAGATCACTTACTGCGAACTCTGTAATTTTTCAATATAGGTGCAGATATCCCTGGAAAGTCCATCTATTTGACTCCTACACCCTGCCTAGCTCCATACAGCACACACTCTAAGCCCTCTCTCACTGTTCATCACTCTCAGTACTTGCTGACTCAGACCTGAGAGAGGTAAGAGAGTAGGAGCTCCTAGAAAGAGCTAATAAAATATTAATAGAGCATCAAAATTGCCCTTCATTACAGACAGGACCCAGTGTGGAGAGTCATTCAAGGCTGGCACCAGAGCACCCATACCAGCTACAAACTACAAAGAAAAAGAACGCCTACTATTTTTAGTCCTGTCAGAACTAAAGTATCCATTTCAGTTTGTTTTGTTTTGCTTTATTTTACTCTGTTGTTTTTCTCTTGTTACTCTTGAAAATCATTGCCAGTCCTTCCTCTCATGACCCACATTAAAATTATCACATGCTCTCTTTTAGCACTACAAACATGAATGAGGTAAGTCCAGTGACATGCATGTGATTATACTTAACTAATCCCCTTCAAAAGGTACAAGCACAATCTATGTCTTCTGGACAGTCCTTTCCAGAAGTGGATCATAAAAATCAAAAAAGTGAACCAGCTGCATTATATGCCACATGAAAATTTTTATGAAGCATTAAAATATCCCCTAAAGCTTACAACACACATATTACATACAAGAAACCCTGACAATATAAAATTAACTTCCATGGTAGTCAGACTCCAGGCAATGCAGCATCAAAACTAGAGAAAACATGTTTTTATTTTTGAGTCTCATAAAACTGAAATGCATTACAGACATGACTGAACAAAGCATGCATAGTTAATCCTGCTCAATTTAACTTCTTCTATCCACAAGTTAGTTCTGTCAGTTCACCAGAAATATTCAAGTATTTCCCAATAAGATTACAATTACATTTTACTGGGTTTTTTTCCACCACTTTCCTGCAGTCTGCACAGAGCACTGCCAGCATTTTGAAAGAGTCCAGGAACATATGTACTGCATATCACATACCACAATCAAGTGATCTTGTACCCAAGTACCCTAGTTGTAATGGTTGAAGCAATACTGGTGCCCATCAATAGCATGGAGACAGCTTGTGGACCATGGAGTACTTTCAAAGACCTGTGATATTAAAATTAAATTTAAATTTCAGGTGAAATTCCAGCAATAATAAACCTCCTGGTGAAGAACCACACTCCACACACCAGCTGCCAACAACTGCCACCAAAAGCACAGCCCTCAAAAGCAATGACAAAAACCAGGTGAACTTCAGAGACAGGCAATCAAAGGAGGGTGAGTGCTCTTCAGTGAAAAGCTAACTTAGCAAGGCATAAAACAACATTTGTAACACTTCACTCCAGCAGTTATCTGCTCGAGATAATGGAGTCAAAAGAACTGCTAGCAATTTGCAGAATAAGGCCCCTGGCCCCAGTCTCTCCCATTCACTTCAGTGGGAGCCAAATTACGGGTTTATCTAATAATTCGTATAAATCCCTCACAAAAATACCAAATAAGTTCCGGAGTAGTAGATGTGCAATTTTCTTCAGTGAGTGGACACAATTATCACTTAGGGCAAAAGGACAGATCCTGCTACAGGAGGCATTTCTACTCTGCCACATGCATCACAAACATCATGCTGACAGCTTGATTTTCCCTAAAACAATCCACTAGGAAATCCTGTTCCCTACTTTAAACCTAAAACCACTATAGCGGTTCTACTAGATAGTAAAATGACAACTTAATTTTTGTTTTGCTGCTGTTTAATCACTCAGGCCACATTCCTATGTTTTACTTAATCAGCACAATTCTTGTCCATTTTCACATCTGATATTCTAATCAAGGCCTTGTACCATATATGTATTTTTCCTAGCAGACCTTTTTAGGTGTATTTTTTCACATTAACACACATCTCTTCCCATAAAGTCACGTTTTACTGCCTATCTATAAAAAGTTAATGCCTCGCAGAGGTGTTTCTCAGATTTCAAAGAGTTTCAAAGCAATCTGTCTCAGCAACACTCTTCCAAGTACTTGTAAGTTTTTCTAAGCACATATTCTAATATGCCATGCTGGAACAAAAATTGCTTTGTTTCACATGTTAGAACTTGTTAGCCCCTTGGCTAATATAAAACCTTCACGATCTCTGCTGGTTGTGATTGGCTTGTTTAATAAAATGACACACAGATACAACATATTTGCAGAATGATACCATAGCTCTATTGACTTGGCTTGTGCCCTTGGACTTGGCTAGCATTAAACGCCTCTGAGCAAGTTTTTCACAACTCTCCTATGTTTTCCCTCTAATCAGTTGTTATGGGTTATTGGCAGCAGTTAATAGAAATATAAGACAAGCAGTCATGGAGATAAAAGGACACTTC
The DNA here is from genome assembly GCA_013397845.1 of Melanocharis versteri. Classification (NCBI taxonomy): domain Eukaryota; kingdom Metazoa; phylum Chordata; class Aves; order Passeriformes; family Melanocharitidae; genus Melanocharis; species Melanocharis versteri. The sequence goes on from VZTG01005355.1 coordinate 502,258, forward strand.
CTTCCAAATAAACTAGAAAGAGCAGAATCACAGAATATGCCGAGCTGGAGGGACCCACAAGGATCATCAAATCCAACTCTCAGCCCCACACAGGATCATCCCCAAGAGTGCCCTCAGAGCACTGTCCAAACGTACAGAATAGTTAGTTTTCTGGACTAAACGCATCCAAGTATCCACTAAACACACAAGGGTTACAGCAAGTTATTTTTGTATTGATATCAGAAGAATCATTAATTCACCATGACTTTCAGTGCAGTTCAGTCACAGACATTCATTACTGTCATCACTACAGATGAAGATGCTACATATGTAAACATGTGACAGCCACTAGGGTCAGAAGACCTTTTGGCCACCAAGTTGGCCCCTGGTACAGCGTAGATCACTATACTTCAGCAAAATGCTCCTGTGTTGAGCTCAACAACTTGACAAAAACAATTGCCTACAAAAACATCTCAACGAGAAGACAGATGAAAAGGATCCTCCATCTTCGCTCCTTCCATTTGTAGTCTGTGCCAAGTGTTACTCATGCTCACTCCTGATAATTTGTGCTTTTTTTTCCATTCTAATTTTTCTGGCTACAAATTCCAAGCACTAGTTCTTGCAATAACTTTTTGCACTAGATTAAACTAGTCCATCATTTTCTCCATATGAAAATGCAATTTTTGTATATAAGCTCTCACTTTTCAACTCTCTAAGGTTGCTGACAGAAAAGTTCTGCCAAAGCTTGTTAGACTAATTTAAGGCATCACCTCTTGCCTGTCCACTGCTTTCCCAGAAAATTTTCAAGAGAAAGTGCCCATACCAAGCTGCTCCCATACCCTGTCTTCTTTAGTTTAAGCTTGCAAATTATAACCAGTCTGAAGAAAAATAAACAAATTTGTGATGGAAGGCACTTGCTCCCTTTCTGTCAACTCATCCTGACGGATGATATTCATCACCCCCTCTTGACACCCCCACCCTCATTAACTTTCCACTCTGTGTTTTGCAGATTCCCTTAGCCTGCCCTTCCAGTTCATTTACACTCTTTTAAACACAACAGAACCACATATGCCTAATAACAATTTTCCCAGTGCTACATACCAAGATAAAGCATGCCTGGTTGTTACAAACTACTTGATCAAGATTTGCATATGCAAAACAATTAACCTAATTTGCCTAACAGCACCATGATATGAGCTCTTACTGACTTGCAAGTCTTCATTAATCCCTAAATAAACCCTTAAATTATAATAAACTCTTTCCAGCATATGGTTTCCTTTTCCTACTGTAAAACCTGTGCTCCTTGCTACTCCAAGCTGAACTTTGTGTTGCACTGTCTCAAAAAAATGTATTTTTGTTGAATGGTCCAACTGTGTCAAGTAATACGCAGGATTGTCCTTTCTCCATCCTTTCCCATTCCATTCAGTTTTATGCCATCACAAGATGTAGCAATATTGTTTTTAAATTTATGTTCAAAAAACACTTTAAGTACATAGCAACAGGTCTAGCACAGATACGGATGTAACCCCTTCAGAAACACACACGTTCAATAAAGGTATTTCACTGATCCTGACTGAGATCTGCCAGCCAGGTGATTTTTAAGGAGCGCATTACTGATATTGCATAGCACAAATTTTACTTTTCATGTATCTTTTGATATTAACAAATAGTATAAAAAAAGAGAACAGCACAAACTGACACTGGACAGAATGTATAAATCTCCCATTGTCCTAGAAAAATCTTGAGATCATTTTACATTATTTTAGACACCAATATGCTTAATCATGATCAAACATGCTTATCACATCACTAAGGATGACACAACCATGGCAGCTCGGCTGCTGCAGCAGTGGGTGAACTTTGGTGCCTGATTATTTACTAAGTCTATTATGCCTAGTGCTGCTCTGCTGTCCTCCAGCTTGTAACTGTCCTCCTAAAATAGTCCGAGGATATTGTATACAAGTTAGATATAGCCATGATGGAACAGCAGCCCAGTAACCGTGCTTTCCATCACTACCCTGGTGTGTGCTCACCGCTCCTTCTGTGGTGCTGAGCAGCAGACTGGAGCGCTGTGAGGACCACATACACCACGTCTCTGCTGAAACTGTACAAAGCTGAGGGGTCAAAAGGACTTCTAGGCAAATTTAAAAAGCTTTAAAAAAAAAACAAACAACAAACCAACCTTAGCTGGTAAAGGTGCATTAAGCTAATTCTGCCTTTTCCCTCAGGATTGCCAAGGACCTGTCCGCCTTTCCAGGTCACAAGACACCCCAAGGGAAGGTGACTGGCAGAACAGTTAGGGTTAAAACTACCTCACTGCAAGACCAAGCTATGACTATGTGGCTATGACTTACTAGGAGCTAGTGGAGCCCTAGATCAAAATCTTCAGCAGGCAGGGAAGAGACAACTCTAAGCCTGTAGTGAGCATACAGATGTGAACCACAGAGCAGACGTCAAGAGAAGAAAATGGAATCAGGTAATGACGATAAACACTACCTCTTCCTATCTAGCAACATGGCAGTGGTATCAAAGGGAAATTAGCAGCTCCACAGGTGCAGCCAGCTCTCCCCCTCCTCAGGGCCAGGCAGAGGAGACTTGCGAAACAAGAAAAGTGGGAGAGAACAGTGAATGGTAAAACAATAATGCTCTAAATCAGCCCCCTCGGCTTGGACTGCTCATTATGGCTTCACTGTAACATCATCGCTTATGGAGTTTTGTAATGAAACAAACGAAAATCCAAGGTAGTTTGCTTGTGTTACCTAGAGGATGGAAAATACTAGAAAAGAATTTTTGTTCTTGTTATCACAGCAGACAAAGTGAATGAAAAGTAAACTTTTACCTCTTTTTCTATTTTGAGCAGCTTCTTTACTGCCACCTCCTTGTCCTGAGAAATCCATCGTGCTCGGTAGACACTCCCAAAACTCCCTCCACCGCAGTTCTCAAAAAACTGCAAGTCATCAAATTTAATTTGCACAAATGAAGCACTGGTAGACGACATCTCATAATGACAAAATATACCACAGCAAAACCTGTAAAGAGAAAAGCTTTCATTAATGCACATGCTCCAAGGATTTATGGACTTTCTTACCCATGCTCAGTCACCCCAAAATCAGGATCATAAGCACACTGCAGTAAAATCCACAGGCCACAGGAGGAAAAGAGCCTGGGAACTTGCATTCCAACAGGCCGTGCAAAAGTCTGCATAATTTGCACAAGCTATTAGGAGGAGCTGGGGGACAGAAACAACTAACAGTATTCCTCAGAGCAATCCTGTGTTTCCCGAGCACCTTGGAAGCAGCTCTGCAAAAGGCAGGCATGTGGCTGCCTTCCCTGTGGACAGCCAGGAAGCGTGCTCTCGGCCCCGGGTTGCCTGCCCGCCCAGGCACGCCAGGCACGCCGTCCTCCCGCCGCGATGGCCACGCACGAGGCACACGCCACTCTGGCCGGGCAGGCCGCCGGTGGCCGGCCAGCAGCGGTGGCCAGCCAGCAGTGGCACCTTGGCACACATCGTGTGCCCTGACAGCGCCCCGGGCGAGCTCGGAGCACTTCACACAAGGATGTGGAAAAACCTGGCCATGGTAAATCTCTCTTCCTGAGTGACTCAGTTCTGTTTGCACGTTGTAACAAAGCGCAAGTACAGAGTAATTCATCTGGGTTACAATATGTGAAATTCTGCAGCCTGTGCCAAGACTGGTGTCGGCAGTTTCAAGAGATGATCCCAAGTCTGCTGACAGAGGAACAGAATGTCCTTCCCGAGATTTCACGGTGATAAAGCTCATGGCTGTAGTGAATTTCAAGAAACATTATCACCTAAATGCATGAACAATGACTAATCTTAGGTTTCTTTTTTTAATGATATAAGATCAGAAAGCTCAGGTCTTTAGTGGGACTGCAAGATACTGCATACTCCAGAACCATCTGCAAGTCTGCCATGGGTTCAGTTCAGATACACCAGCCTAGACAAAGTAGTTTTAATTACCAGCAGAAGTTACTATACTTGCAATTAATGACAGTAAATTTATCAGCATAAAATGAGAAATGGGTTTTAATAAAATGAGCCAAAAAAGAACCTGGGATTTTGGGTTGATGGTGAAAACTACACGTCCAATTTCACTGGTAAATTACAGTACCAAAACATACAATGTTTTCTGGGAACCGCCATTCCATAGGGCTTTTTGAGATGAAACACACACTATGTGTTCTCCAGAGCTGGGAATCACACCTGTGTTAACTCCTCGTACTCCCGACTGCCAGAATCCCTTTATGCCAATCCCTTCTGTAACAAACACAAAGGCATTATTTGCCCCCTAGCTCTCCTGATTGTGCAGCTAATCTGATTAAAACTTTGAGATATCATTTGACCAGGAATTTCTGGCACTATTTGGTTGCAGCTATTCTCCAAATGAGACATGAAGATACCAACACTTTTCTACACATAACATAACATAGAGCCTTCTCTGAAAATGCCTGCTTCATTTTATATCTCTCGACCACCCATAAAGACAAATGCTGACCAGACCATGACAACTTTACTATGTTTACAGAAGGCTCTTTAGGAAGGAGCAGACTTCAAGCCTTTCACTGACATCCAGCCTCTTAGGGAGGGAACATGAATGCTCTCTCCTCAGGGCTGCAAGTCAGAGCAGGGGTTACCAGTGGGATGTGAAATAAAGTCCATCCTTCCTGTGCTCTGCGGCCCCTTCCCTAATACAAGTGCCTGAACCGTCCTGCTGACCTTCTGTTCTTGTTTTAACCTTGTTGCTGTTGTTAATTTCCTGCCATCCCAGAGTCATCTTTTGCACAGCCTGCAACCGTTTTCTTTAGAGAAAGCTCAAAGGAAAGGAAATTGGTCAATCCTACAAACCAAGAGAGTAACGAATGTTTTAATGTTTTGCTCTTTGCCAGTGCTGCTTAATTAGAAGATCTTCAGAAACAGAAGTTCATTTGCCTTGTTTACTCCAGCAGTTACTACAAGTTCATGCTGCATACATGGTGTCTCAAGCACATGTGACTCTCTACAGACAAATAAAACAGGTTGACTTCCCAACCCAAAGATCACACAATTTAAGGCCACAGCCCTGCACTTACTTATGCACATGGGTAATCACACTCAAGTGAACAACTTCCTTACTGACAACAGAATGAGTTAGAAGAGTGATGTTGCTCACAGGCAAAAGCATATGCACCAACTAGACCATAAATTTAACAGGAAAGTGGGAATAGCTGATAACAGATCATTGCATTTGGGATGCCAGAAGGAAGAGGAAACCAAGTGAAAAGAAAAACACATCCCAGGAAAGAAATATTTCTGGCCTTCACTATCTGAATTCAATAGCTCTGAAGAGCTGTCAAATTATTTAACATTATTGTTCACCCAGAACCACCAAATCAACCGTACAAACTAGTAAATTATTTGATTTCTGGAAATTACACTAGCAGAGAATAACATGCACACCAGACACTTGGCAAATACAAATGAGTACTTTTCTGATGGGTCCTCCTTACTGCTTCAAACTTTATCTAAATTTTCATGCACTCACAACGCAGTGCCTGGCACACAAGCATTTGCAGAAGCTACCATTCATTCTTTAAAGACCTTCTCAGTTTCAAATTTACCTACAGCAGTCAACCAGCTGCAGATCACAGGATCACACAATGAATCAGGTGGCAAGACCTTTGAGATATTGAGTCCAACCTATGACTGAACACCACCTTGTCAACTAGACCACAGCACTGAGTGCCACATCCAGTCTTTCCTTAAACACCTGCAAGGACAGTGACTCTGACTCCACCACCTCCTGGGCAGCCCTCTCCAGTATCTAATCACCCTTTCTGTGAAGAAATTCTTCCCAATGTCCAGCCTAAACCTCCCCTGATACAGCTTAAGACCATGTCCTCTTGTCCTGTCGCTGGCTGTCAGGGAGAAGAGGCTGACCCCCGCCTGGCCACAACCTCCTTTCAGGTAGTTGAGGAGATGCTATAGGGCACCAGCATACAATAAGTTAATATTATTTAAAGAATGATTCATTGGTTTGCATCAGGTTGTTTCAGATGCTTTTTTCCAGAGAAAACAGAGGAGACTTACAAGAGACACTCTTTATTTAGAGATCTGTAATTAAAAACAGCCTACATTAGTTTTTTTTCTAGATGAAACAACAGACCTGTTTAAACATTACTCCATGTTTTTGGATTCAAGGTAGTTAATCCTCAATCAGAGAGATCAATCTCTGTGTTATGTTTGAGAAAACAACTGTTTAGATTAACAATTGCAAGTGACAAATCCACACACAGTTATTAACTTGTCATCCTGTTTTAAAGATATTTAAACAATCTGAGTTTATACCATTGGTTAAGAGAAAAGAAAATAGATCAGGTATTTCATTAACCCCCACAGTCTTCCACTTGCATCTGAAACAAGCACAGCATTCCAACAATGTGCAGCACTTTTCTGCATCTTACACTTCCGCAGCTAGGAGAGAAGTCCTGTACACCAGGGCCTCCAGGCTGGGGGCCTTACAGCAACTCCCCCGCACACAGCTAAGGAGGGTTTGGCACCCACACCCTCCTTCCCCACTCACAGTTTCGGGTGTTTAAGTACCGTCGCTGTGTAGCAGGGAAACTGCACTGACTGACTCTGTTGCTTGTTCTCGATTAAATGAAAACATAACGATTAAGCAACACTGAATGACAGGTATTTCAGGAAATAATTAAACTGCTGGTTATTTCAGTTATTCCTATGGGATCTTCCTGGGTGAAAAAGAAATTTCTCCTTTTTCTGTTTTATTTCTAATAGTTAGCATGAGCTTGTAATCTTGCAGAAACATCTTCACCTTCTCCTGGCTCTTTTTTTCCCGCATAGTAACTTATATTTGAGCATGCTACTAGAAGCTGTTCATTTCATACCAAAAAGTTACACATCTGAGTTGCATTTGGCAGTGTTTAACATTTGAAGTTATTATTTAGCATTAGTATTTAACATGTCAGGACTCCATTATGCGGAGTCCCTTTGTAGCAAGCAAAGTCACCACATTATGTCACCACAAGCTCAGCTCAGTACACGAATGATGTAGGTGTAGGAAACCATCCACCATCATTGGCTTCTTGTGATAACAGCGCTTTAGGGGATTAACCCATGTGAAGGTCCTGGCCCTGCTACAGTCCCACATTTGCTGCTCCCCACAGACCCCCCAAGGCGAGGGAATCCCCATGCACGCAGGCTGCAGACCGACCCTGCTGCAGGCTGCCCTGCACCTTACGGCTCCCTACAAACAGGCTGCAACGTAGGGGAAGTGCTGCCATGCCCAATACTCTGCTTTATTCCACATCTATTTGTCATTCAGCTACTGCTCCCAGAGTACAGAGAGCTTCCATTTGAGGGACTTCAAGACAGGAGGGAGGAAAGAATTTACAAATTGCACAGTAACTGCAACTCATATTTTGTTTAGTGCGTGGCTGCGAAACAGAAAATTGCATCTCTCATCTTGCACGTGCACCTGACGCTGCTCAAGTATTCAATTACTTCAGGAACACCCTTTGTAATTTATTACAGGGAACAACCATGCAACTCCCTGCCCTTCACTTTACTGTGTGGTTCCACAAAGTAGGATTCAGTGCTTCTTGCAGGAAGGCACACTGCCAACATATTGCCAATAAAGTAGTAGCACACCACACTTGTGCTATCTTAAAATACACAGCTGAATGTGCCAAGTTTCCTTATTTGGCAAAACAGCCCATTTGCTTTCAGGATCTTTGACCATCCATTTTTAGACCCAAATCATCCTTTGTATCCAACATGGCCTACAGTCCTTGAGCATACCAACCTGGATTTTTTCAGCAGCATATTTATACAGAGTTTAAAAAAACATATATTAAAAAAACAAATAAAAATGTCCAACAAAAAGCCCCACCCTCAAACACCAAAACATGGCTAACCACTGTCTTGTCCAAACAGAAAACAGAAAAGGAGTTACAGTGACATTGAGCTACAAAAGATACTGCAGAAAGAAGTTTTTGAAAATAAAAAAACCCTTAATCATATCATGAACTGATGATGGATAAGATGCAAACAAACTCCAAGCACAAATCCAAATCAAATATATCCTAATCTTCTAATCTCCCAATGAGTTAAAATAAAGCCAACAACCTCTACAACTCCTAAACTTTCTTAATCAGGCTGAGTAGCAGTCCTGCAGATGGTGAGACTGGAGGCATGGCTCTGCCTACCTTAGTTACAGAAGCAACAACATTTGAGCCTGTCCTTTGTCAGAACCTAAGAATTCTGCATAACTTCCATTAATAACATTTCTAATTTTATTTTAATTTATATAACCATTCCTACAGAAAAAGGGCTCAACTCCGCCTAAAAAGTTTGAGTACTGCAGGAAAAGAATCATTTTTAAGCCAAGCTGTGTCAATGGCAGAGACTGAAGGCTTTAAATGCTTCACTTTAAATAGAAAACATTTTATCTCAGAAAACCCCTAAACTGCTCACTTCACCAACATTATACCTTGTAAGTGATTCCTGCCAGTAGTACATACACAACGGCACGCAAGGAAGACAAGGCATCCGGGCCCATAGTGCAGCTCGGTCCTGGCACAGGCCAGACTGCAGGACCTGGGCCTCAGTTTTGTCCGTGTTTCTGTCTTCCCCTCAAGTGAGCCAGGCTCTCCAGGGTTACCATTATTCACACAATGCCACCGGTATGCAAAGCACATTACGGATAGATAAAGTAAGTAGGCTTCTGAGGACTTAAAATTTCAGGACAAAGTCCTGAAAACATCTAACCGCATGCCTCCTGCAGAAAGCTATGATGTTTTCGGGCAGTGACCCAGTTAATCCAGCGCTTTCAAATTATTTCTGCTTCTGGAACTTAGAAAAAGTAATGATCCATGGCTTTCCCGATGGCTCTGTCGCTAAAACTCCCAGCAGAGCATGCTGGATACAGGGTAATAGATGGCTCACGCACGCGTGCTTAATAAAAGATCATACTGCTGGAAACGAGCTAACTTAAGCAAACACAGCAAAAGCAAAGAACGACAGCTTACTTAAGAAAAGGAAAAAATCGGAGGGAATGAAAGTCACACCTCAAATCCCAACCCGACGGATTTTATGCCCAAAAGAACAGCAAAATGCAGCAGGTGAAACACAGTCGAAGGAGCGCAGGGGTGGCCGAGCGCAGCAGCCCCCGGCCGGACGCCGGCTGCCCCTGTGCCGCTGCCCTTGTGCCGCTGCCCCTGTGCCGCTGTCTCTGT
>VZTG01005355.1:512696-673949 GCA_013397845.1 Melanocharis versteri
CTCTGTCAGGCTTGGTGCTGTGACCACTTCCCTGGGGAACCTCTTCCAGTGCCCAACCCCACACTGCGTGAAGAACTTTTTAATAATATCCAACCTAAACCTTCCCTGACCCAACTTCAGGCCATTCTCTTGGGTCCTGTCACTGGTCACCACAGAGAAGAGATCAGTGTTGCCCCTCCTCTTCCCCTCACAAGGGAGTTGTGACTGCAGTGAGGTCTCCCCTCAGTCTCCTCCTCTCCAGGCTGAACAGACCAAGTGACCTCAGCCGCTCCTCACACGGCTTCACCTCAGGGCTCTTCACCATCTCTGTTGCTCTCCTTTGGACACTTTGTAAGACCTTTATACCTTTCTCATATTGTGGCGCCCAAAACTGCACCCGGCACTCGAGGTGAGGCCGCCCCAGAGCAGAGCAGAGTGGGACAGTCACATCTCTGGTGTCACACTTAAAGGAAGTGACTCTAAAGATTTGGGGGGGCAAACAATTTTTCTGTTGAGGTAAGCACATCACGTGGCTGTGACAGCACATTTTCTGTACCATACAAGTTATCGTGCAAGATTCAGTGCCTAGCGCTGCTTTACTCTGCACTCCCCAAGTCATCTACTGCTGACTGTATGCTGGGATTTTATATTCTTTGCAGAACTGCAGATCCTCGCTATCTCTCGTTTTTATTTGACTGTTGTTACCTGCATGTGTAGATCTGCCATATAAAACCCATTGTGTAGCACAATGATTCATAAAGAGCTGTGCAGCATCCCACTGAATCATATACATTAATTGTAGATCTCAAATATGTATGATATCAAGGTGAATCATGGAAGAACACTTTACTGATTAATGAAAAATAATTACTTAACTGATATCAGAAGTTTCCCCCCATGTTGTATTAGTTTGGCACAAGGGAGAATAAAAACCAATTAAAACAGTGGAGCACAAGTATACATTTCTGGGCTTAAAATAAAGCATTTCACTGAATCACAATAATAGGAGTAAAGTTCAGCAAGATCTTAAGCACCCAGTGCAGAAAGTATGTGAAGATGGTAAGAAAGTCAAAAAGCAGACACTGGTGACCCTCTTTTCCCACCTGACAGGTTCAGCCTTGCCAGGACAAGCAGTGAAGGAGGTCAGCATGCTTTGGCTTCCCCTGGATACTGCCGTTTCAGGCACTTCGTGTCTGATCTGAGAGCGCCTGTGCTTTCTTAGGAGCTGATATGCTAGTGAGCCTGGGGAATTCTCCAGTCAAAAGTGCCGCATTTTAAAGGAACACACAAATATCAAAGACAAGTCACATGAAACTATGCTCTGGAGGAGGAGAGGTGCCACATACTTAGTCTCTTAAATGCTGTAACTAAAGTGTTTATCCTTCCTGTCAGAGGCAATTGCCAATTAGTCGAATGATTTAAAAATCTCTTTGAATGTTAAATCACCTGTTTAATAGGCATTTTCCTTGAGCACATGCATTCAGAGGTCTCTTGCCTAGTGTGCTTTGTCTGGGCATTTTTTCCATGTAGAGCAGGGATTTACCATATGTGGCTTTAGGCCCTGGTTGCAGGGCCTAAATAAACTATTCCAGTAGCACATGAGAAATGAGGGGGTGGTTAATATTTCCTACTTCAAGAGTAGGAGTGCAAAGTCTGCACCAGGCAATGTGTTAACATGCCACTTGTTTAAATCTCGCAATTGCACCTACCCTAGTAGCGGGCAAGTGGGAGAAAGCAAAGAAGTCTGCACAACGACTGTCCAACCCCAGTGCTGCATTGTTGCAAAGCTGAAACTACTACAACAAGGTGTGAAGTGTGCAGTTTGGGGCTTGTACTCTTTCTGCCCTCTGGCTACTGAGACTGGATATTTTCAAGTTGTTTTTCCATTATCATGAAAATTATATTAAAAATAGCTAGAAAGGATCAGAAACCAGGGTAATGGCAGTTTCTTAGGTGGTCATATAGAACAGTGAGCCAACACATGGTGGAATGTTTTCCCTCCTTTCTGAGGCAGCAAACTCAAACAGAGAAACTCAAAAGTTACCTCTGGAGAGCTCAATCCTAATCTCAGGCTTCTTCAATGATTTGGGACAAGCAGACAAAGAAAATACTTGAAAGCTAACAAAAGTTATTGTAAAGCCACAACAATTGGCAAAGGATAAAGGCAGTTCTAGCGACTTTTAACTCAATTTTAGAGTTGAAAGGATTTATATGAATTGTCTCTTTACATCTCATCACAGGTTGTGTAATGACATCTCACGATGTTTCAACATGGAAAATACAGTGTCATGCCTATGTCCAGGCAGTTTAAATCATCCTGCCTGCCAAAAGCATAAGGCACAGCCCTGCCCTGCCTGTCGAGCCCTGTTCCTGCTGCTGCACTGCCCACCTCACCTCCTGCCTGCATGGTGTTTGCACAGCTGCACAGGGAACTGGGCTGTGCAGGAGAAGCTACTGCAGAGGAAACAAATCAGTTTTCACCCAGAGCAGAATGCAGGTCATCAGGCAATTGCACAAAGACTCGTGCCAGCAAAAGGCAGGAAAGGAGCAAGTGCTGATAAAAGCAGCTGAAAGTGGATGGAGCCTGGAGTGCTTTTTTAGCAGCGGTGGTTTATGCCAGCTTAAACTGTATATGAAACTCTAGACACAGATAATTTGGAGGTGGACACCTGCTCCATATTTTTCAATTCTCCTTCAAGACTGGCTCAGAGTTCATCTCAGGCTTAATACAGAGGTTTCTTCGAAGCACGGCTGCTTCTCTGGTTGCTATGGCTTGCTTCCATTTCTAGCTTAAAAAATTGGCCAGAAAACATGGTGGAAGTCATGCCTGGGATATACTGGGAAGGTTGTACACACTGCTGTAGAAGATGTAGCACTAGTGTATGCTCGTGTTAATCTAGCTAGTTGGAGCAATGTTAGCTGTAACAACATGGTGGCATTAGGTTTATGTCATTTGTTCTATCAGGTTTGTGATCTGGAAGAGGCGGACAAATGGCTCACCTGAAAGCCCTCTCTACATTATTTCTGCTTGCTTTCCAGGCTGAAATACGTGCAGGTATGTCTACACATGCTGCAATCACACACCTCTGCAGTTACACCCCTAAACATAACTAGCAGGATTAGTTTCATGACTAAAAGAACTTGCATGGTACTGCCAGCCAAAATAAGCTGCCTTTTTCTGGGTGATGGCAAGTGGAAAATCTAAGGAATTGTCTTTGGAAGTGGCTCAGAGGCAATCGTGCCATTCCTGCTGTACAAGAGGTGGTGAGTGTGCACCCACAAACACCAGCCTGATGCTACACACAGTCCCCAGGCTTGCACAGCCGAGATTGTGATTCCTGTTTGCTTCAGCAGCCCAGTCTTTGGTGTCCTGTGGGAAATGGCTCTGTCTTGTCTTTCATGGGGAATGAAGGAAGGGCTTGTACCAACCATTGTCCATCTATGAGACCCATTTTTGCTGTTGTTTTCTTATCTGATTTTATTTTTAATAAAGATTTTGTGAAAGTGCCTATATGGTATATTTAACATGGAATTATAAATATACTATTAAATATTAATTAATTATAAAATTATTGAGTACAAAATTATTTAATATAGACCAGAATGATTAAATACAGACATGTGGCAGAATATGCTTGCAATGGGTGTGGATCAAATACCTGCTTTGTGCACAATGGTTTTCAGAACTGGCAGGTTACAGCTTGTACACTGTCTTTTGATCAGGCATGTGTGCGGTGCAAAAGCACATATAACTTCTACAAAAATGTCAACATAATTAGTAATGAGATAGCCATGAGATGGCAAAATATTAACAAGAAATCCAATTCTTGATTGTTTTACAAGAATGGTTTTCTTATCTTTTTCTGGCACCACAGTTTTTAGCTGATCATTATACTCAGCTGTAATCCACTCACTAGTACTCTGTTCAGCTACCATTTCATTACATACTTTTAATTGTATATATATATAGATCATACTCCTTCTTATATTAAATTTTGTGGTCCAATGGACTTAATTTGTTGTTCTAATTTTGGCAGATTTTTTCTCTAAAATGTAATACAGCTTAACACTGTTTCTTTGTTTTAGAGCTGTACTGAATTTATTGTATCTGTGCCCATTTGTGTTTTCTAATCCACATTACTCCGAGCTCCACTGAAGCAACAGTCCCTTAATTTCTCTCTAAATTTTTTTCCAATAGATTGCTCGGTCACAGAGAGTTTGGGGAGAGGCAGGCACAATTCCACCACCTCTGCAGACCACCAAGGGAAGATAATAACACAGAACTTTCAACAAATTATTTAAAGCATAATATTATATTTTCTTTATTAAAAAAAAATACTACCAAACTATTTAGTACATTTACCTTTCTTCTAAAGTAAATGCAGGTACTGGAATTGTGAAAATTTTGGCCACCATTGGCAGGGAGTTGGCTTGAATTACAAAGAAAATATTAACTCCTTTTAATGATGTACTGTAGTATACAGTAGCTTACATTTCTTGCTACTTATTTAATCCAGTGGACATTAATTAGAAAAAAATCTGTCTATTGGAGATCACATCTCTTTTCTATTTGTATTTAGAAATTAAATAAGACTAGAAAATGTCCAAAATGTTAGACTGCCTCAGAAAAGCCATTACTCTAGATAAATCTGTTTAGCTGTATCATCTCAGTCCCTTTTCCTGTGATTCCAAAAAGAGGTGATCAACTGCCCCAAAACACAAGCACACTATTAACAGTTTCTGGTTATGACAGGAAGGAAACAAAAATCCCTGCAAAGCTCTTACTAGTTTCTGGCAAACAGCGCTAACTGATCAGGAGCACCACAAAGGAGTTACATGCCAGACAAGAGGAACAGGAGAAACACTAGGGCAGGAATTACAAATGGAAGGAAATGCTGGATTTCAAACAGGCACTAGACAGCAACCTGCCAGTACTGCAGCCCTCAAGGGTCAGTCCTACAGAGAATGAGGACATCTAAAGAAAACCCAAGGCAAAACTGTCTCTCTGTTATCTGAGAACATCCACAATGCTGCCGACAGTACTCCTGTGCAGAAATAATGTACACCTGTGAAAAAACACAAAGAGTCGGCAAATACAGATAGCAGGTTCACTTGCTGGCTCGGACAGCATCTGAAGAAAGAACTATTTAAAAACACTAGAGGTGGTGTTATAATGAGGAAACCATGGAGAGCAGAAAGCTTATGATTATTGACAGGAGTTGATTAAGAAATGGATTATTGTCTGTTAGGATGTTGGAATATCTACTGTCACCTCTATCCTACGTATCTTTATGTAAATTTCCTTTAATTGAGGTATTCATTTACAATCATTATTTTCATTGGCAATGTGCTTTATTTGCATTTGAAAGCAAAAAGAGGAAAAAAATTAAACACGACTGGCTGACCCCTACCATGTGAGAAAGGGTTCGCTTTTTGTCACTCTGACCCAAATGGACTAGGGCCAGGAAATAAAGGTCAAGCTCTTACCAGTACCCCCATGTGTCACGTTTTTATTACATGGAGTTTCCAAGAAAAATATTCCAATTTGCGTCAGTAATTATTCGTTCTTTATGCATTATCATGTCAGTTTCTGAGTTTATTTTGAATTCAGAAATTACCTTTGAGTGCCAGGCCTATTAAAAAGCAACCCTTTGTGAAATACCCTTCAGCAGTTAGATGTAAGTGATAGATTTTGTAGCTGTACACGCTCTTTTTTCCCTTTTAAGAGTCTCCCCTTCTACAGGAGTCCCTCCATCACTCAAGCCATAAACTGCCAAGACCATTGTTTTGGATTTGCAAGTCGCTGCCTTAGTTAGATGTCTGAGGTCTGTAAGTGCTAAAGCAGTGCACCGGGCAGACGGGGCTGGAGCCCGTCTCTGCATGCTGTTGGACAGCGTGAGGTAAAAGCGTGTGGCGTCGTACCCTGCGTGCTCCTCTAACACACTGACCACAGCGAGAAGCTTGACGTCAGCTTTCAGCCACCAGCCACATCAGAGAGCTCCCTGTCCTGCGGAACTGGTTTGGGGCAGTGCTTCACCTTTCCAAGAGAGGAAGAAAGGTGAGGGTCCCCTCCAGCCGCTGAGGCCACACATGTCATCACCCCAGCCCAGGCTGCCCAGCCCCACCACACTGCCATGGGGAGACATCTGAGGGTGCCAGGGGTTCCATGGGCACAGCTACAGCCCTGGAGGCATGGCTCCAAAGATAAGCTGCTAAAGAAGTTTCCAGTTTCGCAATTTTAATGGTAACTTTTTAATCTGGTCATTATTTTCTTTGATTGCTAATACCTTGACCTCTGGTGACAGCTGCTGCTTATGCCTGCTAAACTTTAATGCAGGCTACAGTAAAGAACATTATGATTATTTGAAAAGGCAGAGTGTAATGCATTTCAGATTAACAGGGAAAGAAAAGCTATTGAAGTTAGAAGTTCACTTTGCCATATCACTCTATGCTGCTTTCCTTATTATCAGTACAAAAAATGAAATGAGAATAGCACATCTTTTAATTTCCTTCTACTATTACCTCTTGATTTGCATTCAGAGCTCCCAGAAGAAATACTGCTGAATTCAGAAGTAGTCTATTTAAGCTGCATGGTGTTTAAAAATTGCTGGAAGAGGTTAAGGTGCTCTATATTATGCAGTTGACCTTACTAAGAAGCTGTGTTAACAATTTAGATTTATAATTTTGTTGAATTTTTTTTCCCAAGCAAAATTCATTATCGTTTCGTGCCCCTGAAGGTTAAATCTTTTGATTTCTCCCTAACTTACTTTGTAAGATTTCTAAATTATATTTAAACTTCTTGTACTTAAAAGGTTGTTTTGCCAGTGTCACTGAAAAGAAGGATTTTTTGTTTCTGTCTCTCTTTGTACCTGGTCTGAAGAGACTGTGTGCCCTCACAGTGTTTTACCTAGGAAGAAAGAACCCAAACCCTCCATCTGCAGAGTCCTGCAAGTACATTTGAACTCTTTTATCTGGCACTATCATATCTTTGTGGCCGACTGGGTTTGAAGAAGATGTCCGTGGAAAATATTTTGGATCCTGCCTTTACCAAACAGTTGTAGCCTCCTGGTGTGCAGAATTCAAGCCTCCCTGGATTTAACCTTTGTTCCCTGCCTTTGTCAGCACTGGGCCTGGTCATTGAGAAAAAGAACAAATTCTAACAAATCAACAACAGTGAAACGTGCCAGGGTAGGGAGAGCTGTACTCTGTGACTCTCTAGGCTCTGCAGCCCTAAACAGAGGTGTTTGTGCTCTCTACTGCTGCCTGAGAAAATAAACATCAGCGGTGGAACCCTGTAATGCAGAACATTTTCCAAAATGCCCCAGGTGTCACCAGCCCGGCTCAGTGGTCCCCAGCAGTGGGTATTTATTATGGACACTGCCTCCTGGTCATCTCTCATCTGAAAACTCATACTAGTTATGACTGCCAGTAAATCAAACAGGATCGGGAGCTCTGGGCCCTGAGGCCAAGCAGCACGTACCAGCCATATCAGCACTGTATGGCCTGTGACCCTCAGGCATCATCATCATTTAGAGCAGGTTTATATTTGTTCAGCCTGCAGTGTTGCAGTGAGGAGGGGGCTGTGCTGCAGCGTTTATGCTGTTGATGGAGGTGCAGAGCACCTTGGGTCCCACTGGAGGACAGCGGGGCCGGGACGGAGACAGGACAGACAGCTCTGTAACTTGCCCCGGAAATGGCCCTGCTGCATGATCCCCCACAAGTAATGGCTGGACACTCTCCTGCAGCTGGCATGGGCCAAGGCCAGGCCAAGTGCTGCAACTAAAGCAGGATGGACCATGAGCAGGGCAGTGCTGGGGACTGCCCAACTCCCTGAAGCCAGGCCTGCAGACCAGCCCGAGAGTCAGCAGTACCGGGGTGTCTTCAGTGAGGCACGAACAAGCTGTGACTCGCAGCTGTGAGCACAGGGTGAAGTCAGGATGGATGTTTTGACATTTCAGTGTTTCTTGAGCTCCTATTCATTCTCCACTATAGTGCAACAGTCACTTAGACTTTCTACAGCAAGAGCAATATATTTACAGCTGCCTTCCTGTTGTAAAGTCAACACAAGGAGCAAGGGAAGCTCAGGACAGATCCTAGAGCCAGAAGGTAGTTTTATTCATCTAATCTCTAGGTATGTAGACAGTGATCAGCACCATAGCAACTATCTGAGCCACTTGAATGAGTTAGACACAGAGATAGCAACACTTGTTATTTATACAGCACCCTTTATTGGAAAATTAAAAAATGTCAGATGCCAGTTTCATTGAGTAGGTAAACTGCATTCATTTGTTGATATGGAGGTGCCATAAAAACTCTCTTTGTATCACTGGGATACAACTACACGATAGAGACTGTTAGCAACAAATAAGTAAAACAGTTAGAGGTTCTAAAGAAAAAATAATAAACCAAGGGGATAAAAACATACTAAACGGATGAAGAACTGGTCTATACGCAGAGCCAAGCCAAAACTTGGCAGCTTTATAAACCAGCTAACACAGAAATAAATGAAAGTCCAAACAACAGGAGAAAACCTGGAGCAAACAAAATCATGAACTCAGAAATGTTACCAATTGATTGTGAAGATAAAAATGCCTTTTGAATTAATTGTGTCCCTGTAGTTTATTCAACTGCATATGTTGTTTCTGGGAAGATTCTGTATCTGAAAAAGCCGTATGAAGTACATTCATCGAACAGCACAAATGGTAATAAATACTTCTCACTTGAAATAGTAAGACAGATTTGTCTCTATGTTATTAGCTAGTTTTCCTCTGAATCATCTTGAACTTCTAGTCAGACAGCTAAGTTAAAATAAATTATTTCATCATGCTGCAGAGTATTTCTTAACTGTGTAATTCTTTCCTTTGCAGAATGCAGGTACCAAGCAGATTGTGGTTCTATGTGTCAGCATTTCCCCGGTGACTCTTAGCTTTTGCAGAATTTATGTTTTGACTAAAAGATTGTAATTATTTTTACAGACAAAAAAAATCTATATGTGTATACTGATTCCACACAGTCCTGCTCAATGCCAAAAAAATATACTCTGCATCCAAAGCAAAATGTAGACTATATCAATGAGGTCATCTCTGAAGCTTAATTATGAGATAATAGTTGCAACTTCTAATTTCAGGCTTAATCAGTTTCATGACATCCAGCTTCACAGCACAGAACCAGTGTGAATGCAATAGGAAAGACTTTTGCCATTGGAACATCGTCATTCCCTTGGCATGCAGTTGGCTGCCATCTGAGCTTGCCCAGCAGTAGTACAGCCATCCCCAGGGGCATTCAGCAGGGAACGGGCACATGCCAGACCACCTCCCCCTCACGGCTGCAGGCCCTGACACTCCTCCCTGTGCTGACCGAACCCAGAGGTCTCTCAAGCGCCGTAGGAGCCAAAGTCTCGAGTTTGCCAACCTGAGGTAAAATCCTGCCCAAGATAAGATAACTTGTAGTGCTCACATTAGTGACTGAGCAGGACAAATTAGTCAGATAGCTAAAATTAAGAATACATCCCTTCTTTATTTAAACCCTTCCAATTGAAATGTTTTCTCCTGAGAAACAAATGAGCTAACAAGACCATGGTGCTGCGTCACTGCCAGACTGTCATCCCCCGAGGCAGGGATGGATATGGATATGACTGGCTTTAATCTCGTTGTCCATCTCACAGTGCATGAAGGCTGACTGCAGGTTTGAGGCCCAGCAAATGACAAGTCAAGTTTGATATTTCAGCCAATTAGTAGCATTGGTATTTATGCAGGAGTGAAGCTGAAAGTGCAAATAAGGCCAGTGACTAAACCTTTCCAGCAATTACATTTAATAAGGTACTGCATGTTATTTACAGAAAAGATAGATCACGCAACTCCTACATGTAAATGCACACAGAGTGTGAAGACAAAAGCTGCACTCTCATAACATGCTAAATAAAATAAATAAACCGGAATTATTTTGGCACAATAACTATTACATAAATAAATACTCTAGAACATAATTAATTGACATTTATTTACAGTCTACTGAAAGTGCAAACAATTGGCTGAAAATTAAGATATTTGTAAATGCGTAAGACCAGAAAATGTGTTAACCAGCCACGATTAATTATAGCGGAAGTTTAAGGTTTTAATGTCCAGGAAAATATTGTCTTAGAATCCATTTGTGCATATTGTGCTCTTTTTGAACCAGTCCTTTGCTGCCTTTAATGCGATTGATTTTGATGACCTTACTTCTTAACCGAATTTTTTAAAAACCTGATTGGTAGTTTAAAAAAAAGAAGTAAAATGTAAACACTGATTAATCTGTTTATCATTCAAAATATTTTCAGTCCTGTCAGTTTTCTGAAATGGCCACACTGCTTGTAGTAGTAGGCAGTACGATTAAGATTAGAAATTTTTCTTAGTATCTGTTGTATTTAAAATGGAAATATTTGCAAGTCTTCTCTGAATGGAACTATACCTTGGACCGCTCTTGAACCTACATTATTTCATCAGATACTTACATACATCTTCTATTGAGGTCAACAGTAGCTGAGCAAGCTAAACTGATGATTGGTTTTGGTCCTGACCTGAAGTGTAAATCATAAAATACAGATTCTTAATTAGAGAGAAGAACCCATTACCTACCTTAGAACTGTTATAAGTTTTTGTGCATTTCCAACTAACTATTCTATCTTTTGCCTTTTTTTAATCCATATGAGATATTACTTACTACACTTCAGGATGAATTAACAGTTCACAACATGGCCACCCATACACCTACAGTGCACAAATTCTTCCTCAGCCAAAGTTCTCCAGCAGGCTGGTACATTGTGCGTTGCCTAAGACCTTAGAATATGTTTTTGCTTATTTTTGTAGTGGCAGTGCAGTAGCAGAGAAAGTGAAGTTCTTAGCAAGTGACCTTGAGAGGATAAAGGATCATTTCTCATCATTGCTTCAAATGTTTATGCTCGGCGCGGTTCCAGTCGGTGAGACATCTGTGATAAAGTTCTCTGGTTGTCAATCACATTTAATTGCCGCACATAGCTCCGAACATCCTGATGGTTTTTATTAGTTAGGGCTGCGTCAGGATCTAGTGAAAGAGAAATGATGTAGGATTGATACACATAAATGGACAAATGCCTGAACAAAATGCACAACTCCTTACAAGCTGTCACAGGAAAGACTAGATCCTGGTGAGTTAAAAAGGAAATATTTAGAAATTATTCTCTTTGAAACCTTTCCTCCATATCTGACAGTCTTTCTGGTTACTACCCCCACAAATTAACTTTTTTCTTGGACATCCTTGGCTACATTTACTAAAATTGATGGCCCTTGGTTACAGTTTTACACATCACCTTACCAGTCATCAGCTATAAATTATATAGCTAACAAGTACAATTTAAAGCTGCTCATTTGCTTTTGAACCAGAAACTTCCACAGATTCAAATTTATATAATTGATTCAAGCCTCCTTTCATGCAATATTCTCATTTCTAGCTCAGTATTAAATATTTGTAACAATGTAGTGCTTAGTGGCTGCCCCATTCAAGCCTCAGAATTTACTACCTGTTTACATTACTTAACCACATTATACCTACTCCAGCAACAGTTATGGAATACTACTGAGTTAAATTCTAAATATCTTCAGCCTCACAGGGAACAGGTTACAGTGTAAGGTAATATGTGTTAGGTAATTTAAATTCAACGAAAAAATTATACTGAGGCCTCTACAATACATTACACATACACACACACAAAAAAAGCATGGAATTCAGATCCAGTAGCTCTATATACTGACATTTTGTTATATCATGTATAAAGAAAATCTGCTTCCATTTCTAAATATGTGGAGGTCTCACTCGTGCTTAATACATCAAAATTAAAGACACAAAGCCAGAAAAACCTGGATTGTGGGAGGAAAAAAATCTCTCTTAATTTCTACAGATCTACAGAAATTTCTACAGATCTTCCACAGTTAAGCTTTGACCCATATGGAAAGAAACTATTTTTACAAAAATATAGTTTTATATTATTTATTCTGTTGTTTGAGAAAGAGGAAGGGTGCTGTGAGTCAAAACGGATGAAGTGCTGAGGAAATGCCCACGTGACTGAGACAGACAGTGCACCTCGATGGGATGAGACCCACAGAGAAGCCTGTTTGACCATCCAGCTCTGTCATCTTACATGGCCTCAAGCAAGTTCTGGTAATTATACTGACAAACAGGTTTTAAATTCACTGCCTTATGCAGTTATGTCATTTATAAAGGTCATGTCTCCAGATCTTTATGGTGTCATATTAAAACAGCATTTATCCAAGCAAGTATCTGTGTGCTGCTGCCTGCTAGAATTATTTCAACCACTTCTGAACCCAGTGGCTAATTTCAACTGGCTCTAATTTGACAGATGGGTAGAGACCTCACAGATATTTAGCTCTTTCACATGCATGGAAAAGAGATAGAGGAAAAGGGGCTTATTAGAGCTTCCTGAAGGATATTTCACCCTGTGAAACATCACAGGATCCAAACACGGAAGAATCACTGGAAAGCAGGATTTTCAGTTCTGGTACACACAGAATTAGTTGTAATTACTGTAGCTACTGGTGATAATGCTGACTGTACAGATGTTGTAATACACTTACTGAAAGATTGGCTTCGGCAGAATTTCACTGTCCTGACAGTGTTGGCAATCATGCGCTGGAAGGAAAAGATGGGATGCAATCAGAGAACAAGCACTGTATTTCATCATCATTTAAACGAAGCACCTAACTGTGCCTGAGTGTGAAGACATATGCCAATAAAAGCAGTCATATGAATGAAAATATAATTTTAATGCTGATACTTTCATATATAGGGTGTGATTTGCATTTACACAGGCTTTAAATAAGCATGAGTATAATTTACATGCGCTCAGAGAACTCTTTCCCTTGCTTGAATTCTGTAAAAGGCCCTAACTAAGAATGAAAATCAGCCCCTTCAATGTGCATTTCTTTGATAACATCTTACCATATTAAAAAGTGAAAAGAATACCATGGAGTATATACACGTTAATTTAAAGACCATCAGCTCCTAACAGCAAAGCCATTTCTAGAATATATTCAGCAATTAAAGAGCTTTCACCTTTTATATAAACTAGAGTTTAAAATGCAGTCCTCCTGGAAAATGACAGTGTAAATGAGCATGTGAGGGTGTGTGTGTTCACTGATTCCACTGGCAGAATGCTCGATTCACAGGTGAGAAGGCCACTGTCAGTACTGTGGCCTGCAGCCAAGTTTCATAAACAGACCTGTTAGACAGTGTTACCTTGCACAAGTGTATCTAACCCAATGTGAAAAGTGGATTCACTTTTGGTGGACCCTTCTACTGACAATTCACCAAAAAAAAAAGCAGAAGTCACTTCAGTCCTTCTTGGCTGTGCTTCCTCTTCAGTGAAAAAGACGTAATTTCACTCAATTAAGTTTCAATCAATACCCTTTGCTGTCATAAATCAGATGTTATTTTACAATAGTTTTTAAGAACAGAAAGTAAGGTAAGTCATAAAGCAAAACATTTAAGATTTAGTTCTGGACTGTATAATTTTAACTGGCTTCTGTGATTAGTACCACAGAAATAATACATCCACCAGTGTGGGGACAGAATTAGTTGTTTTACATAATGTCAAATAAACTGAAACTTCAGCAATTAGCTAGATAGTTTGATTCAATCACTGTTATAAGGAGAACATTTGTTTCAGTTTCTTCTGCTTAGGTTAAGAAAAAGTAGAGGAGGGATATGCTATTCCCTACCACACTCTAATGTCCGTGTTCCAACATAGCTACATCTTCTAACACAGCACACTCTCACCAGGCTGCTTCATATATTACTGGAAATTTTGTGTGAGATTAACAAGCTACTTAGTCACAAGCTCTCACAAAATGGAATTATATATCTCTTAGTAGTGAACAGCAAAGCCTAGGGCATATGCTCCTCTAAATTCATACACAATTATAATCTTAAATGATAATGTTACAAATAAAATAAGTTTGTGAAATCTGTCATTCCAGAAGAGGGGAGCACCCATGTAAAACATTCCTTACGCACACACTGCATGATCGCAGACATTTTAATGTACCGTCAAGCATACAAAAATGGATCGGTGGTCGGCGTAAGAAACACGACTGATGTATCACATACTAAATGTCTGTGGATTACACCTTGTATTACCAAATGAAATGCACTAATTCTGAAACTGATCTAAAATATGTTCATTCTAAAACACACATTCCCAAAAGATCTAGGGAATTTGGATATGGATCTGCTTATGTTGTTCCTTAAGTCATGTGTATCTATGTGTATTATTCAAGTAAGAGTAAATTTTATCCTACGGTAATTTTCATACCTCTTCAAGCCATTATTACTATGTAGATTTTCTAAGGCACTTACCTTGCAAACATTCTCACAGGTGCTTAGCATTAAGCATGTGAATAAATTCCATTGACTCCAATGGAACCTCTTAAATACTCAAGATAACTGGGCTGAGACAGAACACACTTCATGTTACAGTGTTGGTTTTTCAGTCCAACCCAATCAAATGTAAATCAAAACAACACAAGCATATAAACATGACTGTTTCACACCTCTATGGCTTCATATCTGGCTCTGTTATGTGATGCTGCTATTTTGATTTATACCAGTTCAAAAAATACTCATCTCCAAGAACTGTTTCAAGGAGAGATGAAGTTTCAAGACTGTCTAGCTTCAAGGGAAGCCTTGCTAAGGACACTTCATTTTTAGAAAGATAGCTAGTTTTGCTTGATGTGCTTTCTAGATGGATTGTTAATACACACCCTAATTTTTCACACCTGTAAGTGTTTAGGTTTTGAAGCCTCATTTCATAATAATCTTTGGAGCTATTATTATTAAGCTTCATATGTGAAAACTTAGATTTATCCAAAAAGAAGTGTTCTTTGGAATAATTCTACACTTTTTTCTCTTGTGGGGAATTTTTTCTCAAAAAAAGCAGAACATTCAGAATAGATACTGTAATGCGGTACTGTACTGAAAGACAAATTACGTGTGGGTAGTGAAGGTTTTTAAAGAAGTTTTTGCTATTTTCAAATTTGCCATTATGTGGGCTCTTCTAGGCAAGGAAAACGGAAGTGGCAATGGACTCGTCTGACTTCTGGTTAAAGGCTGAACTGCCTGGCTTCCTTCAGTTGGCTGAAAAACTTCAGTTTAAGGGGTTCCTTGCCTATTCCTAAGGATACTGTGATTCAGTCTGTGCATTCAGAATTATCCTGGCAATGATGAAATACAAACAAACGAGGAAGTGGGTGTTAAGGCTGAATAAATGGAGAAACTGTGGCCCAAAGACAGCATCACAAGCCACTGGGGAGATTCTGAAGCATTATTTATCTTTGAAGAGCTCTTTTAACATCACTTTTTTTCCAAGTGCTGTTCTACTGTCTCATAATGTCTAAGCTCCTAACAGTGCCTCTTTGTGAGATGCGAAGTGAACAGAAAAACAGCATATGAAACAAAAGTGAATTTCCCTTCCTGAATCTCATAGATAAGTTGGATTGTCTTCTTTTGATGCAAGAAGACTAGAAACATGTACAGAAAAAATGTTCAGATGGAAGTTTAATTGCCTGCTCTTTACAGTTTTTCTTCAAATAGAGGATTACCTCTAGTCAATGCCTGCAAAGATTAACCTCTGCTTACTCACAGTGCTAAACAAGACCACTATCAAAAAGCCATATAAACCTAAATTTGAGTCTTTCTGAAATAGAACCAATGGCATAATATAACAAGTAATGGCTACTACCAGCATGCTATGTATACACAACAATACCCTTTCAAGTTTTACAGTCTGGAATTGTGGCAGCAGGCCAGCGCATTATCTTCTAATCCATTCCAAACCCAGGTTGCTAAATATTATAAATATTCATATACGCCATTGAAAACTACTAAGGGCTTTAGTCACACACTTTTTGCATAATCTTTATGTTCCAAAAATTAAATAATGTTTGCCCTTTTTTTTTTGCATATGGATAAGAGTGTGAATTCCCTTTTGTTCATCTCCACAAAACCTGAAAACAAATATGCACAAATTCTCTAATCCTCTTTTCGCACCTGAAGGGTGAAGAGGCTTGACAAAAAGAAGCATCAATGGTCAGCACCATGGCACTATCTTGTGCTGCCATGGCAGGTCAGCACTTTCAGAGCTTTTTCCTGACTTCTGCTCCCTCTACAGGTGTTATTTCTTAGATAACGCTGGATAGTGTCATATGGAGAAGGTGCCACAGAAAGTAATCTTTGTTCGGACTCCCTGATAATTTGAGAAATGGCACTGATAAAGTTCCCAAATAATTGCATCTTCCCTTTGTCTACGAATACAAAATTCTGTACTGGCAGTCAGAGTGCAATTATGCAGCTGAGGTTTGAAAAAAGGAAATCAGTAAGTGATCAAGAGTATGAAATACTGCCCGCCCCTAAGGAGTGTCATGCTCAGTACTTTCCTCACTTTCTTCTCTCTTCTTTCCCTGCCAAGACATAATCCTAGGAAAGTGCTTTTAATTTTTTTCTAAATATATAGCTATAAAAGCAGTGTCACTTAAATGGTGCATATTACCCTGTGCTGCAGGTTGTAGGTTGTCCTGTATCTGCTAAATCATATAGAGTTTATAGGAACTATTACTACTGACAGCTTTGGCTGCTTGCCTTCTTCTGAGAAGAGGGTCATTCTACATCACAAACTAATTCTGTTTGCTGCCTACTGCCATCTTTGTATCTCTGATGTACTTGCAGCTCTCAAAATGTTCCTGACCTCTCAAACTAAAACTACAGTATTTAAAAAGCATCTGAGCAACATCTGAGCAACACCATGGTGCAAACAGCTTGCAACCTCTCCCCATCAGCTTCTTACAGTAAGATAAGTAAAAGACTTCCAGTACTTTTCTAAAACCATGTCTTGTTTGCTATTGAAGACAAAGCCTTTTACTAAAGACTTAAAACTACTAAGACCAGTAATTTAGTTATTTGTCTACTTATTGACAAAAGTATAAATAACATTATCCAGGCTAGATTTTAAGGCTTCATGCAATAAATGGCAGAGTAAAGAGCACAAGTACAGTGCAAATACAAGGAGTAAGAGCATACCTATATCTGACACGTTCAGTACTGTTTGCCCACACCTTGTACAAACCAAATGGGTCTGTTTACCAACTTCCCTCTTACCCATAGCTGTGGCCTTGCCACACGTGGTTATTCTCTTCCCTGGCTAAGTGTCCCCATCCTCCCACTCCTCACAGCCTCCTCCAGATAAGGCATCTGTGGGGATCAGGAGATGGGGAAGGGGAATGAAGAGCAGGCAGACACAAAGGCAGCAGCAGGTAAAGCTCAGCAATGCTCTGCAGAGTAATTTCCCCCTATTGCTGCCAATACCACAATTCTGTCAGTCCAGCACTGAAAAGATCAATGTATAGGAAAGCATAGCAGGAAAAAATTGACTCTTTTTCCTTTTTAGCTTGGGTTGCTAAAAAAGACTAGGCTAATGTGGTTTAACACCATCTGTCTGTTTTTCCCTTCTTCTCTAGATAATTTTGTTCAATTTGAAAAAAAAACCCAGAGTTTTCAAACACAAGAGAGCTCCTACCAATTTTCTGTGAAAAACAGATGGCTGTGGACAAGAGAAAGATTGTGTAAGTGCCCTCCTGTCTCCTTCAGGAAAAAGGCTGTAGTGCAAGTTCCTATGTTATGACAAAAGCCTATTCACACAGAATTCCCCAGCCATGAAGAAACGACACATGCCCCAGCCACGAGGAGAGATCTGAGCAGAGCTCAAGCAGCCATGAAACACAAATGTTTAGGAAACCAGGCCTTGCTGTTTCTGGCACTTAGGGAGCTCCTGGCTCAGACACTGCCTGACAGCTCCTGCATGTTTTAAGATGCATCATTTAATATAAATAATAACAGAAACATCACAAAACAGAAAAAATTCAAAGGAAGCTGTTTCAGCTGAAGAGATGCCACTAGATCAAACTTCTACTTTTGGCTGCCACTTACAGGAATAAAGTTGTCAGCAGCACATCAGCTGTCGGGATCAGAGCTCTGTGGTGAGAATGCAGACAGTATGCCAGAGGCTGTTCTCAGTTTCATCACTGCTTACATTAGAGTCAGAGGGACCCACCTCCTCCAGTGGCAAGTGGCACCACCAGTGGCAACTACCCAGATATTTTTATTCATAAACTTCAGCAAAAGTAAAAGGAAACAATTTTCCAAAGAACCAAGATGTTTCAGAAACATCAGTAAGGGTGGCTCCCAGTAATACTCTAAGGAATCTCCATCTGCTTATGACAGAACATCATGCAGCAGAACAAACAGACAGAAACAACAAATGGCAGGACATGATTCCTGTGAGGAAATCTGGTTTCTGCTTTTCTCCTGAAAATGGCAGAGTAACATCACAGATACACCTTGGGCTTATATTATTTAAAAGAGAGAAGAATTTATCTGAGAGTTATCGGGCTGAGTGGTCTTGTCTTCACAGTTTAATATCTGGCAATTATGTGTGGATATGACAGTTTTAAGCTTAACGCAAGTAGGCGGCAGCGACTGAGGTTTAACAGTAGGCTTTTCTTCTTTGCTTGACCTGATGACACATGCAAAAAGCTAAAAACTGCCAGGTCCACAGTAGGATTTGAATCAATTATGTGGGTGGAATTTGAATACAGGTTGCTCTGAACAGCTATGGGTTGAGAGAGGCAGTAAAAGCACCATAGAAGCATGCAGAAGAGCTAGTGAAGAACAATAAAAATACAAAATATATACTTGTAGTAAGGCCTGGAGAAAAAGCAGAGTGAGCTTTTAGGTAGAGCACCAACCGAAGAAAGGCTTAGAATACTAAAAAAGGAGAATGTTTCCCTTTCTGGTGAGTTGAGGAACATCAGACATAATATTGATTCCTTAAAAAATATGCAGCATCAAAAATACACTAATTGATCTTCACATTCCTCTCCTAAAGAAAATTATCAAAACTCAGATTACTGATGCTACATTACTGCAGTGTAAAATATTATTTAAAACTTCTGGGTGCTACTAGTAAACTCTTGTTCTGGGGGTAATATTCTTTTGAAGGTAAGACAATGAGCAGACTAGGGTAAAGAGGGCAGACCTGCAGCAATCTAGATATCAATCAGTTTATGCTGCTATAAAATTCACTCTTGGCCTTGGGATGCCAAAATGTGGTATAGAGTGGTGTAGAACTATTTTTAAATGACAAGCCTGTGTTGAACTTCTGTCTATGGGAAGTGCTTACAGGAGAGCTCCTGCCTCCTGTAATGGCTTTTACACAAAATCAGGCACTAAGAGCCTGAGGCACAGAGCTCTGAGGCCAGTGGATGTACCGGCTCTTCTGGCTCAGGAGGTGTAAACAGGCCAAGTGAGGTGGAGATGTTGGAGCCAGCCACAGAACCACGGCTACAGCAATGCAGCTGGATCCCTCCTGGTGTGGAGGTGCTCCAACCAAGTCTGAGATCTCTTTGTGTTCCCCAAAGTATTTACTATCTATACTATTATATCTGTATCTATATCTATACCTAATTAGAACAGGCAGTCCAGATAAAAAGTCCTTTTCTTCAGGTGGAAGGCTCAAGGCCTTTGGAAGGAGATGGCAACACAGTCTGCATATGCAATTACAGAATGCCATTATTGCAAAGTGAAGTCAGGCCCTTACTCAGGCATTAGCACTGCCATTTACTCACAAAATGTCTCATCTTAGTAAAGGGGTATTTTCACCTGAGGACTGAGGCTGTCCTGGAGCTACAGATTAAAATCTAAGAGAATTCACTCAGAGTGACAATCACTTTTCTGTGAAGTTTTTTAAAGAGCTAAAAGTGCTTCTTTTTTCCCCTCTGCAGTTATCAGTGCTCAGAGGGTCAGGCAAATGCCTCCACAGTGCAGTGGAAATAACTGGAGTTATGTAACTCCAGTGGAATGGAGTGGTTCTGGTTACTGTACTACTAAGAACAGCACATATAGGTGCCAGAGGAAATATGCTCTAGCGTGGCTGCTGAATGGCTGAAAGGAAATGGCCTCAAGCTGTGCCAGAGGAGGTTTAGATTGGATGTGAGAAAACATTTCTTCACTTCAAGGGTGATCAGGCATTGGAATAGGCTGCCCAGGAAAGTGGTGGAATCACCCACCATGCCTGGAAGCGTTCACAGAATGTGTGGATGTGGCACCTGGGGACATGGTTTACTGGAGAACACAGTGCTGCTGGGCTAAGAGTTAGACTCAGGGATCCTGGAGGTCTTTTCCAACCTTAGTGATTCTGTGATTCTACTGTTCTCAGATACAGGTGTCATTAACCACATAATTAGGAACATGGCCTTAGCAACCAAGAAAATGTCTCCTCATTGCTGAGAAACTCAAGTTTCAGTTGAGATTTCTGCAATGGAAAGTTGCCTGCCTGCAGTTTTTGACAATGGTGTTTGAAATGATGACAGCTTAGGTGCAGGACTTAAATCAAATTTGAGCATAATCTAGCCTTTTATCATTGATTCTCCTTTCCAGTATGAAAGCAATCAAGCCACAGATACCTCCTTTCATTTGTCAAAGGAAAGAAGAAAATAAGATGTTGAGCAAGTTATTTTATAATGCTTCTTTCGTTCTCCAAGGAGCAATGCAGAACTATCCCAGCCTGAGGCAGTTCAGGCCTGTTTGAAGGAACAGCAGTTAAAATCACAGGTTGGTCCCAAACTGGCTGTTAAAAAGTGTCTCTAACAGCTCTGCTTCCTGTCCCTGATGCTGCCTCTCCTAGGAAACATTTTGGCTGTGCATGGCTCAGTGGGCAGTTTATTCTCCACCTCTGTGAGGTTTTCCAGAAACCCAGAGGCCCCTGGCTCTGGGTACAATGCAGGCTATTTTTGCCAGGTCTTGGTCCTGCCTTCATTTTCTCTTGCCCTGGAAGTCACTGTTGAGAAGTTCACTCTTGAAGAGGTGAATAGGGAGGTCTTTCTAAGTTTTCTTTCAAATACGTCATACATACCATTTTTTCGAAGTTTACTAGATTGTCAGTGAATGTCTTGTTTCCCTCATGAGTAAACGTCATGTCTGTATAGACATAAAAGACACATAAAAGCCCATTACTGAATCATGGCCATACAAAACAGCAGAATGTTTTATCTATCCCTTACAAAAATCATAGCAGCTGTAAAAGTAAAACATTTAGGTTTTAATTTGCAGCATTTCTGAGACTAATAAAATTGAGGTATGATATTCAGATGTACAAAAGCAGTTTTTCTTGTCTCTGTGTCGTGCTTTTTATAATGGAAAAAGATCATACCTCACACTGAGATTGATTTTTGCTTTTTCTTGCTGGTACTCTTATCCTTCAAATATTTGTCAAATAGCTTTCAAGTTAATAATTCTGGTAACATCCAAGCTTACCTTTTATAAGTAGCGGCATGAAAGGAATTATTGGAGGGTCCAATTTAGCTACAGTTAGTCTGTAGGCCCTATGGTTTCTTGATGGATCCTTACAAAAAAAGAGAAATCAAATAATTACTAATACGTATTATTATATGTATCAAGACACTATATGCATTCATTTAGATGTCATGGCATTTATTAAAAATATTATTTTTTCCTGTGACTTTTAAAGTGCATCTGCAAATTCAGACACCGTTTATCATTCTCCTGGACTGGTTACGTTATGAGAATGCAGCCACTAAACACAAACATTTTTTCATGCCAAATAGCAAGGTAATATATGATTACAAAACCAATCTTCATTAAAGAAACCACAGATTTTTTCTCCCCCCTTACAGCTGCAGATACAGTTTTGCATATGTTGTAACACTAAAATGTATTGCCTGGAAAAATCCCGGCTGAAAAATAGAATTTCCCATATGTACTATTGGAAAACATGTGATAAAGCTTTTCTGAGTTCCCAGATTAACTTTGAGTGGTACATAAGTTCTCTCAGAGTAGGTTCCTTAGAGTATAATTTATTAGTCATACATACTTGTTTTAGCAGCTCTAAAATAGGATCATAAACTTCTTAAAGTCAAACAAGGACATATAAAATGTTCTGAATCAAGGAATTCAAATCAGAAACTGAATTATCTCAGATTGTGCATAGAATAAGGGATCTATTGCTATTCACCATTAAGCTTTCAAACTCTGCATAGATCTTCTTGAACTTGCTTGGGAGTTTCTGTTAATAAAAACAAAAATAGCAAACCTTAATTAAATCTGATCAGTGTGGTAATTTTACTGTAAATGCTAGTCCCTTCTACAACGCCCTAAGTCAGGAAAGTGCTCTTTTTTTGCCAGATATTTCTAACAATGTGCTAATCTAAAATACAACATGTTTCCTAGCAACCAGATTAAAAATAGAGACGGGACCAGCCACGAAACCTGGATCCTGATTTAAACCCCGACTTGAATTTAGTCCTTTGGGATGTTTAGATTCAGATTTTTGTTTGGCTCACATAGCAATCACTGAATTCAGAATGCAAGTGGAAATTCATGTGAATGCTTCCAGGACATCCCTGATTATAGCCTATCAGAAAATATAATTTACACACAGCTTGCATAGGGGCAGATCAGCTTAATTATTCATACCTATGATGAACTGCCCTTGCAAACATTCATATCCATGCCTGGGCATTTCCAGGATATTTTTTTGCTCATGCTGATGCATCTATTGCTTAAATTCTTGACATGCTCAGCAGCAAAGGTCCTCTATCACTTTCTGGGGTACAAATCAATGAATATTTTTTCAGTCCACAATACCTACACAAATAAATCATGGTCAGGTGATCATGCAATGATTGAGATGATATGGGCTTTACTAAATACTTTCTTTCCCCCTCATTCATATTATGTTATACAAATTAAATAACTTTACTATAAAAACTATAAGGTATGTTATAAATTGGTTTCAGAGATCACTGTAATTTTTTATGTACAATCAGGATATGTCAGCTATTTTTAGTAAGAAATTTCTCTGTATTTGCTCAATTTCTCAACTACTACAGGCAGTGGATAACATTAAAAATTAATAGAGACTTTATAGTGCAGAAATGGTTTTTTGCAATACTTTCTACATTTGGAGTGTGTACCCTAGCAAGCTATTTACACTGTGCCACAGCAAGGGCCTAATTTTTAATGATGTGTGTCAACAACTGTGTGCCTAGTTTGCATATGCATGCAGATTAGGTATTTGTGAAGTAAGTGGTATAATTGGACATTTGCACCTGCAAATATCTAATTTCTGCATGCAACTAATGTAAATGCATGATAATATAGAAAAAATCAGGTCTTGATATGTTTGTCTTAAAGTATTTTCTGTATTTATCCGGCTAAAAATCAAATTGCAGAAATTCTCTTGATAAACCAACTGCTCTACAGAACCGGAGTGTGACAATATTTCCTTGATCTCAGGTTAATCACCCACATGTACAAATGATCTGTGCCCCCCACCCCAGCTCAGACTGGTGCCCATTTCAGATTGCTGTATGTAGTATATACATTCAATTCCTTCTTCTCTAGTCCTGTCCTGTCTCAGCTCTCCCAACTCCTCTCAGTAGCCACAAATGAAGGGTCATTATTTTGAGAAACTGAAAATCTTTGCCTGTACCACTGACTGTATACGACACATGTACTTTTGAAAACAGGGCTGGTGTACTCTCAGACGTGTTAGTCTGATCTCCTGTTTCAGAGCACATTTTTAAAGGCATTCAAATTTTGGTCTCAGTTGCATCGATAACCTCAGTCATGCTAATTATTTTGAATTTCTAGTGAAAAAAAATACATGCACATTTAAATCTGTACTGCTTTTGATAATCAGTATGTTCTCAGTAGTTACACTGTGCTGGACATTGCACCCTTTTTATACACTCATATACAAAAGAGAAAAGCCATAGAAAAAGGTGGAAGCTCTGAGAATGGAGACCAAACTGAGAGTAAGCATGGAAATGCATGTCAGAGAGAAAACCAGAACTGGTTAGGACAAACCCACATTTTAACAGAGCAACAGAGTCCCTGTGGAGATCAGAAAATAATATGTATAAACAGAGGATAAATTTCAGAGAATTATCAATGGAGTGATCTCACTGAACCACCAGTAAAGTAAAGGCACACAGGGGATGAGCTGATCTCAGAGGTTAGCTGGCTAGCTTGCTCATCCTGTCGGGCAGTTTAGCTCAGCAACAGGAGCTGCTGTTGTCACCCTCGTTAACTCCTGCTAGTATTCAGCACGTCCATGGGTGTAGTATACTGCCTAACTAAGAAATACTCTCAGCCTTAGCAAAGGCTTATGGTCAGGAGCTGAATTAGTAGATCTAGCTTTATCAATAATAAAGGCCCAATTAATGTTTTTGCCAACTAAAAGCACAAGTCCCCATCAAGCTTCCCGGAATAGGATTTTAGCAGACTTACCTCCCACGTTAATGAGAGACGGCTCACAGCAACATTACTCAGACCCATAATAATAGCAAAAAAGGAATTCAGATTTTTGTATTCTTTACAGCTGAAACACAAAGGGGCAGGTTTTCAGTAGTATATATCAGTCAGAGCAGTATATATGACAACCTTACGAGAGCTGAACCCAGGCATCTAGCTTAGAAGTGACTGAATTTGGGCAGTCCTGGCCAGCATGCCTGCAGACACCTCTTCACCAATGTGTTAGCACTTCACCACACTCTGGAGGCTTCTTTCCCTTCCCTCCTAAAATGACCTCCCTTCTTCTACTTCACTGGGTGCCAGCTTCTGCAAGGACTCCTAGTCTTTGAAGCAATTCCCCACCCAGAAACACAGTCCTGAAACTGGGCATAATTCAGTCCCAAGGGATACCAGAAACAGTGTAAACAACTGTTTATAACCTCATTTGCTGCAGAATTTGCCAACAGTTTCTGAACAGCTAATGAATGCTTGAAGCTCTCCTTAGGCAATCTTCAGGGCAGTTTACAGGGCCACTGAGTCTTTTTAAAGGGAGAAGACCAGCTGTCTAAAGATGCCCCATGCCAGTGACTTTCTCCTGCAGTATAGGATTTCTATTACTTATAGATTCTGGGACTTCTAGTATGTTTCAGGAAAAGAGCTGCCATTTGTTACCAGCATCATTAAAGAGGTCCTGGGTAAAAGGTGCTCCGGGTCACACTCCATCTCTAATGCAAACAAGGATTTTGCTATCAATCAGAAAAAACTGGAACATGTAATCAAGTACTATGGAAGATCCAACATGCCATATGAAGGAGTAGATACAATCTAATGGGAACCGTCAAGGCAATTGCTCAGCTGGGTCTGCATCAGGTGGGAAGAAATAGAATAAACCCTATACCTCACAAATCTGCATCTCACTAGGTTTTTGCAAATAATCTCCTATTTTTCTCAACTGATGTGCCAACATCTAATTTCAGCACCTCAGTCTCTGTTCCTTCAGCTGCGAGTGGCTTTCCTTAGGGGTTGGTATTGAGACTGCTGGGGTTTAACATCTCCGTCAGTGTCATGGACAGTGGCATCGAGTGCACCCTCAGCAGGTCTGCTGAGGACACCAAGCTGTGTGGTGCAGTTGACACACTGGAGAGAAGGGATGCCATCCAGGGGGACTTGGACAGGCTTGAGAGGTGGGACTGTGTGAAACTCATGAAATTCAACAAGACCAAGTGCAAAGTCCTGCACCTGAGTCGGGGCAGTCCCAAGCACAAACACAGGCTGGGTGAAGAATGGATTGAGAGCAGCCCTGGGGAAAAGTACTTGGGGGTGCTGGTGGACAAGAATCTTACATGAGCTGATAATGGGTGCTTGCAGCCCCAAAAGCCAACCGTGTCCTGGGCTGCATCAAAAGCATCATGGCTGGCAGGCCAAGGGAGTTGACTCTCCCCCTCTGTTCTTGTGAGACCCCACCTGGAGAGCTGTGTCCAGCTCTGGGGGCCCCAACATATGAAGAACATGGACCTGCTGGAGAGAGTACAAAGGAGAGCCACAAAGATGATCAGAGGACTGGAGCACCTCTGCTATGAAGAGAGGCCGAGAGAGCTGGGATTGTTCAGCCTGGAGAAAGCTCCAAGGGAGACCTTAGAGCACCTTCTAGTACCTAAAGGAGCCTACAAGAAAGCTGGANAATTCAACAAGACCAAGTGCAAAGTCCTGCACCTGAGTCGGGGCAGTCCCAAGCACAAACACAGGCTGGGTGAAGAATGGATTGAGAGCAGCCCTGGGGAAAAGTACTTGGGGGTGCTGGTGGACAAGAATCTTACATGAGCTGATAATGGGTGCTTGCAGCCCCAAAAGCCAACCGTGTCCTGGGCTGCATCAAAAGCATCATGGCTGGCAGGCCAAGGGAGTTGACTCTCCCCCTCTGTTCTTGTGAGACCCCACCTGGAGAGCTGTGTCCAGCTCTGGGGGCCCCAACATATGAAGAACATGGACCTGCTGGAGAGAGTACAAAGGAGAGCCACAAAGATGATCAGAGGACTGGAGCACCTCTGCTATGAAGAGAGGCCGAGAGAGCTGGGATTGTTCAGCCTGGAGAAAGCTCCAAGGGAGACCTTAGAGCACCTTCTAGTACCTAAAGGAGCCTACAAGAAAGCTGGAGAGGAACTTTGGACAAGGGCATGGAGGGACAGGACAAGGGGAATAGCTTTAAACTGAAAGAGGGTAGGTTTAGATATTAGGAAGAAATTCTTTACTATGGTATGGTGAGACACTGAACAGGCTGCCCAGAGAAATTGTGGATGCCCTATTCCTGGAAGGGCTCAAGGCCAGGTTGGATGGAGTTTTAAGCAACCCAGTCTAGTGGAATGTGTCCCTGCTCCTGGCAACGGGGTTGGAACTTGATGATCTTTACCGTCCTTTCCAACCCAAACTATTCTATAATTCTGTGATTAACCAAGAAAACTTTAACAAGATTCAATCTATGATTCTCAGAATTTTTTATTCATCATTGTAGCTCTTAGCTCCTCTGAGGTATCCTTAGCTTCAGACAAAATTAGTACAATTATCTCACCCTACTATCTGACTCCGTAATTGCCACATCATCCTATTCTCCATCATCCATCATCCACACCATTCTATTCTTTCTGTACCTCCATTTTACCAGACTTGGATGTATTGAGTGGGTGAGTCCTTTAGATCTTGGCCTCACTTGTGTCTGCACTGTGTGAACACTGAGCATGTGAATAAATGATCTCTCCCATATGCTGGTCTGTCTGTTGCCCTCTCAGATCTGGCAGAGCTGCTCATACAAATTCTCCCATATCAGATTAGCGACAGTGAGCAGGGCTAGAAAGAATAAACTGAAATGCTAAAGCTACACCAACTTATTCTGACTAGTGCAGGTCAGAGAGTGCCTCATTAGGGGATCTGAGGGGAGATAAATATGAAAAGCAGACAGGATAGGCTGTCAGTGACAACCTCTTCCCTAGGAACAAGTAAATCCATAAAGGGATATCTGTCCACAGCCCATGACAGGATTAGGAATAAATTATGGCAGGGTAAAATAATTAGTAACACACAGCACTAGTGCTCAAAGAAAGTAGGCAGCTGCAACTGTATCTGCAATATTTAATTTGAATCTATCTTCATATTAAAAAGGAAATGTTTTGCCAAATACCCTGTTAAGCAATACAATTTGACAAAGTCCCAGTTAAAATCCATCCAGGTATATGATGTTCTACCCCAGATATTCTGTAAATTCTACAGGGCCTACAATAAATAGTACAGTTCCAGACAAAGGACCCCTGTAAGGCAGTAGTAACACTGCTGCATGGCTCTACTGCATATATACTGCCAGTAAAATGTCAAAAAGTGGATCCTCTAAAGCACCACAATGCACCACCTCAGAGCAGAGATCCCTCTGCCTCACAGAATGGAGTGTACCAGAAAAATCTTCCTGTTAGGACGAAAAGCAAACACAAACACACACACACACACACACACACACACACACACACACACACACACACTCTGGTCTCCAAAACAAATGTGTATGTGGTTAAAATCTCTTGGTATTAACACAAGCATATTCATCTTGGCATTTTCTCTAAACACACACTTCAGAAATTTCTCACAGGCTCCTTGGGCTTGTAACATATGCACATGTACAGAAAGAATGATTTTCAAAAACTGAATGAAAGTGTCTTGAGTACAGTGATACACAAGAAGGCTTCTAAATAGCCTGTGGTTATACCTACAAAGAAGAAATATACACAAACTGGGTTTGCAGATATCCATAAAAGTATATGCAAGCACATCCCAGAAGGCCTTTCTAATACAATTAATATGGGAAGAACTCACTGTTGAAAATACAGTTCACTTCTCGGCTTTGTTCGAAAGTTTATTCCTACAATAGCTGGAGAAAAGAGATGAACCTGGTAACCTCTACATCCTTTTCCAGCAGATGCTAAAGCAACACTGGCTCCTGGAACTGAAAGCACATGTGCACAGCACTTGGAGCCAGCACTTGGCCTTGCGCTTGCCTGCGCAGACTGGGAGCACACATCAAGGGTGCATGGGGTGGCAGACACAAAATGATGTGCCTTCTGCAATGGCATCTGCACCTCAAGCCACAGAACTGAAACAAGCTTCTCAGTAGCAGTTATCTTTGAAAATGGGTACGTGCAAGGCATCTCGTTACCACCAGTCATGCCTAAGATTAATAGTGCAGCACTGAGCTGTTCTCCCTGAACACTTTTCTAATGAGTCTAGTACTTGTAGGTAGGGTAAAGTTCTCATTAGGTCTCAAGGATCTTCACAGGCAAAACTTCCTCAAAGATATTGCTTCAAGGTCTGGGCTTTTTCTCCCCTCTAACTTCGGTGCACTTTGTGTTTGTTTTAGTGCATGTGTAGCAGCTGTTACCATGGCAGCACTGCACCGAGGGCAGCAGCCTGGCAAAACTTCCCAGCGCCTTTCCAGCGGCTGCAATTAAACCTGCCCTCTTGGTTTGTACAGAGGAAAATCTTGTGCTTCGGATTTCTCTGCTTTTAGGAGACAAAGAGGACTCAGCAGAGCAGACCGCTTTTAGCTATTTATTTTTAGCATTGTAGTGATACCAGAAACATGGAAGTAAACAGGAGGTTGTCAGGCTGTTGTAAATAGCACAAGATTAAACCCGTGACTCCGAGGAACTCACAGGCTAGGGCAGTTTATTAAGGAGATATTTAACTGCAATTTTTAGGATACTTGATTTCAAGTGTTTATGGAAATTACTATTGTATCTTAATGACCACATTTCAACATTTTCCCATTTCACGCCTGAGATTAGGAAAGACCCCGACGTCTGTGTGGGTGGCACTGCCCTCTCCTGGGCACAGCCCGCCAGGCCGGCAGCCGCTTCCCACTCCTGCGCTGGGCAGTGACATAATGGAATACGCGGCGCATGTATTTTTAGAAACTAAAGAGGTAAATTCTGTCATCTGCTCTAAATATAAAACTGATCCTGCATGCCCGCCACCAGATTTTTAAAATCTTCAGCTTCGACCAAATGTAATCCAACCGCAGGGCCCAAAGTAGCTCCCAGAAGGAAGATGGTAGTTGCAGAGCAGGGTGTCCTGGAGGAAGGAGCTACACTGATCCCCAGTTTTGATGTGAACACAGACTTCAGCTATGTGCAATTACTAACTGGGAGGAGGGCAACATCACAGCTGCAATAGTAATCTCTTCCTTTACATAGATCCATTTAATGATGCAAAAAAGTTAAAACCTATGGTTTAACTGCAAGTAACAACATTTCTGTTGGTAGAACTGCCTAAAGGCTTCTAGTTACAATGCCCAGAGCTGTAGACAAACACTACAAACATCAGCAAGCTGTTCATTCGGACAGCAATGAATGCAATAAATACACCATGAGCTGGAAAGGGAAGGAGAGTGTAACTGATAAAAATCTGTACCTATGCAGGGCATGGATATACCCCTGCTCCCTCTGAAGTCAGTCACTGTCCTGCTCTTGACGTTAGGGAGTCAAGGCTGACATCTCAGGCATGAAGGTTCCAAACAGTTTAAATTTGGATAGGAATAAAGGAAGACAGCAAGCATGCCTGCTATCCAACCTCACACCCAGCAGTTAGCAACAAAAGAGGACATTCATATTTTGCACTTTAAAACGAAAGTATTAGAAAAAAATCACAGAATCACAGAATCGTTAGGGTTGGAGGGGACCTCTGGAGACCATTCAGTCCTACCCCTCTGCCAAGGCAGGGTCACCTGGACCAGGTGACACAGGAATGTGTCCAGGTGGTTTTGAATGGACAGGGAGACTCCATGAACTCCCTGGGCAGCCTGTTCCAGTGCTTTGCCACCCTCAACACAAAGTTATTCCTCATGCTGAGGTGAAACTCTTTGTGTTTTAGTTTAAGGCCCTTGCTCCCTATCCTGTCGCTGGGCACCACTGAAAATTTGGAACTATTCTCTTGGCACCACCCTTCGAGATATCTGAATGTATGGATGAGATCTCCTCTCAGTCTACTCTTCTCTAGACTAAACAGGCCCTGCTCTTGCAGTCTCTCCTCCTGTGAGAGATGCTCCAGACCTCTCATCCTCTCTGTGGCCTCCACTGGACCCTCTCCAGTAGCTCCTTGTCTCTCTGGTACCGAGGAGCCCAGAACTGGGCACAGTACTGCAGACATGGCCTCGCCAGGGCCGAATAGAGGGGGTGGAACACCTCTCTCGACCTGCTGGCCACACTCTTCCCGATGCACCCAGGATCCTACTGGCCCTCCTGGCCCCCAGGGCCCACTGCCACGTACCTCATGGTCACCTTGTCATCTACCAACAGCCCCAGTCCTTCTCTGCAGAGCTGCTCCCTAGTAGACCAGCCCCCAACCTGTGCTGCTACTTAGGGTTACTCCTTCTCAGGTGCAGGACCCTACACTTCATATCACCAGCAAACTTGCTGCAAATCCCAAACAGAATGAAAGTAACAGAAGTGTCATCATCTCCATGCTACATCTCTTTACTCTCCCCTCTTGGCTATCCCAAACAGGGCAATTCTGAGAACGGTTCTCCTGAGCAGCACCGGAAACATTTGTGTTCTCAGGAAAATTAGGCTCTATTTTGTTAATATTTACTAATTCACATACTAATATTTGCTAATGTATGGAAGGGTAAATGCAGGATTCTCCTAATGAACTGAAATGTATTTACTCACAAATTTGATGTGTAAACATGGCCCTAAGAGATCACAGATCAGGGAGCAATGGAGAGTAGCACAGGAAAGAAGAATATATATTAACAAGGTTCTATATAGCCCTATAAGAAAATGGACAGAATTGCCAAATACAGAATGTTTTAACCTCTACTCTGTGTGGCAGTCTGAAAAGAGAAAATAAAAACACATTGACTACACTGAACATGACTTCCAGCTCCCATATGACTGTATACTTACTGGGCTGCTATCTTAATGTATTTCTTTAACAGTTGAACACGCTTGCTGAGTTGAGAGCAAAGACAAATCTCAGTGACCACCCAGAACTGAATTTCATTGAATCTTCTTAGAAACAAGTCCAGATTTGCTGTGGTCTTTTTAAAATTGTGCCTTCCAAAAGTGTGATAGATCAATTCCAGCTACGAAAGAGAAAACAGTTGGGAATTTTTTTCTGGAGTTGTGTTTCTTGGACAAAGGAAAGAGGCTAAGAATAAGCAGGTAAGTATCTAACCTGAAACCTGCTCTGCAGTTTACATTTATAGCTGCATAGATGACAAGGATTCAGGTTACAAATCCAGTATACAATAGCTGAGGCATAGTAAAAGCGTAACTACAGATCATATATAAACAGCTTAATACCTTAAAATAAACAAAAGTAATTCAACAAGCAGCACATGTCCAGAAGGAGTCTAACTTTATTTTTCTATTTTGCCTATAAAATTAAGAATGTCTTATACTTTCAAAACTTGTAGGTGGCTTTATTGTAGAATTTTTGAAAATCAGGCTTAGAGAAGGTTTTGGAAATAATGCACAAACCTACAATGTAGAATTAAACACTTTCTAACAGATTTTAACCTGCTGAATAGATAAATCCTCATACCTCATGCACACAGTTGAAGAGCTCCCAGTCATAAATTGTCATCTGATGTGCTAAGTCTTTGGAACTCATCAGTTCAAACGTTCCTACTGTACCAGCAGACGGTCCTTCTTGTTCTGGTAAGGGTGCCTACAAACAGGAAAATATTATAAAAATACTTTAGACATGCTAAATCATATTGTCAGTGGTTTCCTTCCATAATGTTTCTAACTTTTTTTTTTTTCAGTGTGACCACTTTCCTAATCATGTTTCTAATAGTAAAACTCAAATTTGCAGTAAAACTGAAATTTGCTTTTAACTACAGGCAGGCATCAGGAAATGAGAAGCCCTGTGCAAAATCAGTATCTAGTATGCACAGGATAGTCAGGAAAATTCTGAGAGTTCTTCAGAGACACTGTAAGGAAATAAACCAGACTGTTCTCAGTGTGTTATTTTTAACATTGTTCTAAAAATTGAATCTATAATACATGTTGTGCTAACTAAAGCATGTGTGTTTGTTTAGGAACATAGGTCTTTCCAAAAAACTTTTATGTTTCCTTTTTCACATACACAAATAACTAGGCCACCAAGGACAAGCCAAGTACTTTTATGTATTCCTGATTCTAATGATGATAATTATTACATCTAGCATGCTTCAGAAATCTGCAGTGATTGCAAGATCTTCTGATCACTTATAAAATAAACCTCATACTTTCTCTTTGACAGTAGAGTGATGCACAATTTGTGATTGCAAATATTGCTAAAATACCGCCAGTCGAGCCCCTGGCACACTGGAGGGTGGAAGACCCGCAGAGCCGCCCGTGAAGGCGCGGGTCGCTTGTTCTGTTCCCAGGAGAGGGCGGCAGAGCTCACGCACGAGTTTCACTCCTCACCGCCTTTGTTACACACGGAATGATGGAGCACGCGATTGTCAACAGGCTCCTTTCTGAGCACAAACTCAGTGGAGTCTGCCAGACTAACAGACCATATTTAGATGCGGCAATATAAAAAATGAGCCTACTGAATGAATCCTCTTTTATATAAGAGTAATATACTAGCAATAGAAAGATGTCTGACTGGATTAATACATCAAATCACTTTCTCAGTAACATATAGCGTGTAGGAGCTTTATTGCCATATGAATTCTTGCTTTGTACTCTAGGGAAAACTTTCCTTTCGATTATCATCATAATACAAGCTAATTAAAAATTACTAAACTAAATCACAAACATTATCACTGTAAAAGCTTCATCTATATTTTAAAAAAATAGAAAAGTATTCTCTAAAAGAATCCAGGGCAGCCATTAATCTTATAAAAAAACTGCAGATTGATTTGA
Organism: Melanocharis versteri; assembly: GCA_013397845.1. Taxonomy (NCBI): domain Eukaryota; kingdom Metazoa; phylum Chordata; class Aves; order Passeriformes; family Melanocharitidae; genus Melanocharis; species Melanocharis versteri. The sequence continues at coordinate 545,960 of VZTG01005355.1, forward strand.
ATTGGGATTTGCACAAAACCAAAACTTCTTTAGTTTATGACAACATACAAAGTAAAAGTACAGCTTTGTGTAGGAAATTCTAACTTGTGAAAATCCATGGAAAGAGAATTGCCTACAGTTTGAAAGACATCTTTTTTCCCCCATTTGGAGACAAACACAACATAGCTGTTACCATAACAAACACATATTTTCCAAGGCTAGGAAAGAAGCACTTAGATGCAAATTCACAGCATATTTGAAAATTCATCTACCCAGAACAATTTTCACATGGGAATTGCCAAATGTAATGTGGATAAATGTTCATGAACGGGCAGCAGCCAGAAACTGGAATGTGAAAGGATTAAACTGGGAGGCAGCTAAGGTTGTAACATTTTTCCATTTGTTTGTACCTCTTTGAAAAAATGCAGCTGATAAGAGGTTGTAATTTTTTATGCAGTGCTGAGGAGCGTTTTTAAGGTGCTGAATGTACCTCCCTAATTCTTACTGAATTCAATCTAGTTGATGAAAACTAGCACATTGCAGCCCTGTATCTTAGAGCTCCCTGCAACATTTTGAGCACTTGATGCACGGTAAATAGCACAGGGAAAAGACACAGAAAGCCATGACAATTTGCTGCCAAAGCTATGTGTACACAGACAATGCAGAGCCATATATAAGTACCCGGCACAGTTGTACTGATGCAACACCCCTGCTTTACAGTAGCATGCCCCATGAGGGTATCTACTTGGCAGGATTAATTAACCTTAAGGGAACACCAGAATTTAATAAGCTGAACAAGAGGTATCTCTGCATGGAACTACATATGCTGGATGTGCATTCCCTGGTTACTAAATTGAAAGCAGCAGCAAAGCATAGATTTTACCATATCCATAAAAGAAATCAGGCATACATACTAAGTGGCTTGTTAAAAGCATACAGGAGGCTGAAACAAGGCTAGGAGTAATAGAGTTCATGCTGACATGACTTGGCAATGACATTTGTTTTTAATGAAATAAAAGGAACAAAAAGTACAGTCAAATCAAACTCTATAAAAGCAGACCCCATGGAGATCGCTAGAATGACTGTATAAACTGTAAGTACTTACGAGCAATTCTACCTAAGAAAAAAATAGACTTTCTACCGGGAATATTTTCTGTGATTCTACTCAGAATTATCTCAGATTTTGACACAGTATTTTGTGGGGATGAAAAATAAAAGATTTTAAGGAATTTACTGCTGGAATCAAATCTCCAGAATGCTTTAATTGATAACACCTATCTTAGAAAATATATCTCTATGACTTTGAGGAGGTGATTCTGTAATGAAGAATTACTGCACGTCTCAGTGACAATACTCAGCTCTTCCTAAATGCTCAGTGTGACAGAGAGAGTACTAGAATCAAGTTCTGTTATGTGGATCAGATTGATGGACTTCTGGTCTAGCTTAGGGAATTATAACATCAGCTTTTTTTTTTTATTTTCAGGGCTCATCCTATTGCAGTGTGACAAGCCCTTTGTTGTGAATGTTTCCACTAGTTTTTATCTAAAGTTTGGATAATGCAAAAAGGGCCAGGTGTTCAAATAAACCAAAGCCCTGACGTTCCTGAGCACTGCACACATACATACCAATGAATCGAACTGGTCCCGGGGGCAAGCAAACAGCCGGCCATTAACGCTGAGAGTGGTGAACACTGAAACATCGTGAGGCTTGAGCACAACCTTTTCTGTAAAAATGAAACAAATTATTATCTATTCTATAGGGAGGGAATTTACAGCAGGACTGATCCAGCAGCTGCACAGATCACCTTCTTGGAAACAAATTTTGCTCAGTAACCCAATGTCCAGGATACAGAGTAGAAGAGAGCAAGATCCTCTTTATTGAAGAAATGTGATAAGCTCAGCCCAAACCAGTCTCCTACAGAAGTAGAATCCCAGTCCCAAACTGTACAGACAGGTCAAGAAGACTGTGCTGCTATCACTAGAAACTACCTGCAAAAAATAAGCCTAATTAGGGAGTCCATTCATTCATTGCTGAGCTGTAAGCATTTGGAGAGCTGTTCTTAATAGAAATTGCTCTGGAAGGCAGTAACTGCTTAAGCAGGTGATGAAATGCATTACAACATTTCTAAAAGAGCATCACATCATAGGTAAAGAAAAGGTAATGAAGTAACTTACAAAACAGTCTCTTCCAGCATATGTTGCTGGTTAGCACATCTGACAATAAAAAATTGCTTCAACTGCAAAAAGTAAAGCTGCCTGGTGTCAGTTCTCAGGAAGTGAGCCATTTTTGGCAGGCACCACTGTTTGCAAAAATGCCTTCCAACACAGCTCTCATTACCTCTGTGTGTCTCCACACAGTCATACTCAACCAAAGCACTTGAGCAACACTAATTCTCCAGCAGAATTCACCCTCCAGTTACTCTCACACTTCCCCAGCCTAGAGGGGGGCCTGATCCCTGACCTTCTGCAAACAGTAGGTCAGTGCGTTTGGTACTAAATTGCTCTGTAGGGTTTTGCATGGACAGAACAGCCAAAACGGTAGTGACCACTGCCAGAGTGTTTACACTGCAGTGTTTTCTCACGTTACTGATTCCCAAGTCTAGCATGAATTTATCCATGCTCACCTTCTATTTCTGTTGTTAAAAAACTCTTACAAGTCTAACAGCGAAGGAAAATGGGGGTAGCTGTGCTCTGTAACACACAGATACACAAGCTTCTCCATTTGTCCTGTCTCCCATGTCAGCTGCAGTCTGTGCCTCTAAATTAGGACCTGTGTACTAGCTGAACAGACACATGGGTATAAAACCTTGACTGAACTAGTCTTTCAATCCCTCCAAAAATTCTGCTTTACCATAACTGAGGAATGTTGAAGATGATGCAAGTACAGTACCTCCTCCTGAACTCATCTTCACGATGATGAGGCCTTCTCCAGAGCCCAGCTTGTCTGCTACTGCACTGATCACTTCCTTCACAGAAGAAGACACTGGCACCCGGATGGTGGTGTAGGTTTGGTCTATGCAGTACACCTTAAACAGAACTAAAGAAAAAAGCATTGCACGGTTTATTCCACATGTAAAAACCACAGATTTACTGGAAAAATTAGTTTCACTTCAGTAACCACTCCTCACAAATGAAACAAAGCGACAACAAACCACTACACAGCTCCCCATTCCTCAGATGCTCTACAATTTCTAGAATAGAAATCTCTGATTTCCCAGAGTTTTGGATTTTGGATTTTCAGTGTTCAGTGAGCTGCCTGTTCTATGAATGAGAAAGGTGCAGCAATATGAAAGGAGCAGTTACTGCCTGTCGAGACAGACACAAGAGGTAGTATTTCCCTGGCAGCAGGAACTGTTTCCTTCTTTGTAGGCCTAGAAGAAACATTGCTATAGACAATAGAAGCCGCATGTCTGGCAGGATGTCTGCTGTGCATATGCAGTGAGTTCCAGCTTTTGACATGGCTCTTCTGTTGGTCTGATTTATGCCACCAGCTTTCTCAGCTACATGACCTTGCATTCTGTTGCCTCGTTTTTACTGCTGTTCATTAGCAAGAGCTGTCCTTTCATATCAAACATGTTGAAGAAGCAGCTGTTTCAGGTGATGAAGTTCCACAAAACAACCATTAAGAGTACCTTAAATGACGTTCTGAGACGCTGCTGTAAATTTCACCTTAATCTCTTCAAAGAATCAAACAACAGCAATAGTGCAAATGAGCAGATTTTAGTTTTCAGGCTGTGTGCTTAGATTCTCAGATTCTAGATCCATAGTCAATGGCACGATTATCTGCTCCACTCCTACTTTGCAATGGAACAGCTGTACATGTTAGCTCAAACTACATATGGGAGACAGAGGCTCAGACATAATCTTCAGCTCCCACTCTACTGCACTGCCATTACCTGCAGTACGCTGTCTTATTGGTTCTTCCCTGTTTTGTTCAATCCTTATTTTAAAGGTTTTTACATCTTCCTCTGAGGAAGCAGTGTTTGATAGCACAAGTAACTAAGGGAAAAGACCAGGAGCACCTCAAAACAACAATGGAGAATTTTGGGCTAGCAAAAGCAAAGAGAGTTTGCTTCAGACCAGGTTTCAAAATTCTAGGTAGGTACTTCCATTTATTTTTTGACAATTTTTTGAGATAGACAAATTTATATAGATGTCAGTGACTCAAGAAAACTTAGCAGAGAAGAAACTCACCTTCATCACTGCCCCTGATAGGCTGGCGTTTCTGTGCTCTGTCATCACTTGTGTTGAACAGCTGCAGAAGAACTTTTTGCTGAAAAGGAATCATCAAGATTCGCATTAATGCAAGAAGAAACATGTGGTATACATGAACTACAACAGATCTCTTATCAATGGCAGGAAAAAGAGTAGCAATGTAAAATTTGACAATGTTAAAAGCTGTCTCTCAATGTGGTTTTTTAATATATCCATGATTACTAAAGAGAAGATGCTTATGAATTTTGCCATGCTTAAGACTTTGGAAAACGGACAAATAAATTTTCTTACCTTCTTTTGTGGTGCTTTAGGTTCTTCAGAACTACAAAAAGGTAAAGCATAGAATATATAATTAAATATGAACAGGAAGATTTTGTGCACAAAATGACCTGTAGAACACGGACCACTTGTCAAACTGGTGTATCAATATAATCATATTTATATATGAAAAGACTAGATGATACCACAGTTAATCTACGACCAAGGCAGAAAAAATATTATACAAAGTTCGTGTAAGCATGAAATAAGCTTCTGTCAACCTCTCAGTGAGGGTGTGGTGTTTGCAAGAATGATGTGGAAAAGAGAGCCATAGACATTCATTCAAATAAGCCTGCATGCAAATTTTCAGTTTTGTGTAACTGAGTGTCATTCACAGAATGGCTTTTTAACAGATATAACCAATACATTTTCTTCATCAATCTACTAAGAGAAAGGGCAGGGGGAGGAAAGAAGCAAAAACTGTGCTTACATTTGTTTTACAATTTTCTCTAGCTCTGGAAGTTGCTCCTTTAGTGCTGCAATCATTCTAGTATCATCTGATACAGATACATAAAATTCCTGTAAATGATACAGAATAGTCTTTAAATAACTATAGGGGTAAATGAGCAGTACTCAGGAGAGAGGATTATGAGATGACATCTGATAGCTTAATGATTATAAAGAATGATAATCTGCACAGAGGAACACATGCTGGGCCCAACCCTCTATTACTTCTACTTGTTTATCTCCAGCTGATTTAAAGCAAGAGTTATACATGCAGAAGGGAAGCCTGATGAGGCTCCTTAGCTCACTCTGTAACCACTGACTGCTTTTGTAAAACCTGCATTTTCACACTGTCAAGGATGAAGACTATAAAATCCACAAATAATCTAGCATGATAGGTTTCTTTATTCATTGCTGTTGTAGTCTTTAGCGCTTCATTTGCTCCTGAGTCACTGACTCTCAGCTCCTCTAACCCGCTACAGTATCACCTGCTTTTAAACCCTGCTCAAACCTCTTCCTGATGCATCTACATAAAACCGTCCCAAAGAAGGATCCCTGAGCTTGCAGTTAGTGATTGTCCTTTAACTTCTGGACTAATGAAAGACTGTGTCATCTCCAAAGCTTGAAAAGCTTTCCCATGTGGGCTTGTGGGGTGTCTACCATTCTTACAGCCCCCCTCTATTCCCCTCTGCTAAATCTTAGATTCAGTTTTAAGCTCTTTAGGACAAGAACTTTCATTCAGCCAGTAACATACGGGATGCTGTTCCATAAACACGATATACAGTAAGAATGGTAATCATGATCATTGAACATTGGCAGTGCATCTAATCTTAGAAATCCAAGGATATTGCAGCTACCACAAAGAATTTACAAGGGTTCTGAAGACAGAGATCTTAAGTTCCAATAGCTGAAGTTACAGCTTTCTTTCAAATGTAAAGGACTTTTGGTTTTATAGAGTGGCAGCCCTCCAGCTCCTTCCTGGCACACCTCAGGCAGGCATTAACAGCCCTCCAGTTCAACCTGTAGAGCCCCTGAACTATTCACACGAAAATACTAGAAAAAGCAAATTCAGCTACTGCTATAATGCAATCTACCCATGCAGTGCTTTGAAAGGGATCTGCAACACTATTTTCAGAGGTCCAGAGGCCGGCAATGGTTCAAGCACTGTTGTGGTGCCTTTACTGTCTGCAGCCAAACCTGAGAAAACAGTTATAAACTGAAATAAACTTTGCACTTTGAAATGACCTCTTTCACTTCAGTGATACAATGATTCCTTTATACCTCCAAAAAGGCCATTGCTGCTTCATCTTCTTGCAGTAAATCTCCATATAAAGCAGCCCACTGCAGAACCAGTCGAATGACTCGCCTTTTATTGTTGAGGGCATAATCCATTTTCTCCTGCTCTGTACCCTGAGAAGGCTGGGCATGATAAGTGCCACAGTGTCAAGGAAAACATTCAGTGATTGAAAATATCAAACCCAGTATGAATTCACTGACTTCCAACAAAACACCTTCAGGGTTCCCAAACATAACTTTCCAATATATACTTCTAAATTCTGACATCCACTAGCATAACAATTTGCAAACTTGTCACGTTCATACTAAAAAGTGAAACGACAGTGAATTTTCTGAAGAGCACAGGAAGGATCACAGTTCCACCACTGAGATGGTTGCTGTAGGGGAACAGAACAGAAATGACACTTGGAACGAAAAAGAGGATTAACCATGGAGACTGAAGAAGGATATTTCTCCTTGTTCCTCTTTGGAAACAGTTGAAGAAAAAGAAAAATGCCACTTTGTGTTTATTAACAATTCCAATTTTCCATTTGTGAGGAAGACTACCAGAATGAACCACCAGTGTTACTACTTTTGTTTTTACAAGTTATTTTAACTCAAGATGAATCTCAGGCCCATTATGGGAGGGGGACTTTGACATTTACAGCCTAAACTGACTATAGAAACACAAGGTAAAATAATAAATTTTGTAGTAGCCTCGTTGTCATGAGGAAATCAGACATTTCCACTATGTCAAATAAAGTGTATTTAGGACACAATACTTTGTGAAAGTTATTTTGTGATGAACAATAAGAAAAAATGGGAAACATTTCATTGACCTTTTTAAAGACAAAGTGTCAACATTACAAAAATAGACAAATAGCTAAAAGGCCAAAAGTAATATTTAGTGAAAGGAGAAAAACAAGTAAAAAAGCAAAGGCACAATGGGCAATAAATTGAGATAATTTGAGCCTTCAACCTGTGTGAAAATGAAGTATCCCCAGAAGAAAGAGGATATGACAATTTGTGTGTCTACTTCTCACTGAGCAAAGGTTAATAATACATATTTAAACTATTTCCAATAAACTGATAGCTGAATGGGAAGTAAGCACAGAGTGAGTGCAGTTATATCTTCAACTTTGCTTCCCAGTTACCAGAATTCTGATTCGGGATTGTCACAAGCAATGTTATTTCCAATTACATAGTAACATGTAACATTAAAATACTGACACTCTCATTCACAGCCAAGTCCAGCATCCTTGCATCCTTCCAAGATGCACTTTCTGTTACTCTAACAAAATATTTTAAAATACTAATCAGAACATAAAAATATTAATAAGGAATACAAATTATGTAAGATATTTATTTTAAGCTTCTCATTTAGAAGAATTTCTCTAACAATACTATTAATGAAATGCAATGGGGGAAAAGTACCTGTTAAATCATACTTTGAAATGATCCTGCTGCCCAAAGCCCCTGCAGAGATTTGACATTCTACCAGGGTTACTGGGGCGCTCATTTGACCAACAAACTTTCGCAAATCTCCATTTTAATTTCATTTGGAAAGGTTTAAAATGAGTAGAGAACTGAACATGACAGTACAATTAAGGGAGAAAGTAAGTCAGAAGGTCATAAGAAGTAAATAATTCGTTGTAAGTTACATGCTCTAATGTGTTAGGGAGCAAGTTTAGCATTCTACTGAGTCATTTTTCTCATGCCATATTTACCTTTCAAACACTATAATTATTTAATGCATCTTTACTTTCTTATTAACTGACTCACTACAGGCACTGTTAATTTTTCTGTATTTTTACTGCTCATTTATATCGATTTCCCTTTTATTAACATCATCACAGGGAAGTCAATAAAGTGTTCTCACATTTTTATGTGATCTTCAGGACGCAGCTTCACTACAGACTGCAATCAGAAATAAACTATTGATGTATACTTGCAACAAGTGTCAGATAATTGCAAAATATTTATCAACACCAAAATGGTTAGAGCTCAATAATTACATATATTTCCAATTTTCTCTAGCATATACTAAGAAATGGAAGCAATTCTGAAGTCTGTTCTTCCCTGCATAGGAACACTCAGCTATATCAGGAGCTGTGCAAGATCATTGCTACAACAGAATGCAAACTTTTTTTGCTGCCACGATGGTAAAGGAGGTTAGCAAAACACTCATAGAGAAACATGCTGAAGAACCATCATCTACAGAGAGCAAAAGAGGAGTTTATACTTCATAAGTATTTAGACAGTGGTCCTTTAAAGATGCACCCCTGCACACATGCTCACACACTTGCAGTAACCCACGTGCACTTTTGGAGTTGCTGCTCTATTTCAGGTTTTCTTTTGGGCCTTGTCCTGCCTCCCTCTGACAAGCTGTAGCTCTGAGAACTTGTCCATTTCCATTCTGTGAAGAACAGAGAAACACGGGCCTTGGTCCAACACACAGGACTTATATCCTGATCCTGGACAGGGGAGCATACCCTTTGCTTCCCTATAAAACAGAAGTCTGGGATTTTTTTAATATTGCAGGATCCATATACTTTAATGACTGAAAAAGACTTAGTGTGCCAAAGGACAGCACAGCATAAGCATGGAATCCACAGCAAGCAATGTTACTTAGACAAAATGGTGCACCTGTCCATTCCTTTCAGGATTAAAATAACTTACAAATGACTGCTGTAAAAGAAGTGAAAACCCAAATAATTTATACCCTGTACTACGCCTGAAAGCACTTCAGTGGTCTAGCTCTACTCACACTTGCATGCTGCCAGCTAAAATAGTATCCTAAGTGGGTGTAGGAAAATACATTCGTTTTGATTCAAAATTGGGAGCTGAAGCAGAAAGTCGCCAACTGAATCACCTTTCTTCTTTTTCTTTTTCTGTTTTAATTTCCTCATTGAGCATAACTAATCTCTCCTTAGTCTCACAGCACTGGCAAACACTTTCGTAGAGTGATTTTGCTCCAAAAAGATGAGCTTTGTTAGGAACCTTTCAACTCTAACAATAAATTTCAATGGTACAATCAACAAAGCACAGTTAGCTTTTTCATATTCAGAATGGACCAAATAAATAATAATTCAGCTCCAGGCAAAGCTAACACTAAAGCAGTAGGATACCAGTTACTTCCAGCTCCTCTCTGAAAAGAATTAGCATGATGCTTGCCATGACCCACTTAAGACCATGGTCTTAGCATCCTCTCCAGAACAGATTTCATCACAAGCGAATATTTATCCTTAAGTGTGATTATCCTTAACTTTGATTACCAGAAAAGCTTTTCCCCTACAAACAATGAGGTACATTTTGCTTATGAGTCTGATTTTCCCAGTTATTGGATATCAGAGGTATTCAATTATAACTGAGGATAGAGAAGCCTGAATCTCAAACGGGCTGACTGAATAATATGAGCTAAATAAATCAGGACAAAAACCCCCAAACATTGAAAGTGCTGCCCTTTCTTCCCCTCTCAATGCTGTCAGCAAAAGCAATTCATTATACTTTTGATATCCAAAACAATGTGATTTTGGAAAATATGTTTGTTTCAGGTGTGTGTGAACAATCTTCTACTGATCATGGGTCCAAAGGTTTTCAAAACAATTACTCTCCTCGCTAGGAGTAACACAAATGGATTCTCAAGCTTGCCAGACAAGGACATGATGCTCTATTTTGAGGCTTCAGGAGGTGAGCTTTCCCAGATGTCACTCGCCCCACTGAGCTTGAAGGAAAGCACTTTCACACCACTGTGATTCTAAACAAATAAATAGGGAGCTGAAGTTATTATACCCCTGTCAGAATTCTATAAAACAGAAAGCATTATATGTTTATTTAATGTTCCCAGTCACTTGATAGCTTCAAGTCACTGTGCACAAGGAAAACTCTCAATGTCCAACAGCTCCCCAAACTAAATAACCTGTCAGTAATCGACAGATGGACATTTCACAGACTCCTGTAAAACATGCAGAGAGTATGAGAATCACCCCCAGCTCTCAATGCTCTCCACTATTAAGATTTCATCTCCTAGTATTCACATCCAATTGAAGTTTCTTGCAGTTTGTTAGCATTTGCTATAGACTATTATTACAGATTATTACTATTTTTTTGTAACTATTAGGACAGCACCTAGGAACTACTTACCCATTAGTCTACAAGTTCAGGCAGCCTCTTTCTTGAGGCAGTTTGCAGCTTGCAGTCTATAAAGTGGACCACTGAAATCACCAAGACATAACTATCCCAGTTAAAATGAAGGTGCTGTAGTTCAGCAGACTCAAGAAAGACAGGAAGGATACAGGACGGGTAACCCAAACCTTTAGGTAATTTCACTTACCTGGTGGAGGAACAGTACATTTATTTCTCTTGGAACAGTAATCAGCACAGGAAAGATACAGTTTTCGCGGTCTGTACTGTATCTCATCATGGGTCATACACATCCCATTTCAGAGTTGTTGAGCTATGGACAGCTGCAAGTCAGACACGGAGCATCTACTCACAAGGCACAGCCTCCATGGAATGTGAGCTACTTCTTGAGAGAGGGAAGCTTCACTTTCGTCACTGATAAGTATAGTGGCTAAAGAGACTTTTCTCTTGAAAAAGGATATTGTGCCATCAAGGCTGGGCAGAGCTGACTATTTGGCATAAAAACACAGTGCATCATAATAAAATCATTTAAAACAGAATCTGTGAAAAGAGAAGAAAGAAAAAAGTCAATTAAGCCTCTGCAAACAGCTTGGGGATTTCAAGGAAGAGTTTACTTTCACCTGAAATATCTTACTAGCCCTCTGCAGATAATGAAGAGGTCTTTTTGCACTTTCTTTGTAGGCATTAGGTACAAAAAAGGGTAATGAACAAATATGAGCTAAAATATTAAGCTTTTAGGCTTGTCTGCATGAATTTTATTGCACTTACATTAAAAGGCATTTGCCTGTGTCAAAGAGAAATCTGGCACAGCAAAAAGCCCCACATCTGTGCTAAAGTGAAATATTTGGATATACTTCTCTACACGTGTAGAGTCCTATGCAAGGAAGAATTAGGCCTTTCACACCTGGGTACCTAAAAAGAGCTGTAACATTTGGCTTTAGGAGTTACAATACCAGGCAGCACATTTAGTGTATCCTACACAGGAGAAGGCAAATAATTTCATTCTTTGCTGATTTCCTAGCAGTGAGTAGAATGCCTAAAAGAGGTAAATGGACAGTCAGATTTCTGGGTTTAGTTTGATTCAAAAATATCACAGCTATTACATTTATGTTAAAGCATATATGAACAATATGACTGAAATTTTCTCTGGCAAAACCCAGCAAGCTATTTTTTCTGCTAAAATGACCAGTGGTACTGCTGGTGTAAATCTCAGTTTGCCTTATCTTTGCATTTGTGACAACAAGAAGGATTTATAAAGCCTGGCTGCAGAGGCCAGAATGAGTTTGGCAGGCTTATTTGGAATCACTGAGAAACAGTGAACAAAATACCCCAGGGTATAATTTCTACAGTGCAACTTTTGAGGTAACAGAAACATTTACAAACATTGTAAGGGACAGCAGAAAAAATATGAAGATAACTGCAATATAATATTACATCATTGGTTCCACTTGTATAATTCCTATATGAAAGTATCTCTCAGTTGACAAAACTCATCCCTGGAAGAGCAGCATTTTTTTTTAATGTAATACCCAGAGCAAACTGGTTTTTAAATACTCTTAAATTAAATGAATGCATAAACAAAAAATTCAGTTTTCCAGAATTCTGTGATCCTACATCCTAAAAACAACTTCGTGAATTGTGACACATTGTATTGTATTAGGATATAGGTATAATCTTGTCACTAAATGTTCCGGCAAAAAGTTTTAAAATATTTTAAAAATCATTTGTTTTTGCAAAATATATAATACATGCATATTGCGAATAGCAAACTCGTGCTTATACAGCTGCAAACCTGAAGAACAATATTCTGCCTGCAATCCTAGTAAACACATATCTATGAAATGGACACCTTTTTTTTGTCTTTAAAGTAGTGAAAACATACACTTTAAAAGGATTTCTGTAATTTTTCAATTATTCTACCATTTATGGACCACTACAGAGGTTTCTCCAATACTGTGAGGTCGATAACAGATTAACTGAATTTAAGAACACCTTTGAATATATACTTATCAGACATGTGCAATGCAAAAAGAACTTGCAAAAGCAATGTTACCTAGTTTAATATATGTCTATGCATTATTTTATCAGAATTACAAGGATTTTTTGTGTCTGACTCTTCAAAAATTAAAATACTTATTAAAAGTAAGTCAGCAAATATCTATATCCCTACATGTAGATGCTCTGTTCTCTTTACACTAATGAAAAGCTGCCTATCAAGTGCAGATGCAGCAACCTGCGTTCTTGGGACTCAGCCCATGGTGTGCCGAGTTCTTCTCCTTTGAGTAACAATTTTTCTCTCCCTGCACATGGCCAAGTATCACAAACAAGAAATTTAAATTGTGATACTTTAAATGTGATGTGAAGATTTGAGAATACTTATATTAGCAGAATGTAATGCCTGGAGGTATTGAGCTATTTCACAGTATTGAAGTGACCTCCAGAACAAGAAGTACCATTACTAATGGGGTGCTCTGTCCACACCTTATAGTTGTGCCTAATTAAAGTCATAGCTGGTGGTCTGGCACCTTGGAGGATTTTGCTGTTCTACTATGACCTGAAAGTACAAATACAATAGAGCAGGCTTGGAGAAGTGGATTGCTACTTTTAATTCTGGATTTCCTTAATTCTCTTGGGGTTGTTTCAGAGCAGTAGATAGTTCTTGTTCTGGGAAAAACTACCATTAGGTGCTTTTCAAAGCATCACATTGCAGTGTTCCCCCAGCAAGTCCATCTAATGGGGTAATAATAAAACAGCTTCTGCCATGTAGATACCTGTTGCTTCATTTAAAGTTGCTTCAAGGCGCATAGTTTCTAGAAAGTGCTCTAAAATTTTCTCTGGGGTTCCTGACATCACGATATACCTGAGGGAGGGAAAGGAGCAGTTAGCATCTCATAGCCAAACGAGGTAATCAAGAAATAATTGTGTACCAGCAAGAAGATCAGGACTGCTGTGTGCCAGAGTTTGAACACCTGCTCTGACCAGAATCTCTGTGTGCTCAGGACAAAAGCACTCACAATCTTTGCTGGCTTCCCCCCTGTAAACCTAGGAGCAGTAACATTCTCCACCCTGCCCAGGGATGAGACAGCCCCCACCTCACACAGGTACTTCAGTGTAACACCACCACAGTCACACCACAATCGGCAGAGCTGCACTGGTCCCCACCTGGTGAAGTACAAGCAGAAATGCTCCTCCACTGAGAATAAATATCTCAGTAGCAATAGCAACTTGCAGTCATTAAAGGGTCTTAGCAGGCTTACTATGACCCTGAAATAAGAACTGGTGTGTATCAGTGTCAGAGCAAGGAAACCATTTCCTTCAGCATCACTGACAGAGGTTGGTCTGAGAAGGTGGGGGCAGATAATGAAACAGCACACTGTATCTTCAAATCTGTGCAACGCCTTGCAGAGCAGAAGTAAGTAAGTGTTTCAAGCTGATAAACTGAGGATTGTACCATTTCCTGCAGTTAATTTAGTGAGGTGAAAGAACTCGTGCAACAGCCAGGATTTTCTGCTTCATGCAAAAACACTGGCAAGATTTTAAGTACCAGCAGAATATCATATGATATTGGAAAACTTGTCCTGTCATCTTTTTTTCCCTCTTTTCTTGCAGATCAGATATTTTTGTATTTCCCTCCATTCTTTCAATCTTTGCATCTTTTTTTTTTTTGAATTCAACTGATAAAGTATGAAACTTTAAAAAAATAAAAGAAAAAAAAGAAAGAAAAAACCCTGAGAAGTGAAGATACTCTGCTCCTGCTGAGAAATAAGTGGTGGAGCTGAGCTCCTGGGAGCTCCTCCTCACTTTGAGCACTGACCGTCACAGTTCTTTTACCTGCCAACCCCTTTGGAAGAACTGTATTGATGTCCCAAGAACACAAACACTTGTTAAACCAGTGCACATTCTCACAGAGATACTAACCAAGTATCTAAGTGAGTGAAGCAGAGAAATCACAGGTTGCTGTACTCTGAATATGAAAGTGAAAATGAACAGTGAAGTGACTTGCAGGGCTGCTGAATTCATCCTGCACGAGTGTGATCACCCATAAAGAGTCAGATCTTGGGAGTGCTAACTTCAGAGCCAGTCCTCCGAAGTGAAACTGTCACTGTTAGAAAGCAGCTCAGGGAGCTGTGTAGAAGCTCTGTCTCCTCCATAGAGGAGGCAGTGGAATCCAAACTGTAACCGAGAGGATCTGCTCCCAAAGTGAAGTTTTCCCCAAGGCCAAGAGGAGAAAGTTAGTTTCTTGCTGAGAAGAGGTGCCTGTTAAGCTTCTCTTTTGGGCTGTCATTTTCAAAAGTACTGAACAGTCAACTAACACATTCTAGAACATATTCTGGAAATCAAGAAACATTGGTAATTTTGCTTTGGACTCTCAAACATAAATGTAGTCACTTGTGCTATTTCCTAAGAAAAGAAACATCATCCTCAAACCCAGTGAACTCACTTTGAAGACTTTAAACATAAAGACACTGCCAACACAGTATGAACAAAGTAATTCAACTGGTGAAAAGCAGACAGTGAACCTTCAGGGTAACTTCCTCTTTTGGGTAACTTAGTCTATTTGTCATTGTTAGCAGCAAAAGCTCCCTTGTTGGCACATTTATAGTACCCAAAACCTGACCAAATGAGTAAAATATTTACAGCTTTACCTGAAAATATTCCTGGAATGTAAGACCTAAAATACAGCCTAACTTAACCACTTATCATAAATATCTCTGGCTATTTTATCAAATTCTGAAAAAGAAAATGTTAAATAATACAAGTAATGCTGGTGCAAAGAATTTGCAAGGAAGGTAGTGTTTCAAAATGTTCAAATGAAACTTTCACTTTTGGAAGCATGAAAAATGTCTCAGATCCAAAAAAAATGGATTTAAATCTATGACCAAGCTGCTGTGAATAGTAGTTGCTGATGCAAATCCACTGGCTACAGTCAAGTTAGTTTACAGTCCCCTCATTTAGACAAAGAAAAACTTGTGTAAGAGTACATGTTTTCCCGGTAGCATAGATCGCCTTTCTAGGTGTTTTAATAGATCCAGTGAAAGATGAAATAGCAGTTTCTGAAAAATGTGAAATGTGTATATAGAATGCAAGGAATGGTTTATTCAACCTTCACAGATCTTTATAAATCTTTGCATTCAGTTATGCAGATAAAATAAGTATATGAAGCCCCAGATGAGATAAAAACTGTACCCAAAGTATTGCACAATAAATTGGCTCTTTTTTGAGAGAAAGTGAGGTTCAAGGTAAAGGATTCAAAACTTGTTGAAATTGTTTGAATGCTTATGAAGAAAATTGTGCATCCATTTGCAAATAACACATTTACAAAGCCTTTAGGGGTTTTACCAATGTTTGGAATGATAATAGCCTCACTCTACTCTTATCACAGTAGTATCCAAACAGAATTGTACTTTTTCCCTTTCAGTAAGAAAGGAAAATATAGTTAATATTGTTATTACAGTGCTAAACTATTCTGTAAGATAAGCTCTGCAACTTTCATTGCATGAGATCTTTCTTTTGTATATAAATTGTGCATAGAAAACTCTTACTAGCATCTAGAGCTCAAAATACAAAACAAAAATATCTGTACTTAACAACAAAACAGTGTATTTTCCTCGCGTCTTTTACACAGTAACTCAGATTAATAGGGTTTCATCAATCTCTATGCTTAGTCTATTTGGAAGCTATTACTTGAGGTAAGTATTTACACTGAGATCTTTAGGGAATTATTGTGTGAAGACATGGAGCTGGTGTGCTGCTAGAAATGGATATATTATCGAGTATGGGGCATGTGCTCAGCTGATGACTAAAAAAAGAAAACTTTACATGCACTGCAGTCTTCCACTGAAAGGAAATATGCTATTGTTTGGATAATAGTACCATTTAAAAAGGTTAATAATTGTCTGACATTTGCACTACTGAATGAAAACATACTTGTGCTGCGGCTGTGAATTTCCTTGATTAGAAATTCTGTTTCCTGCTGGGATCTTCTCCAACACCAAGACATCTTGGTCGTGTTCTTTGAGTCTTACTGTGTTTGCTTCCACATCCTGCAAGACAAGTTACTTTTAGTAATGTGACTGCACCTGATTTGGCTGATTAGATACTCTAACCAACTGCATGACTTTCCAACACAAAAGACTGGTGTTGGTTCTTTCCCCTTGTATTTATCTGTCTTTATGCTGTTTTCCTCACAGGCAGAATCAAGAGGGAAGCACTGGCACTGAGGCAAGAAGCAGAGAATTGTAGGAAAGACTAGCACAAGAACTACGTTAAAAATCTCCATTTTATGGAGATGTCAAATTAAAAAAAAAGTTTGCTGAAAAACAGTCTCTCCACAACTTCCCACACGTAATGTAATCTCTATCTCCACTTATATACAAATGCTATTTTCTACAATCTGACTTTTCTCTGAAATAAAATAATAAAAAAAAGAAAATAGCATTTAAGAATAGGAAGCCTTAGCTCAGTAAACTGTTCATTTCCTACTACCAACTCATAGTAGAAAAGGGAAAAAAATTAAGTACCACGTGCATTCAAAACACAGGTAAAAATTAAGCAAGACCATGGACTTGGATCTTCTTTTAAGTATAGATCAAAGCTGAATCAGTTGTAAGTCTCCACAGCCAACCCAACCTTACTGCCAAAGGGATCCTCATTCCCTTTTGTACACTAACCACAAGTAATTTTTCTAGTGGAGTACCCTTTCTGGACTGGTGTTACTGCCGCAATATTGGGCATATAGAGGATCAAATACAAGATGATGATACTAGTTTTGACGTCCTCTACTACGAATGACCATAAAATAGCCTGAATTTACAGAATTACAGTTGGATTTTGGAACACATTTACGCCAAACTGAGTAACTGCAAAATTAGTCTGGGAATATCTTTCTAGAGTTCTCTGATAAAATCATCTGTTTAAAGACATCTGTAACTTATTCCATTTGCCACTTGATTCTGCCTTGAAACTCTTGAGTTGAAGGTACCTGACACTGACCTACATGGGAGAACGGGTGATCTTGTTTTTTCAATATTTGGATGGAATATCACCCCGAAGTCCAGGGCAGCATAAGGAAAAACTGAGCAGGGCAAATGCTAGATCATAGAATGTGAGAGACAGAAGATTCCATTTGATTGCATTTTCATGTCTGAGCTGGGAACTGAGAGAGGAAAGGTGATGAACATATTCTTTACCTGACCTTCTAGTCTGTCACATCTCTCTTCCATAATCAGGGATACAGCAAACAAGGTTATTAATATCAATACATTCATAGAAATAAGACAGCCTCTAGAAAAACTTGCAAGGTCTGGTGTGACACTGTGAGGGCAGCCCTTCCCACTCTTACCCTAAGGATCCTGTTGAAGTCCTCCTTGTCTACTCTCAAGAAGTGGCAGTTGTCTTCCCGCAGAACAATGGATGCTGCTCTGGGAGCATCATTCACAAGTGCTAACTTGCCAAAATCATCTCCTTCGTGTAGAGTACATACCACACCCTGCACAGAGCAAAACATTTACATGCAGAAACCCATCATTACTCTGGATTCTATTGAAAGCCCTTGTACAAACACTGGACTTCACAATCAAATACCAAAACAAATCTATTTGGCAGCAAATCAACAGCCAAAATAATGACTAGGAAACAATACTTGATAGCTGGTTATTGCTATTACTAAAGAGAGGCAAGAACAGAAAAGAATCAGCTTGTTCTCTGAAATTACATTCAGCTTGAAGGACTCTTCTCATCTTGCTGAAGACAGAAAGTTGTCAACTATTTTGTTTCTTATTTATAGAGGCCCAATAAAATAAAACCGAGTTCGCAGAAATTACATAGAACACATCCCCAGCTGTTGCACATCAGCAGTGCTCTGTTTCCCCCAGTTTACAGTGACAGAGGATCTGGCCCACCCACTGATGTAAAAAACATGGCTAAATGAGTGTTACTTAGGAAGAGACTTAGCACCAGGGCCCTTGTGCTAGATCTTGGTGAAATGCTTTGTGTTCAAATGGAGGATTTTCAGTCACTGAATAAGGAATCAATAGAGAAGTAGGGCTTTTAAAGACTCAAGGGATTCCTGTGTACCAAGATCTACTTTTTTGCCTTGAAAAATCTCTCTCATAAAAAGGAAATTTAATAAAGATGCTTTTTGGTCTATGGCTTAGCTAAAATGAAGAGTTGGCATAAATTTGGAAGAGAGTCATTCAACCTGAGAACCACTAGTCACAAAGCAGTACTTTTGTCAGACATGCACGAGAACAGTTAGTCATCCAAATGCATGACAACACGGCGGTAAAGGGACAGGGCAAAACCCCCATGAGACAGAAGTCTGGCAATTCACCGAATTCCAGCAAATTACTTTGTCCTAAAGATACTGATGTAACTCTGATGGATTATATCCAGAAAACGTGTAATATACCCCAAAATTATAGAGCAATCAACAGCAAGTATAATCAGTGAAACTACTGGACCACTTCTTAATAAAATTATGTTCTATTTGTTTTGTCAGACAAAGCAAATTTGCTCTAAGTTAAACTGTATTCCTTCAAAGTTTACTCTTAACTGTATTCCTTCAAAGTTTACTCTTACAATTTCAGTAATAACAATCATATAAAATAGCTTCTGAAAAAAATACCTTGCCATAAATGACTACGTTTACTGATCCCTTTAGGATAATGTACCAAGAAGTACCTTCTTCTCCCTGATTAAATACTACAAGAGAGAGGAAAGATTTTATGGTTAGAATGTAGTTATTCAAAATACATATGGGCCAGATTCTGCACCCAATAAAATTCAAAGTAACTCTACAGTCATATAAATGTCTACTTTATAAAAGGGCATACTATGATTTTAAAAGCAATTGCCTTCAGAATTTAGAAAAACAATTCATACCCATATAGTAGTTATTTTATTACACTGACGTGAAAGTTGCTTTTCTTTTCTATGAATGATAGACTACAACAACTACTTTAACAATACATGTCAGGTTATCAATTACTAATTAGCACACAGATTGGATCCCACCAGTAGCACCATGTTCTAATGTAGCTCTCTAGTGACTGTGAATTTAATACTCATTTGCTAAAACTCAGTATTAACATGTCTGAGTAATCCACCATTTAAAATCCTTTATTTTGTGCAGAAAGATTTTTTTTTAATACAGGATTATATTAAAATACATTTTAAATAGAGATTGGTCAAACCAAAAATTCTAGATAAAAAAACAACCAAATTGTAAGTGATACATACACTCAACCAAGGACACAGAATTAATTTTGGTATTGTCCCAGCATTTGCCAACAGACTAAGCTAACACTTACTACCCGAGCTTTTAAACACTAAGTGACAATCAAGTTTGAAGAATGCATCCAAATTTTGCTCCTGTCATTTAAACATTAGGAATTTAAATGTTCATAGCACAGGTGAGAAAGAAGATCAGACAAGACTCCATTTACTTACAGACTGTTCCTGCTTTCGGATGTGACTCAAAAATGAGGACACCTGCTAATTCTCGTTTTACCTTAAAATAGAGAGAGAAATTATAGTTGTTATACGTATCTCATTCCTCCTGGTGATGAGGTCACATAATATAGCCCAGTTGAACTTTCCTTCCCTCTGCATCATTGATCAGTCATTGATCTGCTTCACTTGATCTCCTAATCCCTATTGATTGGCTTTACATTTCCTGGCTCCAAATGGCTCAGACAAGGGCATCTTTAAGATACGGGTCTCCACATCTTTCTTTGTACGTACACATGTGAAATGATCATCAGCAATTAACAACATAGAAAGTTTCAAACAGTTAATCTGTTACAGAAGATAGCTAGCGATTGTCAATTACTCCATGGAAGTATTCCTGCTCTTTCCTGAGAAATCAGTACCTTCCCTTACTGACGTAAGTCTGTCTGCTTCTGCTGTGTCAAGCTGTGAGGCACAGCCATCTGGACCTGCTGAGTCCCCTCTCTGCCTGACAGCTTCCCAGGCAAAGCATCCAGCTCACTACCTCTTCCAGGAACTGGAGAACGTGTCCCTGCCCTTGGTGTCAGCCTGCTCCTCACTGGGTTTGTTTTGCCCTGGTGTGATTAGCTCCGACTGACTGGGCAGTTGCCTCTAGTGAGACACTGCTGACAACTGCTTTTTGTCACTGTAAGCACTGTGCTACTGTCAAAAAATAGCAGTAGCACTGGAAATCTCATATGATCCTGAGTTCTTCTGTGTGCTTTATGTCTCTCTGCATACAACCACAAGTCTCCAAGGACCTGGAGGCCAATTTCCAAGCAGTGGAATTCATGTATTCGGAGAACATCAGCTGGTGACCAGCCATTTTTCAGAGGAACTACCGTGTAACTTAACCATGCCAAACACAGATCAAAAGCTGTCTTCAACATGTATTTACTTGTAGTATTTTCACACCACTGTCTCAGGTGTTTAAATTAAAAAAAAAAATTAGGCCACGAAGAAAGACTTGGGAAGGAACTCTCAAATTCTGGACATAATCCAGATGAGAATCTGATGACTGCATCTCCTATGATGGGTGGAAAAATACGGGCACTGATGTACTTAAAGGCACCTACTCAATCTTGGTGCTCAGGCACCAAGTACAAACATACCCCATCAGCCACCTCTCCTAGAACTCTTTCCTGACAATCAGGGAAAAGAGAGACAAATAGAGGTGTCTGGAAATGTTTTTTTAAGTACACTGACCAGTGAACACATTCACAGGCCTGTGACTTCTATAACATTTAGCTCACCAAATTCCTTTATAACTTCTCCTCAAAGGCAATGACACTTTCATAAGGACAGGAAATACAACCCCATTAGCACTGTTCTGCACATAGAGAGCATTCCGATCCATTTATGTCCTCAGACGTCTTCTCAGTTGGTTCAGACATTGGCCTTTGCAGCGAATGAATCCACTTGATGAAGCCCAAAGTTTGACTTGTTTTTAACACTGTATTATGTAATTGTTTTTCATCAGTACATTAACTTCGCAGGCTCCTCTAGCAGGGATTAGTTCACCACCATGCAACTTGAGTTTTATCCATTTTACTTTCTGCTGCTTGTGGCATATCTAGAGAACTTATTACTTTAGGAATTGTGCCTTACTTAAAATAAATTAAACATTCGATTTCCTTTCAAGTTGATTGGCTGTTAATCTTCTGGTTCACAGAAGCAATGCTGTCTGTTGTTCCTCTGAAGATTTCCTCTAAGCTAGTCGTGGTTTCTGTCTTCTGCTTTAGTTCATGATGCACGTAATAAGCTGGCATTTCCAGATTCTTACTAAAAACATGGAATCATCTGTACTTCAAAATGCCAAGTATTTTTTGCAGTTCGTATTATTTGCCATACTTGTTCCATATGCTACTTGCTGTGGATTCTGACCTCAGGTCTCATTTTCTTCTGAGCTGAAAATATTTTGTGTTTCAAATTTTTTTTTTCTGGGTTGTGTCTGCAATATCGAGAATTCTCTCCACTCCCTCTCAATATCTGTCTATACTGGGTAGTTTCTTTTGTTTAACTTTTAAAGTGTCATTTCTGGATCTTACAGTAGTCTTTCTTTAAATACTTTTTTTCTCTCCATTCCAGGGATTTTTAAGGATTTTGGATAGCTGGTTCCATGTTAAGGAATACATCTGGTACTCTGCAGGTACCTTGGTTTGCAAGCTGCAGTTTGTCTGCAAATTGAGGTCTCTGTGGGAGCCCTGAGAGACAAGAGGCCATGAACTGCCAACCCTTTTCATAGCAAATGGCCCAAGTGGCACCAGCCAGGTGAATGGACACTGGGAAACACAGCAGGAGCAGAGGACACGGGAAGAAGAGCGAGACTTGTGCGTGCTTGGATGGTGAGGAGATAAAAGCCCAGGCATTCCTTTATTGGTGGTCCCAACTCGGAGGCACCAGCTCGAGCTGTTTCTGTGTTACTACACTGTGAATAAATTGCTTCATGGAGCAAGACATATGAGGCTCTGCTATGGGAAACCTGGGGTGGAAGCAGTGAGGAAACCTGGCCTGGCTGTGTGAGTGTGGGGTGTGCAGGAGTCCAGCAGGACCCGCCAGGTCACTGGAGCCACCCGCCCTGAAGGGGCTCCAGCCCCAGCAGTGACAGTCTCTGGTGTTGGGAGTGTGACTGCCAGAGTCTCACAAATGGTCAAACTGGGAAGTTTCCTTATCACCAATGTAATTCAGATACCAACTCTAAATGCCCATTTTTTCTGAAAAACATTGTTCAGGTTTTTATACATTTGCATGGAGTACTATCTTTCTGTAATGCAGCTTCATAATTAGCTGCATCTGTCCAAGTTAACTGAGAATGACTGAAAATAACAAGAGATTCCAAAGAAGGTATTGTCAAATATGGATCTACTTTCTGACTGGTTTCCTTTTTCTGAAAGCATCCACATCTTACTGCTACCAAGTAAAGTGCTGTTTAGCTTGTTTCAGTTGTCTACACAGTGTATCAACAATGGTGAGACTTGAAACAGATGGATTCTTCTCTCCATTCCACTTATTCTTGATTCTCTGCACTGTTCTTGACCACTTCAGGGAGAAAGTGTCTGATGAGCTTGCTTTCACTCAATGACCAAACTCCAAACAGCAAGCACTGCACAGTGCACCTTTCTGCTCAGTGTAATTCCTCCTCCTAACTGGTTCAAGCCAAGACTCATTACAGAAATCAATTCTGCAAAATTTAGTACCAGCACCTTCATTTACACATGGATAAGGACCCAGACAGCGGCACCAGTGCCAAGTGAGGGAGACAGGGGCTCTGCAGAAATACTTGAAGAGAATTATATCTGACTGACACCTAATAGACAACCTACACCTGCACAGTGCTTGAGTGATTCTCATAGATGGAATAAATTCTTCGCATGGAAAGTATAAATGAAAATGGTTACAGGCTCTCCAATTTTAATAAAGCACCAGAAGTAAAAATTGAGCCTCTCTTTTGGTGATGAGTTACAATTTTTAAAATTACTTACTGTGGTAGAAAGATGAGATAAGGCCTTAATGTGGAGAAGTTCTTCATATATAAATTCTAAGTCATCTACAGTTCTCTGGCCAGGGCTATAGAGAGAAGATAAAAGGGACAGCTAAATGCAATAAATGCCCAAAATAAATACTTCAGAGAAGGGCAAAACAACACAAAATGCTGTTGTACTGTCTAGTAAAGGGTACATCCTCACTAAACAGGGACCGAATGATGTTTCTGGCTGGAGGACTGAAACACACAAAGGATGGAAGCTCTGTGAATGCTACCTGAATGACACCGAGCAGCAGCCATGGCAACCACCTTAGAGAGATCCTGATTAGGCAGCTTTTCTGATTAAATCAACTGTTCTATATACGTATAAAATGGTCACATAAATCGGAAATGGTACATAAAGATTTGTTCCTTTCAAAAGGACTCCTGAGTGTGGGGCATGCACTATTTTTCACATGCAACACTAATTAGTTGTAGCAAAAGACAGTAGCAGTGGTTTGTAAAGAAGTGTGTGAATTTCTGCTGAACAAATTGGAGATGCAGCAGTGCATCTTGAAGGACAGTGAACGACTGCTCTACAGCTAATGTTGAGTGCTGCTGTTTAGCCACAAAGGTAAATAAGAACCACTCAGTAGTTTCAGCTTCTCTCCCAGAAAAATACAAGAAGCTGCCATTACCATGCATTGATGAAGGAATAATTCTTCTCTAGCACAAGGAGTAAGGAGGCTGGCACTGTGGCTGAAATAATTGCATTTCTGTAACCTACACAAAATTTTCTGATTGCTAGAGAAGGACACAGATACTGTGGGGACTGCAGTGTGTCAGAGATGCTCTGGAGGATTTAATAAACAGCACACAGAAGGAGTTTTAGGAACTTGTGAGTAACTCCCAACCTTTTTCCCACTCACAAGATTCTCTTCAGTTATAGTATCTAATAAAATATTATTTTCTAAAAGGACAAATTCTCCTGTCGTATAATTTCAGACAGCATATTGGAGTAACATACAGACACACAGAGGAAAAGAAATTCCTTTAAAGCATTATTCCAAGCTACTTTCATAGCACCAAGTCCTTACAAACAACATGGTTCAGATTCGTGAAAAGCAGATTCAAGTAATTAATTCAATGGGCCAAGAACAGAAGAAAAGAGCAACAAAGACATAAGGGAGAGGATAAATTTAAGATGTGAGGAAATGGGATACAGGAAGTCCAGTCTGGGGGCAGGAGTTCCAAATGAGAAGGTTTACATGCTCCACCATTACAACAAGCACAGTTCCAAACCCTGCTGTCTGCACTGCGTGGCGTCAAAAGAATTGACAGCACAGCTGAATCTTTGGACAGCCCTAAAAGAAAAACTACAACAAACCTTTCTGATAGAAGCTTTCCTCCTAAAATGCCAGCATTACAGGAGACTAGCACCTAGAGTATCAGGAAAGCCACATGAAGAAATACTGTGCTCTACAGGTTTTCTGCCTAGTCACCTCCTGATTCAACAGTCTGTCTACATCCTGTGTGAGGCACAGGGAGTACCCAGCTGTGTCACTCTGGAGTTACATTGCATCTTTTTACAGAAGTAGCTTGATGAAGACTTCTTTTGGCTGAAAGAAGTACTGAAGAAGTCACAGAAAACATAAGGACAACTGACATCTCTGCTAAGCAAGCTTTTTTTTTTTCTTCTGTTCTTCACTTACCAATGACATTCATTTATTATTACCCAGATTAAAGACAAATTTAGACGAAAGACCATTTTGGATGAAATTACTCTTTTCTCATACAGAATTGGATAAACTGTTAAGGGAAAAACAGAAATTGGTTTGGTACTGCTATGCCCTCTAGTGACTCAAAATTCTCTACTATTTCTAAATCTGGCTTGAAATTACAAGGCTGACACTCCTAGTGATTTATGTGGGGCAGCTTAATTAAGTACAGCATAAAACTAAGCCAGTGCTAGCTAGCAAACAAAAGGTAAGGATTTTAACAAATAATAGGGAAGTAGCAACTTTAATTTTATTACGTGCTTGCAAAACCAGCACGCCTTGGAAAACATAGTGTAACAAACTAACAGATTTCTACATTAAATCAAAACATAAAAGGATGATGTATTACTAGATCAGACCACTATCAAGACAAAAGGATACACTCTTCTTTCAGCATGTCCATTTGCTTCCTATGTTAGCACATTGGAAGGACTGACAATCTGTAGTGGATATCTGTACCTAGTCTTTACTTCTGCTCCTGCAGATGTCACGTGGAGAGATATTAGGCATCACTGTGTCTTTAAAACCTGTGTGGTGACCCACTGATGTTGATTTGTAGGATCCTGCTGTGTAAAGACCTAGTTTCTGCAGGGGACACATTCTAACAGCAATAGCTGGTTACAGAGCTGATAATAAATGGAATAGGTAGGGAACGAGGGTACACATTAATGGACAGAACTCAGGTGACATTAAGTGATCAATAAAAACTGTTCAGTGTTCGGAGAATTTACCAAGGTCAGAGACACTGAGCTTCTCTGTGACTAGGATGTTGACAATAACATGGTACTTTGTCATTGATAAGCCATGGATGTCCAAGCGGTATCATTGATTACTTTTATTATACAGCTAACCAGAAAATTCTCAGATAACAAGAACAAGGGAGATCAGAGACCCCATAACACTGTGATTAAGTGTCAAACGTTCTCTACTGAGAAAAAAGTGTGCTAAGTGAAGTCACCAAGAATATATAACACGGATTTATTATTTCAGTCACACTGCTAACTTACTTTAAGCTAGGGCATTAAAAAAGAATGTAATCCATAACATCATCGGAACTAAATACTGTTGTCTGATTAATATAACTCTTTCTTTAAAGACTCCTGTTATTATTGTGTTTAGCTTTGTATTATAGCATCCTATTCAATTAGGGTTTACCCTCAGGACATATTTTCATACTGAAGGGTGGAAACACTTAAGGAGGAGCTGTATTAATTCTACAGTAATTTTTACAGGGACTTGAGCAAGGTCTGCACCTGTGCTCCAGCCATTATAAAGAGCAGAGAGCTGTGTTTGCTACTTCACAAAAAGCTATTTTCACATTCAGTATATGTGTTTCCAAAGGAAAAAAAAAACACAATAGCAACAAGAGCCTGCCAAAAATTTCCCTGAGCTCTATTCTGTTTTTTAAACTATAGAACATTCTTTCACAGTTTGACAGTTAAAATGCTGCAGTTAATGTAATAAACAGAGAATTTTTTAAGTTGGCTGTCAAAACAAGTGACACTTTTTGTTAGAGATTTTCAGATTTCGAACAATAGAAAGTACCTTTCAAAGCAACAGCTTCATTATACAATCAAATTCTCAAAGTAATCTTCTCATCAAAGAATATTGTCTTATTTCTTTCAGGGTAATTATCTGAGTTCTGCAACCTCTCTGGAAATGGTTACCGTTATAAAATGCAGCTGTGTTGGTTTGAAAATTGTGGGTCCTGCTCAGGTCAGCCAGAGTCAGCATCTCCGAAGCCTTGACAATTCCTTTGAACTTTTGGCAGCTGTAACAGTGTCTAGTCAAAACTAGCAGGACTCTGAGGATTCATGGAGATTTTAACAGCTTTGCTGCAGCTCAGTCCAGGGAGGATTTTCAACTAACAAAATCATTATGTATGTAAACGGAATACTAGAACAGTAGTTAATATGGTCCCTGACAGTACAAGCTTACTTCAATGAGCAAAGGGCTGCAAAAATAAGCACTTTCAGGGATAGGGAAAGATGTCAGATGAATATCAGTCTTAAGAAAACCTCTTTCTCCTCACTATATTCCATGACAAATTTCCTATCAGTGTTCTTTCAGGTGATGCTGTGCAAGCGACAACACAGAGAGAAAAGCAGTACCTTCCACAGCATCCTTCCAGCCTTTCAGCTCTCTGTAAGCAGTCCAGATGATAATCAACATTTAGCCTGCTAGGGTAAACTTACACTTGCGGTTCCGGAAGTCATGACAGAAAGCAAATGTGGTAGGCAGCCAAAACCCAC
The DNA here is from genome assembly GCA_013397845.1 of Melanocharis versteri. NCBI lineage: Eukaryota > Metazoa > Chordata > Aves > Passeriformes > Melanocharitidae > Melanocharis > Melanocharis versteri. The sequence continues at coordinate 573,315 of VZTG01005355.1, forward strand.
GATAACCTAAGGGGAAATTCTCCAAGAGACGACCTGCTCAGTTGGCCTGAGGCAAAGGAGAGAGTGCAGAGGAGCAGGGTCACAGCACACACAGCATTGCTCAGTCTCCCAGCGACTGGTGTCTGCTCAGGGGTGCAAAAGCTCACTTTTGCTCCTCAGTGGAAAAGGCACAGGACATGTCTGCGAGGAAACAAGACCTCCACTCCATGACTCCCTAAGGGTATACGGAAACACCGCACCCTCAGTCCGGCTTGTCCATGTATTTTGTGTGACAGGGAGCGAGTGCTCCCTTGGTTGTGTTGACTAGACCTCTAATAAGCAGAAGAAATAGAATGTATACTTCAAAACTATTGCTGCATGGCAGTGTTTCCTGTTTTTATAAGCACAAATGTCTGATGGCACTTTTTGAAACTCAATGCTTTCAGCAAGTTTTTGTAGAAGTGCTGTTGAAATGAGCTTATGGTCTAAACAGAACACAGGGCCAAGAACGGAGCCGGGAAAGGATACAGACAGAAATAGAACAGGAACAAGCACTTGGGTTAGGTGATTCAAAAATCTTTTACTATGAAAAATGTTCTCACACTGTAGGCAGGGCCTACTCCTGTCCCATAGCAAAGACCAACTTTGCCAACGGCATCAAAGTAACAGGATCCAGCCCTGTGTACTTGCCTGTCTGGAATGGCCCCTTACAAATAAATCTTCAGTGAAGGTAAGCTTAAGTAATTCCTTATTCTCAGTGTATTTAATTAGCAGTAAAATATGTCTGCAGTGGCCACTAAACACTACCTGCTTAATGCTTGCCTTCAATGGAGGGTCAAACAGAGTTTATACTGGTTGCTTTTGAAGTCGCTATAAAGCTGGCTGAAAAAAAGGCTGATAATAAATGTAGTTTATGCTTCCATACCACAAGAAGACCCATAATATTAACTCATCAATCTGCTTACGGTTTCCTGAGAATCATCCTCATATGAGCATCTGGCCCAATCTGGGAGAGAAGCAGCATAGTATCCTGTAGCTCCTCATCACACTCCTTTTTCTCTTCCTCAGTTGGCAAAGGGGCATCTTCACGCTCATCATCCAAAAATCGATAAAATAAGTATTTGTCTTGAAAGTGGTGCTCCTGGTCCACTGAAAACAACACAACACATCAAATACTGAGCTCAACAAAGCAAAGCTTGTAGAAATCTGTGTAGCATTGTATTTGTCACAAATAGATTATTTAAGAAGGGAAAGAAAGCTACAGAGAAACTGTAAGAGCATGAAACTATTTCTCACATACATCCAAGTCATGTAGCTTGAAGGGTACACTTTTAAATTGTGTGCTACAAATACTTTCCAAAAGACTTCCCTATAAGTGTGTTGTGGGTGTGTATACATACTTGTGCATGTGCATGTGTGAGTTTTTTTCTTATTAGTTCTGTTTTCTTATTGTTTCAAACTATTTCACTTAATCAAACAAACCACACTGGGGGAAGTGGTTACATTATGAATTTCTAAGAGGTATTCTCTAGCATGAACACTTTGCTCTACATGTTTAGACAGGCTGAAAAAAGGTAGCAAAAGCAACTAAGCTCCTTGTGATGTAGCACAAATGTATATCATCAAGGTATAATCCCAGGGCAAGTTCATTGACCTGTGTCCTGGTGGAATAACTTAATGGAAGGACTGCTAGGAGAAGACCTCTAGAGTTACAAACCCTCGGTCTTCCAAGCAAGTCAAGAGTGATGTGTTGAGTTGGATACTGTGATGCAGCTTGCAATAGCTTGCCCCCGAGAGTTCAAGGGAATATATGGCAGGAATTCAAGCTACAGCCCTTAGGGTAAGGGAGCAGTGGAAACAATCTGTCTTCCCAGTATGGAAATTTCTCCCTGGGATAGGGAAAGCACAACAGACGATGAATGGAAGTTTACCGTAATAGAGCTCCTCTTCTGAATTTAATAAAAATGTATGTGCAAAGCTTCAAATATGAATATTGCTTTAGAAACCTACCCTTTTGAGGGCTGTAATATCGTGTTACCAACTAAATCCTGCCAAATGGAAACCGAAAGTCAATGTAAAACGCAATCAGAAAGCTAACATGAAATCCCAGATCTCTGCACTGGAGTATCCGGTGTGCTGAATTTGGGAACCACTCCAAAACCAACAGAAATCATTCCAAAATGATGGATCTGAGCAAACACAAATACTCATATTCACTTCTAAATACTGCAAATCTTTGATGAAGGTTAGTTTTATGTACGGCAATACATCCCTTGGTTTTGGCCTGAGTGCTATCCAGCTCTTTCAATATAAGCACAAGCCAGTGTACTCTTTAAGTATAATTAGAGTTATCATTATAAATTGTTCATTTATGATGCAATGAGCTCGTAAGTTAAAAAAGTATACTGGTAGCATGATTCAAGTAATATTGTCTGTGTGCTGCACTTGCACTTATGAATGAACAGGTTGCTCTGTGGCATTTCTACTGGGCCCATGATCCCTTTCTTTTTCATGAAAAAGAACTACAGAGGTGTTGATGTCTCACACTGCCCATATTTTAGCCAAGATACTGATTTTCTTTATCTTACCATGGTTAAGAACACCTTCTTCCAGCAGTACTTGCCACATGCCAACAGCCTGGGTTCGTAAATGGACACAAGGACTTTGCTGCATCATCCAGTCAACTAGTTCTGTCCCCACACAGCATTGCCTGAAGGACAGATAAACAGACAGGAATGAAAAGGAAGCTAGCCAAGAGAGAGACTGCACACAGTGACTGCCAACAGCAGTGGTATCTTAAACTCTGTATAAACTTAGTCCAATCTCCCTACAGAAAACACCAGGACACCATCCACTTGTACATACTTGAAATACTAGTGAAGGTGTTCAGTTTTGAGAGGATCACCTAAGCAAAACAAGTGTTTTGGGAAATGCAGAGTTCAGAAGATCAAATTGAGCCTGTGGCACCTGGTACAAAACCTATTGCACCAGTGCAACAACTTCCAACCCAGTTTTCAAAAGAAACTTCTGTATACCATGGGATCCAAAAAGCCTCATGCTTTTCAGAATCCTGCATGAAAACAATAATTTAATACTGTAAAAGTTATGCCAATGCAGCCTCCACAGGAAGAGTGAGTGCTATGAGGGTGTTCCTGCATTTGTAACCAAACTCCTGTCACACTGTATCTGGAGACATTGGTTTTGGTACAGTGTTCCTGAGGCTCTCTCATGCTAGGTCTTGGTGACCCAGAGGCAGACAACAGCAGGCCTGGAGAACACCCAAAGAGGAGTAAAAAAGCAAAAAGCCACATGGTCACAGTAAAATTTTTTATCCTAACGCTCCCTACCTCAGCAGAACAGTAAGAATTTTCCCAGTTATGTGTAAGAGAAAATGGTGCACTGCCCTTCATTTATCATATATACTCTTGTTCTTCTAGAAAAATCAGCAATGTTATATTGTGACATATTCTCGAATCAACTCACAAACTCCAAATACCTTTGTATATTAAATACATTTTGGGCTGAAATATAGAAAACCAATGCATTTATTTCAAATTAAGATCAGCAACATATTGATTTACTATTTAGAAAACCACACACTCAGAGATTTAAAAATAATTTTTACTTAAAAACACTCTGAATAATGCACTCAGTACTTGATTTAAACATTAGACACTAAAACAAACTGATTGTTTCTTAAGCCAATAGTAATAGTAGGTAGATCCTGACACCTTGCAGTCAGATTTCTATTCTACAAGTGCCATTGTTATCCCACTTCAGTAAGACTGTGCTGCCACCAGCAGGAAGATAAGAGAGCCTGGCAATACACTGAAAAAAATTAAAGAGAGCAGCAAATCTGCATCAGGAATGTTTCTCACCAGGTGAATTTTCAGAACGCCACAGTGAGCAAGACTGCTGTAGCAATCAGTACAGGAACATAATATATTAACGAACTTTTCCATTATCTCTTACTGATATATGAAGAGAACAGAATCTACATTTTAACTTGGTATTACACAGAATATTCCAGCTAACTATGCTATTAACTTTGGAAGAGTTTTTGTATGTGAATGCTCTGTTCACAATCACAGACTCAATTTCCAGTCAAATTACTTCAGAAAGGATTTACCAGGCCCATTAAAGACTGCATAACATCCAAGTCAAATAGAATCACAGAATAATTTCAGACCTTTTGAGACCTGCAAGTATGGTAAGGCATAAATGACAAATCAGAGAATGGCAGGCATAAAAATTCAGAGACCTCTATACAATCAGCTCACACACCTGTAAGTCTTCAGATGGTATTTACGATCTCTTATCATGTGAGGAGCTCGGGACAGAATTGTATTCCGCAAAATCTTTCCAGCTCTGAGGATCTTTTCCGAAGGAACCTTGGTGATCGTGGAGAAAAAAAAAGACCAAGACACACAGATTTTAAACCTTCTGGAATCTCTGTACTGCTTTCTGCAAAACAAAACACAAATACTCTTTTCCCTGAATTAAAAGTCCACTTGCACAGAGGCTTACTTTTGCAGAGCAAAGTAGTCTATATTTGAGATTTTAAGTTTCACACAGTTTTCACATCTAACAGAACGCATCACTTCAGCTGATTCATATCATACTGTTGGAAATAGTTATTTCCATTTGTCTAATGGCCTGGCTCTACAGTACACCTATGTTCTATTACCTGTGTAATGGTTTTAGTAGGATGATGTGGGATGTGAGGATCAATAAGAGGCGTCTGAAAAATAAAATGAAATTAAATAATTTTTTAAAGGTTGACGAGAAAAATAAATAAAGGCTAAAGTAGAAAAAATGAACAAAAAAGCTGTAATAAAAAGTCCAAGCTCTGCCCAGGAGATATGAATAGAAAAAGCTTTTGAGGACATCCTAAAGGCAAACTTGGTTGTTGAAGCTCAGCAAATTAAAACAGTGACATGACAGGTGAAGATGAATAACAAAGCTGTGCTAAACTTTGTAAGGTACTAATGAAATGGGAAATGGCAGAACGTCACACCAGATCTGAGCATACACAGGCATAGTTAGCTCTTCCTCCTGCACAACAGCGCTCCCCCACACGCATCTGCTTTGCCATTCAGCCCCCCCACCATGGAAATTCTCTCCTCCTTCAGCATCTTTTTCTATTCAGCTCTTTTCTCCCTTATAGCATAGCACAAGAAACAGGAATGGAGATAGAGCTCTTCTTCCACTATCTGTGTTTTCTAAATTATCACCAGGCTGAGCTGGCAACCCTTTTATAGCCACTCTCAGGAATGCAGAGGCACGCAGGCCACTCGCAGGGACCCAGGCAAGGACCTTCACAAAGGGGCTGGTGAAGGAAAAAGAAAAGAACAAAGCAAGTGGCTTGGTTCTACAAAGGAAGGAGTGAAAGGGAAGACTATTGGGGCTCTACAGGGGAGAAGGAGAGAAGGGGATGAGAGAAATGGGAAAACAGGCACATAACAAACAGGTGAAAGAGGGAGACAGGGAGCACATGGCACAACACAGAGGAAAAAGGAAAGCAGAAGGTTAAAGGACAGTAGAAATGGAGACAAAGGAGAACAAAACCAAACATCAGCAGCCACCTCAGAATGATGGGAAGACATTTGGCTTTGTTGAGCCTGGTAGTTAACAGCACGGACAAAATTCACTTCACGTGTGCCATGTCAGGAGACTCGACACAAGGGCTGACTTTGGCTGGCGCTCAGGGCTTGCCAACAGCAGATCAGGCTGAGCACAGAGGTCTCCCTCCCACAAGGGCAAGGCTCTGCACCTTGGCCCACAGCAGCTACGGTTCCCTCACACCCCTACAGCAAAGCCAAGACAGCCAGGGAAGAAATATGGTGAAACATGAGACATGTACTTCTGGGTTGCCAGGTATCAGCTTCCTTAAACTGTGCATCTGTCCATTAGCTCCCACAGGATTTTAATGATGTGACAAAGTCCTTGTAGTTATCAAATAGCGCTAAGAGCTAAGAATGCACCAGGAAACTATGGATCAGTTGAGAAGGGGAAAATGAGGGAAGCATATGACAGAAATCAATAATCTTAACATAGAGGCCTGCATGTGGAAACCAATACAAAGTTTTTTGTTTCTACTCATACCTTACAAGAAGTCTCTGAAAAGCAAATCAATACAATTAAAATGGGATTCCTGATTTTTCTCATTTAATAAGTCAACAATTTTTCATAAACTCATTTAAGTCACAAACATTTCTGTCCAGCCAGAAGAGCAGTAGCACATCCCTCAATGTTTCTTAGTTTCTGCGACTCTGCGGAGCTCGCCCTAGATAGTGTCTATTTGCAGTTAACATATGCAAAGAATAGCAAAAATCTTTTGAAAGATGCCTCTAATGAAAACAAAACCACTGAATAAAAATCTCAAACAGGTAAAATACACTCAATCTAGCTTCCAGATTTTAATTCTAGTTAGGAATATACTTAAAGGAAAGATAAAACACGTAAGACAAAAAATATAGAATATTTTTAGAGCAATAGACTAGCAAAAACAAATGAGCATTTTTGTTCACTGGAGTTTCAATTAAGTTTTAGCAAAAATGCATAAACTAATAGGTGAAAAATTGAACATGGATGAAGATTTTTCAATAAATCTCCGAACCTAATCAAAACAATATAAGACAGCATTCGGAAGAAACCTGATTCAACCCAAAAGTACAGAAAAAAACCAAGGTGAAAGCTAAGACACAGCACAAGAATCTGCAGAAAGCAGCAGGAAGGCTTGTTCACCTACATCCTGACCAATACAGAAGGATCAGCTGCAAAGATAGAACATAACTTGGGTGAAGGTGATTGTGAAATGATCCAGTGTCAGAACTTTACAGAAGGAAGAAAGAGCATCAAAGCAGACGCAATGGACTAGGAAGAAAAGTTTCCATAAAAACAGAATACTGATAGCTGTATTCCTGGAGTGGGTCATGGGGGAACAAGTGTAAGGTAAAAGCAGTTAATGGGAGCTGGCAGCTACTTAAAGAAACAGTATTAATCATACATACAATGTATACTAACACAGAACTTAACTAGAAGGTGAAGTAAAGACTCAGCTAAAGGAAGCTCCTCACTGACACACAGGAAGGAAATACACAGAAAGGAGAAAGTAGAGGGTCTAGAGAAAGCAAGTATAAATTGAGTAACAAAGGACAGAATTAGAAAAGCAAAGGTATAAAATGAAACAGACCTGCCAAGAAATGTCAAGAAGTAAGAAAATATTCCACAAGTACATTAGTAGTAAAACAAAGAAAACAAACAGTGTTGAGCTACTGTTTAACAGTTTTTACTGTTTAATCTATTTACAGATAGTTCAAGAAGGCCAGAAGCTTTTGATTTATTTTTATCAGTGTTCATTAGAAAGATCAGTAGCAAAGAGGTGGTCAATATCCTAAGTAGTAGAGTGACAGGAGTAAAATCTCAACCTTGAAAAAACCCAAAACCATAAATTAGGTATTTTGAGATTGGCTGGGTTTGTAGAATTTCATGCAGCAAACTTGAAGAGCGTGAAGAAACTTAAAGAGGGCTGCATCCATCTCGGAACCATCAGCAGCCATTCTTGGGGTCTAAGGAAGGCAGCTGAAGACAGAAATATGGAAAAGGAGAAGCTGAAAAAATATAGGTGTCAGCTTAATGTGTCTTCCTAGAAAATGTCCATTTGTAAGCACCTGGAAAAGAACAGGGAGATGAGTCACATGTGACGTATATTAACCAAGAATAAGTCATGCCACACTGATCTAATTTCTTTTCATGATTGAATAGCAACATTGATAGATTAGACAACAGTAGATTTTCAACCCTTTAGTAAGGCTTTAGCACTTTCTCATCAGATATTCTCTTCTGCAACAGGCAGATTAAATTCTTACAAAATAGGTGCGAAGTCAGCTGGAAAAGTGCATTTTGAAAGCAATTACCAGTGAAGCAAAGTCAAACTGGCAGTCATATCAGAGGTCTGTTCTAAACAGTGTTCTAGAATATATCACATCTGATAATATTAAATGTTAACATGGGATGAAGCAGAATATACCTTTATTGATTTTGCAGGAGACTTCAAGATGGGAGGCACTGCACGTACATGGCAGAGTAAGTTTACAATATGAAACAGTTGTAACATTGGTCTAAAAAACCGATGCTTTTATGCAACATAGACAGTGATGACTACATTTCTGAAGCAGGCAGAATCAGCTAAATAAAGACAGGGTAGGGAACAAGTGTCTTAGTGCAGTACCACAGAAAAGGAAATAAGGTTTATAATGTTTTAAATATTTAAACATTAAACACAACTGAATAACCAATGCCATACTTGTGTGAAAGCAGCAAATACTGTGCTGGAATGTAGTTATGTATTAGCTACATAATGGTATCCTGCTTTAGCCAGCCTAGATAAGACCTAATTTAAAGCACTGTGTCTCATTTGCCCACTTTACTCCAAAAGCATGTAAACCAGTTGGACAGAATTTAGAGGAAAGCAACAAGAATAATCAGAAAGCACAACATAAATAATCAAAGTTTTTCATCTAATGAAAAGGCAAATCTTAGCAGAGGTGTAATAAAAAAAGTCTTCAGATTTAAAAGGCCTTTGAAAAGAAGAAAGAAGTGGCCTAGTCCATCATGCAGAGATCAGGAAATAATTTAAATTGCTGTAAGAAAGATTCAGTTTAGGCATTGCTGAAGCTTTTCTTGCAGTGTGGACAGTGAATACTGGCAAATTTCCAGAGCAGTCTGGTTCCTCCATCTTTGGGAGGATACAAAAAGGGAATCTGTCAGGAGTGACACTACTGTAGTGTGTGTGTGGCTTGGGGATGGACTCAATGCTTTCCTGAAGTAACTTTCAGCCTCACTACATGGTGCTGCGTCATTTTCGAGGATACCTTTAAAAGTCTAAAAAGAGTTCAGCCACAGGATGGTGCCTGAAGAGGCCATCAGTAATAGAGCTCCTGGGGCAGTGAGCCCGAGACAGTCATTCCTCTTGAGGGACAACGCCATCATCATCCAAACGAGATGCCCAGCAAAGAGTCCCCCAAAGTTACAGCCTTTCAAAGCTGCTGCAGTGAGCTCTGGCTGCATTAGTGATTAGCTGAAATGCAATAAATGGAAACACAGGGCTTGGACTGAGTTTGCTGTAGAAAGGCAAGACATATTTCAAAGGCAGAGAAATGTAACATCAGTTAGTTAATATCAGATAGAGGGTTGCAGCAACAACTTCCCATCAGAAAAAAAATGCATTCTGTAAGGGATAGTCACAGCTTGGCTAAAGACCAAGAATTGTTTTGTGATTCTTTACAGTCCTGGATCTTCCATTAAGGATGGCTTAGAAAGCACTTTAAAAAAAAGTAGCTCTCCCCATCAAACAGCAGAGAGTGAGGAGAGTGTTTAATTGCCTTCTTAACACATCCTGGTATCTTTGAAGAATTAATGAGACTAAAGTACATACATGTGGCACAGAGGTCCTTGATGATCCCATTTTTCAGGACTTCTGAATAAGGGAGAAGTTATCACGCAAAGAGCTCAGATAAGCAAGCCAATTACAATAGTTTACAAATTATGACTCATCTCCTGGCCACAGGAGTGACCAGAGTACCCGCTCTTAGCTTTCCTTCAGTGTGAGATAAACCATCACAGCAATACCATCTTGAACTTCAGCTACTTTATTTCCTTTTCCAACTAGTGCATACTCAAACAGTTTGCTATGACCTGCTGATCTTCCCTGTAGGAGAGGGGGTCATATGGGTCTGGAGGGTAGAGAAGTGAAAGCTGCTGGTGTTGGTAGGGGAAAGCAGAAAATTATTATGAGACACTGTGGTAAAAAGGCTTTTAGCATTAACACTGACAAACTCCCTATCTGCACATTTATGGATTCACATCTGAGCCAGTCAAACAAACCCTTCACAAAGCCAATCACAAAACTCCATATTTAAATTGGGGTGAAGCAGAGAAAGTAATAATTTTAGCCTCCATTCCTTTCAAGATTCAAATATTTATGCATGAGAGCAATACCACAGGTTTAAATAGGACTATTCATGTGTATAATTTTATGCACACATTTAATCTGTGGAGAAATAGGCCTTAGATTTCAAACTACAGGGCAAGACCTGTCTTTATTTTGGTGTTTCTTACATCAATGAGCAAGCCATATGCAAACAAACAAATAATAAAATGAACAGCAATAATAGTGACTTACCATGAGATCTGTATTTGTCAACTTATTTGAATCTGCTAAATAAAATCCAAGAACACCTCTAACAAAAATAGATTTTTCTATTCCCCTTGTTAAATAGCTGTAAAGGGATGTTTCTGAGCCTTTACATATGAACGAACACTTTAGATCTACAGCAATTTGGATCTATAAAATGAAGTGATGAAGGGGACTTAATTTACTACTCTCAAATGCAAACGTAGGATGTGTGTATTGCAAAGAACTAAGATGAAATAAAATAAAAGCCAATGAATCACTTTTTTTCACATGACCTCAGTGTAGCTCATCTCTGAACAGAGAACAAGTTTCGGTATTGATTGGAGTTAACCACAGCATGTTACCAGGGTGATCAGATAAACCTGTGCACTACTGTTGATCCCTTTATTTTCAACTGGGGAACTGAAAAGAATTGCAAGTGACATCTGTTTTCCTGCTGGCTGGCAGGGGGATCCAGAAGAAACAAAGGACAAAAGCCACACAAGTTGAAAGGTGTCAGCAGCAAAAGCCACATCACTAAGAGGTCTGTTTGTTTTACATCCTCAGTATTTACCACAATTAGTGATTTACGGTCTAATCCAAATCCCACTGAAACCACTAGGAAGTCTCTAATTGACTCAATGAATTTTGAGTCAGGCCCATAGCATCTGATTTTCTTAAGCGTGTTTCAGGGAGCAGAGCATCGTTAGCTCTTACTGGTTCCAAATGACCCCTGATGCCTTCTGATGACTACCATTTTTGACTGACATTTTTGAATATCTTTGTATACATCTCTCGAAAGACTTCTAGTGACCTATCTGGTTCACATGGGAGGAAATAAAACATACGAAAACCCTGTTCCCACAATATTGGCAAAATCATAGCCAGTCAGTAGGATACAGCTGACAACTAGCCACAGTCCCCACAGCCCTCCCACACAACACCTCCCACTTCTACTCTCACCATTCTTTTTCAAGCTTTTTGTAATGTCATCTATTTGCTTCAGACTAAAGGCAGAGATAAGAGTTCCAAAGATGGTGTAGAGATAACTCTTTCCAACACAAGTCATTATTTCCAGCACTACAGAATAATTATATAACAGGGATAAAGCTGAGCATACAGTATCATAGCTTTTGGAGTGCATTTTCAGATGGAAAGCAGTCTTGGATAGAGTATCTTGAAGTTAACTCCATTGGTCCTGTTTCCAGCTGCAGTGAAAGAGTGTCTGTGCAGACTGCACCAACCTCTGCTAGGATATGACAGGGAAAGCAATGCACTTATTGAATGCAGATTGCTGAACAGGAGAGAAGCAGCTGACCAAAGATCACGTCATAAAAAGGTCCTTTGGAACACATTTTTGTCAAAATTTGAAGGAAAATGTAATCAATATTGTAGGAATTTCCGAGATTAGCTCAGTTGGTCAGAGCTTGGTGCTAATAATATCAAGGTTGCAGGCCAAACTCCATATGGGCCATTCATCTAAGAGTTGGACTTGATTATCCTTGTGGGCCCCTTCCAACACAGAATATTCAGTGATCTGTGACTATATTAACCTATACTGCATCTCTGGAGTAGCCCTAGGTAGAATAAGCTGATGTACTGAGCAATGCTTGTCATCAGAAAACAATCTATGCGATGACCTCTAACCCCTGAGGGTGCACAATCCATAAGAAACCTTGGCACACACTCCCTGCCATGGGGATGTCTGATGGTTGGGACACGGCACCAGGACTGAGCTCTGGGTCCAACCCAGACAGTCATATTTAATCACAGAGCTAATCACAGAATGTTCTGAGTTGGAAGGGACTCACAAGGATCATCAAGCCCAACTCTTAGATGAATGGCCCATACAGGGAGATTCACCACACTGCTTCAGAAGACAAAAAAAGTGCAAATAGAAATGCAATCATCACCCCTATCATGCTGTAAACAATTCATTTCCCTCTTCACTCTCCCCACAAACATATGCAGCAGCTGGGAGAACCAGCCTGTGCTCCACAAGACAGCACTGGCAGCCAAAAGGCAAAGTACCTGCTCACATCTCCTAACTGGAAAAGTCCAAAACTGACAATGATTGACCTCATACCAGGTCTGTAAGGGACTCAGCAATTAACAAATACATGGCAACTAACAAAGGACAAATTACCCCAGAAGATCACTTGTTTTAAAAGGACCACTCTAAACAGTCTCAAATTGTACCACCAAAGGATCTTCAAGCCACTCATGCCCACAGAAGATAACCATTCTAGCTTCTTAACAAACACCGGTAAACAGCAAAATGCGGAGAATGTCAAGGTATGAATGGATGAACACACAGTCACAGGATGTTGGCAAAATTAGGGAAGAAAATAATCAAATTTTGAAAATCTTCTGAGTTTCATAAAGCCAGAGCACCTGTCATCTAAAACCCCATAATCTAACTACAAACTATCTAAACCAAGCAAAATAGCCTAGTAGAAATTGTCAGGGCTAGTGGTTAAAGACAGCTCAGTTTTATTCTGTTTTTTATGACTGCATGACCTTACACAAATCACCTAATCACAGTGTGTTTCATCTTTCCCTTTTTGGAGAGAGGAATACTAATAATTTCTACCTTTGTAAAATGCTTTGAATATGGTCAGCAAATGGGCTACTATCAAAATATTCAGAGTAATGATGACTGGTTTAAAATCTATATTCTTTAAATGTAATACAATGTGAAGACTATGCTGTATTTTAAAATACATTCTAAAATTGCTTTTCTTTAGTAATCTATATTTTTTAATAGCATAAACAGGAAAATGTGTTCCTTTAAATTCTCAAATATTCAGTGTAGCAAATTTATTTTAGAAAGTTAAATTGAATTCACATTATTAACACTTCTACAATGTTTCCTTGACAAACTATAAATGTCCCTCCTTTTAACACAAAATGATTCAGCCATTACCAAAAATGACACTTCACTGTGAATGTCAAAGGGAAAACGAATATTGAAACAGACTATGACCAGTGCACAAAGGCCCCCAGAACATGGCTAATGATGTCTTATTTTCCCGTCATTTTTCTACTTTCCCGCTACAATGAAACAGCTGCTATAACTACACTGCCTGCATTGAATAAAATGTCAGAAAATGCTAACTCTGCTGTGAGCATTCCCAATATTCTGATAGAGGTGTGACTACAGCTATCATAACGAATCTCAAGCCACTGTTGTCAGGGTTTCTCTGCTCCTGCATTTCTTTAACCTATGAAAGAATAAAACATTTTTTTGTCTCTCATGCAAACTATCAGTTTCTTCATATCCATGGCTTTAAAATTGTGTTTTCCTGAAATTAGTTACTTCTTTAGAAACAAGCTATAATGACAAAGACTTTAAAAGTACAATAAATATTAGGCAGCAAGGTTACCAGTTTTTAAGGCCTGCCTCTCACGCATGCTCTAGGTACACAGCATCCATTCAAAAGAAAAACTGAAGGGATGGTAAAGATTACTGAGCTTATGGAGGATTTAACTCACTTCTAGATACCTTTTTAACTTTGGCAAGCATCTCCTACCTCCAGGACTCCCAGGAGGTACTCTGTCTAGGAAGCAGAATTGGATGGGCTCGCCTAGGTTTCAATTACATCCACATGCCAGAACTGCTTTCTGAGGATGAGGCAGTGAAATTTTAGATTAAGTGATTTCATGTCAAACATAAGGGTGCCAAAACCTGGATGGAATGTGAATTACGTGTGAAATTGTGAACCTATTAAAATTAGTGGTAAAATTCTTGACTTCAGTGTAGTCAAAACACCACCCAAGTGAGGCAAGAGGACCACTGCCTCCTGGGTGACAGCAGTTCATGTATTGTGTGATCCCTGCTAGTCATTCCACCTCCAAGTGTTTCAGCCTCTCCATGGTAAAATGGGGACAACGGTGTCTACTCACAACTTCAACAAATGATGAGAATAAGCAACTGAAAACACTGCTGAATGCTGCAACTGGAATCCTCGAAGTCTAGTGCCTACAAATTCATGCTGGGAACTTTATAATGATTTTTAACACAGAAAGAAAGAGTCATCAAAGGGAGACAGGGCTAGAGGACACTGAAAGTTACCTCCCGAATTCCCTGGGGAGGTCAGTAACAAGGCAAAGCCTCTGGCAAGTGGGCAGGAGAAGTTCATTTAAACCTGTTTTATGCTTCTTCTGGCGATTTCATGTTCCTTATTCTCCAAGTTCAGGACAGTGCATTGTGTGGAAGTACATGAAATGAAGAAACACTGAAGGAGTGCAGCACATGAGCCTCAGAGTCCAGCTTCCTTATCTACTCCTCTTTCTTCTTCCTGTCACATTCTTCAGAAATCATTTTTTGCTAAAAATGAAACTGAGAAGGAGTAATCTAACAATATCCAGTGCAACTCCTTCTGGTGTCTTACTTTTCAGGAGATTTTTATTGATCTATATTGATGTTTTCCATCTACATGGAATATATTTCCTAAAAAGGTAAACGGTTGTTTCTGTAGTATATGAAAATAAACAGAGGAAAGAAATCCCAAACTGATGGCTAGATCAGAACATATTCCACAAAAAGCACAAACATTCTTCTTTCAGCCAGGTACTTCTCTACTTCAATGGTTTTAAGTCTTCTGTCATAAACATAAAAAACCCCTCAAGCTCTTGTTTAATTTACATATTTGTATGTCAGTGGAAAAGACATGCATTCTGCTCTTGACAAATATCCACAAAAACAACCTTCTTATCTTCCTTCAAACTTCTATTTCCCTTGATGTCTACAAAAAGCTTGTCAAAGTGGTGGGTGTTGACATGCTGAACCATGCTACCTCTCCTATCTCATCCAAGTTTCTCGGGCTGTGTAGGATAAGGGCTTTTCTTTATATTTTATGGTAAAATCCAATTGTGATCTCTCACATTTAGCTAGCATGAAATGAAACCATAAGTGCTGTATTAGTTAATCAGTTCATCCAGCGTTCCTTAGATACAGTGACAGTAATGGTATTGATTAAAAACACACAAAGGCATTTGGAATCAAATTATTGATCTGAACAAGACAGATCAATATGCTCTGTTTTTCACATTAATTCCATAATGGATTGGGAATAATCAGTAAATAAAATACAAACATTGAGTTAATGTGCATCTGTGTGAACAGTAGATATTCTCCAATTAAATAGCAAAAGAGTAACACTTTTAATTCCTGTCAATTACAACAAAATATTATTTTAAGTGGAAAATAGTAAATATTTCATATTTGCAAATTTGCTTCTTCTCTCCTTCTAACTTTCTACAGAGTTTGTTGCTGCCTAACTCGCTACTATATAAACCAGGCCTGTCCACATTTTTTCTTATTATTTTGAATTTAGCTCATCTTCCCTGATTCACTAGTGAGGGACAGACATTTCTAAACATATTCTGAGATGCTTCTGTTGCTAAATGAATCTTTACTGCAACTTGAGAAAAAAACTGGCTCCATGAATGCACACAGAACACTGCAATAATTAACCCAAAAAGGGTATGGAGAGGCGAAATTACTCTACCTGACATTTTCCCTAGCTAGCCACATCTCTTTACGTCCCAATTCATCGTAGTACATTTCTGAAAGAGATGACCTCTTTTTACCTCTCTCAGTATGTAGCCCAAGCTGTGTAAATTCTGTGATGTCTGGCTTTTAGGGATATCACAGAACCAGCCCCGTCCTTGTGAAATGGAAGAGCACCTATTGTATGTATTTTGTAATTTATCCCCTTTTTCCCATTTCTCTTCAATGTAGACATTGATTTTCACATTATTGCTATAAGTATTGTTTTGTCCAGCTGAAATTCTGTCCCTACCATCTGTCAACCACTCACCCCCTTTCTAAACATAATCTCAAAATCTTACTTGGTTTAATTGACTCTTTAGTGACTCTTAGTGGGTTGTGTAAAGGATAACGACTGTTGCACCACATTAAGCAAATCATGGTGTGAAAATGCTGTTCCAGAGAAATTTACTTACTGTAAATCAGTTTGTCTAGAAATACTGAATGTACACAGAGTATTCCTAGCTAACTCGTGTTTAAAAAACCCCAGGATTTCTGTAATAATGTAGGAATCTTCAGCTTATCCATGATAGTTGGATAGGAGACTGTCTTGGGGGAAGGAAAAAGCATCTTCCCCTGAGGAACTTCTGGTATATTGAAGGCCAATACGACTGCAGATTGTCCAGTGTCTCTACTGCCACAAGGTCACTTTTCAGGCAGAAATCCAGGCTCTCTACCCCAAAAACACACAGCAGAGAAGCCAGACAAAACTAAAAAGAAAGCATTTCAAGAGCACTGACTGGAACACTGAAATAACTGAACAGAATAAGTAGTTCTAGCAAGGTAGCCCCCGGTTTCCTCTCCCCCAGTTTGGACCAGTATACCAGGAAGACAGGAGAGCCCTTCTATTACACAGGTCCAGTACTGCTGTGGCAGTGGCTTTATATTGACAGCACAAGGAATGCCAGAAACCTCACTGTTACAGTTTTGTCAACACAGGTTTTCCAACACTGCCCTGGAATTCACAGCAGCTAACACTGACACTGAGCAGAGTGTGAACTGAATCAGGGGAAACAAAAGGAAATGGAGGTTGTCAGGCTCCTTTATCTTGTGGATCCCTACAGTTTTGTCAGTCAAGATAAGGAAACTCGTTCAGCCAGTGACAATAGGCATTTCTCAGGTTTGTTTCTCAGTGTCATTTGGAATAGCAGCCTGCAGACTACAAGCAGAAAATCCCTAATCAAGACTATCTCTGAACACAATTAAGACAACTCAGGAGGAGGTAGGGAGAGGGGAACAAATATTTGCTTGTCTCTGTGTATGTACTACAGAAGTAACAGGAATACATAATACAAATCTGTATTTAAACACAGGAGACTGAAATCACAGAGATTCCTTTGTAATTTAGCAGTGAAGTGCAAGAGAGCTGCAAGCTGGCCTGACAAAGCGATTCCCTGCCAATTCTCCCTCTGCTTCCTGTGCAGCTGATGTAGGCAGAAATGCCAGCTCTGGGGCAGGAGAGAGTGTCAGGTCATAGCTGTTAGACCCAGCAGAGCTTCGTGCTGAGGTCAGACATTTACAGCTGCAGACAGATCACAGCAGTCTCAAACAGGACCACTGCGGTTCATTGCCTCCTTGAACCCCGCACTCAGGCTCTATCCTGTAGCTCGTGCTGGCCCTGGCCAGGAAGCTCATTTTCATCCAAAACTGAAGAAAGTTAAGCCCAGAAAAAAGGTTTATGTGTTTCTGACAGTTCTGCTCCCTTAACACCAGGCAAGCAGGAGCATCAGTGTTACGGAAGAGAGGGCACACGCAGCTGGATGTTGACAGAAGAGACACAGGAGAGGGCACACAGAAGGGGAAAAGCCCTGCAACCCTGGTGCAGGTCACTGGAAGCTGCTGTGGAAGGGCAGCCACAGTGCCATGGCTCTTCCTGGGCCCAAATGTGCTTTGCTGCGGGAGCTGATGATCCCACCATCTTCCTATTGCACTCTCTCCTACCTCCGCTTCTGGCGTAACTGCTCAGGAGGCTCCAAGGTGGGCTGGGTCAGAAAACAAGTTCGGGAGAAAAGTAACCACCTGAGCCATTCTGCAAAAGGCTACAAGGAAAGAATGGCACGAGAGAAGAGAAGGCGTTTCTTTAGGCTCCTCAGATTCTTAAACTTGAAGTCAGCTACTATAAAGAGCGAGGAGGGACAAAGCAGTAGTAGAGGTTTACGAAGACAAAATCATAACTTTCCTGCTAAGCTACTGGCTTTTTCTCCATCCAGTTCATATTGAAGGTTATTATACAAATTGTTTGTATACAATTTCATTTCCTAAGATGAAAATAAGTGTGTCTGAGTAATCCTAATTAAAAGCAGTGTAACAACCTGTATTGGAAATAAAATGTTTTTTTTAAAAATTTTATTTTGGAGCCTAAATCATGTATTCTTTTAATTTCTCTACTATTCAACTCAGCTACATGTATTTGTATTTCCTCACTAACTGCTATCTTTAATTTTAAGACAGCTGCATTGCTGATGATAAAGCACACAAAGATCAAACACATTCAGAGTCTTGTGCCAAGCCTTCTTTCAGAAGGAAATTCACAAAAAGAATAAATAATGAAAGTCATAAATCATAAATACCTCAACAGCACTTTCTCCTTAACCATCATGGGTGCTAACAGTCCTAATTACATTTTCAGCTCTGCCGTAGAGATCTGACATTTTTGCCTCTGCAATTCTGACTTGGAATGGCTCTCAATGAGCCCCACAAACTGGACACTTGTGGTGCTATTTGTGTGCAGCCAGCACAACAGGCTTCTGCTCTTGACTAGCTAACACAAGGAAAAGAACAAAAGCACTGGACAGCTCTTTCCCACTATTTATTAACCTCTCAAATTTTTGTCATCCATACACAAGCAAAAAAAGATGCTGCTAAATGATCAGATCAGACACATTGATTACTTCTTACCGACTCAGAACTATAATTGACTTTGTGGAATACCAATTTCCAGCACGTATTGCAGGACAGGCAGTCAAAATGCTCTGTGAGAGATGATATGAGTGACTAGAAAGAATCTGATTTTAAGATCCCTGATCCAATTTTTCTGCCAAACTTGAGAAAATAATTACAAGATTCAAAAAAATTCCTTTTGCTGTTTCAAATACAAGTGCCAAACGCGTTACTTGTATACGCTTGACTTGTCTGAAGACATGAACCTTGAAAGGGACTATCTTTTTTCTCAGTATAATTACCCACTCTTCCTGCCTTTCAACTGCAAGAGATAAATGGAGCATATATGCATGTTTTTTTAGGGGTTGGGACAGAATCTCACAGAAAACACGGTCAAGAAGCAAGACTCATCAAATGTGACTCCACAATACATGTTATCAGACTGCCCTTGCCAGCACTGGCAAAGAAGCTAGTAGGCTGTGTCCTCAGACAAGTGGAACTGAGAGTGATGCTCCTGTGGAAAGATGGTTCCACATCTAATTCACAATACTGAGTACTTTACAAATTTTAGTATTTTCTAGGAATTTCTGTTATTTTTTCCATTATTTAGGTTATTAATGTAAACTACAATTGCAACACTCATTCAGCTAGGCAAGAGAAGTCTGAAAGGAAAAATGTCTCTTTAGCCAAACTGACTTCCCCGTGCTACCCCCAGCACCTCCACTACCCTTTTGTGAGGTTAGTCAGATGGGTTAGTACTTGATTACACTGCTACACTGAAAGGAGTCAGCAGTGTGAGTTAGACCCCCTCCAAACTACAGTTTTAAGAAAAAAATATGTAGCACTTAGTTTCGCATTTTTCTATTTATTTATGAACTTCTTCCTTCCACTTTTAGTGCCTTTTAGGATTATCACACCAAGGACTGATCACAATAAGCTCCTGAAAGAAAGCTCATTAGAAACATACGAACAACCATGAACCTCATGCCTTATGATGTTCTAAGTAAAACAGCATCTTTCTGTCTGACAGTCACTCTCTTTTTTCTCTGACTGAAAGCTCTCTGTAGCAGAGGACTTCATCCCTGCTTTGCATCACAGCACACAAAACAAACAAGAATTTCAAGGCTTTAGAATGCATACAAACTGCAATAAAGTCTGAATAAAAATAAGAATAAAAATAAAAAGGCAGCAGAAGTGGAGAGCATCAAAACAAAAATGATAACAGTTTAAGGGGACTCTTCATTCAGACAAATACTACGGAGATCATATATATTAATATTCAGATGTAAAAGTCATGAAACTAAAAACTCATACAGGTTAGCTCTAGCATTGACTTGAATATATGGATTATTCTTCTGGTAACAGAGGAAGTCTCTTTCTTTCCCATACCTCTCATTTTTCATCTGTTCACTCCTCCCTCATGATAAAACCCACACTACCCTGACTTGGATCTTGCAGGTAGTTTCACTGACTCAGAACGTCATTGCAGCTTTCAAAGCAGGATACAAATGCAGACACACTTTTCCAAGCTCCGTGTTCCATTCCTGAGTCAAGGGCAGTAGCTGCTTCTGCAAAGTCTAACAGCTGTGACAGGAAAGGGAGGCTTCCTCTTTAGGTGCTGACAACTGAACTGTATTATGTTATTGGACACCAGTCACTATTTTTCCCATTATTCATCTTCTTCCAAGAGATACCTGTGGCAACTTGTTTATATTTTAAAACTAAAATACACCTACATATATTTAGTGGAGATACTGGAGATACCCAACCTCCCCTGGTGGTTCTGCAACAATTTAGTTTATGCAAAGTCTACTTAGGGAAGTCAGCAGACTTACTAACAATTTTGTTTACATTGAAGGGCTCTGTTGACACATAAAGACCTTCACATTTTTCATTATTAAGTTCCTTACTAACATATGAAAACTGTATTTTTCACAGACTCCTACTCATCTCACACTCCTGTCTTTGTTATCTCCCCTGCCATAAGCTGTCATCATGTGACTCATTGCCAGGCACTATATGCAGAGCCTCTGCACTAGCCAAATCGTTACAGACTGTGAGAACGATTGAACCCTAAGCACTTTCACTTAGACCAAAACGAAGAACTTGAACAAACCTCTGGGCAAATTACTTTCATATACGTGAAACTGGTGCCAAAATATCAGAGCAGCCCCTAAAATTAATGGGTACAGTTCAGACTGCACAAGGACATTATTTAGAAATATTTGCATGTAGAGCTTTCACACAATCACTTCAAAAACAGAAAACAAAAGGGAATCATTTTTTAACCCTATGCAAATATTGTATGGGAGAACTGCCTGGTGCAGAGCCCAAGCAAGAAAATAAATTAATGCACATGTATCACTGGGGAGCTATATAAACCATCCATAGAAAATAAGTTATCCTTTAACACAATTTTCACGTGTGTTGCAATGACGGACATGGCCCGGGGAGGAAGGAGAGACCCGAACTCCGGAGGGACTCGATAGAAAAGCCCAGCTTTATTTACATACAGAAGAGTTTTATACTCTGAGTTATAGAAAAGCCATTGGATCTTAGCTGTCCCCCCACCAGGGCTATTGGCTAGATCCTGAAAACACACATTTCCTAAACAGACCTTGGTCCTACAATTACAACGTCCAAAAACATCTCACAGGTGCAAGATAGACAAATTATTTACAAAAGCCCGCTAGCTGTTTTGCAGCTAGTTCCTTGAGAAAGTGAGAATGCTCACGGACACAGGCAGATACTGAAAAATCTCTCTGCCACCAAGCCTTCAGCGTCCACACACATGTATGTTGTAGATGCTACAACCTTCAAAAAAACACCTTGTAACTGCACTTTGATAGAACACTGCCTGCTTTCCTGCTCTCTCTTCTTTTTTTTTTTTTTCTGGCTCACGATTTCATGAGCATGTGAAATATTTCCCTTAGCATTCTGCTAATGCCCTATCAAATTCCACATTTGACAAACACTGAATATGTTAGAAGATAAGCTTTCCTTTTGGTCATCTGGAAAAAGTAAATTAAAATATAGGGAAATCAGAAGTAAAATGATTTTTTTTTATTGCTAGAGTAGCTAATATGGTGAATGAAAATGATTATTACTGGTGTCTTTTGTGGATTTTTCAAGGCTGAACCTTGTGAATTGCAGTGGCCTATTTACAAACAGTATACCTTCAAATGCCCAGAGCCATATTTAAGTGCTTGAAAATTAAAATAAGTGAATATTCAATTGACTGGCAATGTTGAAATTGAAGTATTTTGAGGATTAACTCTTGATTACGCCCTTCTCTGTCCACTGAACGATCTTTACAGTATAATTGCATTAAATGCATTTAGAGTTGATAAAAAGGAAAATGCTGTTTTCACAATCACTCCAATTATTTAAATACATAAGCATCAACATGGTACCTACATCTCATTGAAAATTCAGTAAAGGAAAGGAATCTATATTTTACCACATCGAATTAGCCAGGAAAGAAGAGAGATGAAAAGGTGACTTTCACAGAAGTATTGCAGCACATTCTATAGGAGCTGTGGCATAGAAAATACCTTAAAATAAATCACTTCCAATAAGCTTCCAATCTAGAGGATTTGGAGACATTACATGAAAAACATAAAGGGGATGTTTCAACCCGTAAGCTTCACAAACTCGATCCATGTGTTTTTCGAATATTACTTCATGCACAAGAGGGAGCTCCTGCAACTCTGTATCACAATAAAAACCTGAAGACAATATAGGGAACATAATGGAAATACAGCATGAGAGATTTCAGAAAAGAATATATATTCTTCACTCAACAGCAAGAATTACTGTATGAATTCGCACAACTTAATCTGCTTTCGTCTTCTGTGTTCAGCATGGACTCCTCACTACAAAGGAGATGAAAAGCACTTTCCCCCTTACAGGCTGTATGCTGTCAATGAAGAAGGAGCAAACTTATGTACATCTTAAACAGCCACTGAGGTGAAGCTGTGCAAAAAAAAAGCTAGCATGGTTTTTGAGGTAAGACGTTGTTTTAATGTCGTGTGTCATAGCAAAAATATATGTGAGCAGGTAACCAAAGTCTGTACAGTAACAAACACAGATAAGAGGACTTCATTAACACTGCTCAGTCAGCCCCCATTCTTGAAATACTCTGCTTTTGAGCACTTAATTTTTTAGTCTTCCTTTCAAGAAGAATTTTGTGTGGCTTCTTGAGGATGTGGGGGTTCTTTCAGCAAACTGCAATATGGAAATTCCATTGTGGAAAAGAATATGAAACTTCATCTTGGATCATTAGCAGAATTTTTTTACAATAACTTACAAATCATAAATTTCTCTTCTTTCTGTGTATCAGTTCTATGCTTTCAGGCATCCACAGTTTGCAAAGGAGTTTAAGACATTTGATGATAGCAGAAAATAGCATTCAGCACCACAGTCCATAGGAGAGCGGAGATCCGTGCTCTCAATGGGGCTGTCCTCTGTTCTTAACCACATTAATTCCCTTGCCTCCACAACTCATTCCTCCAGTATCCTCTTTTCAAACGCTCTTATATCTCACATTTCCAGAGCAGATGGGCTATTTCTTGTTCCTACCTGGGTACCAGTAAGGGGTCTAAAAGAACAGGGGAGACAACTCTGGCTTTCAGTCAGTGTCTGGCCTTGTAACAGTCAAAATATTGCTCTAGCAACTAAAAGAAGCCTTTGAGAGAAACCTCACACGGTTAAGCACTGAGACAGGAATGCTCAAGCAGCCCAGGAGCAAAGACAAACAGTGTGGGAATCCTGCACACAAAATGCCCACAGCCTGAGTGCACAAGTTTGCAGTGAAACTGCACCAAGCCTCTGGTGAGCCAGTTCCAGCTGACATTGTTCAATGTTTAGCAGTACGGATATTTTTTAGGGGCTCACAAATGGTGCTCCTTACTGCATGAACAAGCCCCAAAAGTCAAGCTTCTAGTCCAAAGGACAGAATTCCCAGCGTATAACTGGAAAAAGCTATTTAGTATGTGCTACGTATTTTCCTCCAGCTCAATGTCAGACAGGTTTGATCCATTTCAATTTAAAAATCAGCCAGGAGCATACTCTCAGCATGGCGAATCAGCGTAAACAGTGAAAAAGTGGCCAAATTGTAAGAACAGTGTCCTGTAGTGGGAAGCATCATGCAACCCTGCTGCCAGCTCTGCTGGTAATATATGGAACCGGGACCACTAACTATTCTGTCTGCACGCTGGAACCCGACCTCCCCTGCGTTCTAAGTACTCTTCTGTATCTTTTCCAAAAATGTATTTGAAATTATTATTGATTTTGTAATTTTGGCTTTAGGGTTACATTCATCTCACATATGCAACTCTACCCCATGGGAATTTTCAAAACCTAGAGTGAGAGAGACGAGTGTACAGATATTGGTCTGTCCTAGTTAAAAAGACTGACACTCTGTCATTTTCCCTTATGCAAGACAGCATTAAATTGACTTTGTTTCCCTTCCCCAAAATATAACTGAGGACAGTAGTATACTCTCTTTCAGTATTTTATGCTCAATTTAACTGCTATATTGCATTAAACGATGTGCAATAATGTAACCCCAAATGCAAATGAATTCACATTTGGTTAAAAGAATCTTTTTGTTGCTTCCTCCTAATAGAAATATTTTTTTGTAGATTTTAATGAACTAGAAAAACCAAAAATCCCCATATGGGGAGAAAATTCCAAAGCATGTATTAAAAGGAAAATCTTATGTTACTCATCAAAAACTAATAGATGTGACAGGAGAAAAAAATTAAGCTATGAAGATGAAACTCAAATAATTAGCAATTATGGAAAAACATCTATTACGGTACTCGTAAAAGACTCACCACAGGCTAAAAAAGAAAAACATGCATTTCATATTTCCAGAGTGGAATACATTAAATTTCATCTGAAGCAAATTATTTACAGTTATAAACTTCCCTGGAAAATTAAAACAACATATACACACCTTGAAATAAATGCATCATGATCAGAACTACTGAAGATGTTATCTCTTTCTGTCTAAGAGTGTAATGTCTTCTTATCATACGAAAGATTTTGAAGAACTTTCTCTGGATCTCAGAAGGTTCCTCACTCAGTCTTTTTCAAGACACTACAGAGTAGTCTGCAGGCCTCTCTGAACTGCATTTGCTGCCTGCCTCACAGGTATCATTCTGGCCATTTAAAGTAGTCTAAAGATGTCCTGGAAACATTTCCCTTTCCCTGGATGAATGCCCTTCCGTGATGCACTAGCCATTCTGGGAGTCATGCATCACCCTAAAAATAAGCAAAATATATAAAATCTAGAAATACAGCACTGTTTTCTGGTATCCTGATTTTCTGTTTTGACAAGCTGGCAACAACTCTGGGAATTTGGCTCTGGAATTCCAGTAACTCCGTCATGATTCACCAGATTGCAGGGCATGAAGGGCGACAGACATTTTGTGTAAGCACTGTAACAGTTGTACAGTTTAAAACTGCAGGAATGAGGTTTGCGTGCAGTAAACAAAACACTCGGGTATTTATCTCTGCTGCATTTGCCTTTCACTCTCTTTTAAAGAAAGCTGTGGTCATATAGAGAAAACAAAGAACTGGAATTCTTGGACCATTTCTGCGCTGTGTAGCTTCTTCTGCCACATTTGCCATGGGACTGTCTGAGCACCTTCAGGATGAAACACGGTGACAAGTATTTGTCACCCACTTACTCACTCAGCTTCCCTCCAGAGAAATGTGTACAGTGTGGGAGGGAGAAGGATGTCTGTTTTGTACACGGCTTGGAAAGGAAGATAATACGGTTTGCAAAGGACTTTGTTCTTGTAAAAGTCACTGAGCAGTTTGAGCCTGCCCTAGCCAAGTTCTGTCTCCTATCCAAGAAATTATTTTGTGCAGGAAAAGTCCTGTTGTGCTAGAAAAGCCCAGCTATTTGCAAAGGTATTAATCATTAAATTTTGCTCAGTTTCTGAAATACTTTGTACCTCAGACTGTTTATCACCCTTAGCTGAGCATCACTTCCCATTACTGGGGGAATATCACCTTCTAGGGGAGACAGAAGTTTTTGCCTTTTTACCTTTTCCTGTTACTTTTATCTGCTTCAGAAAACACAAAAGCATCTTTTAGTTTGAATTCTGCACCTGGTGCTTTCCTTGAGAAATCAAACAAGACCCCAGACCTGACTTAACTCCAAGTGTACCACTGAAATGCCAACAACCTAAAGACATATTTCATAACTGTTATGTAAAATGCTTACAGAATCCAAGGTGCTACCTAAGTATCTAAGAATAATTACTCAGTGCACGGAAAAATGTTTATGTTCCTACAGGATAAGGTTGTGTCTGGAAGTAGTATAGCATTAATGAATAAGACCTTAGGAAAAGGAACTGCATACTGTTACATGTATACATTAAATAAAACCTGAATGTGACAATTAAGAAAGGTCAGTACTCTTGAGGAAGCAAGACAGACAGACAGGGAGAGGTGGAAGTAGTTATTTTTGCATTAAGGAAACACACTAAAATATTCCTTGTCTTCATCTGCTGTCAAGAGATGCTTTTTGTGCAACAAAAATACCTTTAACCTTTTAAGACATCACACAAATGCATCCTATTAAACTCCCATGTCCAGAAAGAAGGCATCCAAGCATCTGTTTATTACTGTAACTTTTCTACTCCTGCCATACAGAAATTCTAGAAGTTATCAATCTTTACAGCAATGCCTGACGCTATTTCTTCCCACTATTATTCTATATATATACTCTATCCCACTATTGAAACTGGCACAGAAATATTCATGAGCTCTTTCATGTGGGTCCTCATCTGGAGAGGCTGAAGGCACAGAACTATTTTACAAAGGGGAACTGGGATGTAAAGCTGCTCTCTGAACGTAGGAGAAAATTCACCCTGAGCAAAGGGCCAGAACAATGCCTATGCAACAGTTCAGACTCAGGTAAGCCTTAAAATAGGATTTAATAATGAATTTTATGATCCACTGGTTATCCACTGGTCTTGTCATAGTGCTGCTTTTCTTCCTTACCCTCAGCACTCTTCCAACAAAGACCAAGAAACCAGATTGTAACACAAACCTTGGCAGCAGTACACTTTGTAATAGTCCTGAACCATCTGCTTTCTTCAGTTAAATGATACAATGTCTAAGGCATTCTTATAATTTGTATACTGTACTCAAATGCATCATCCACATGCTTTGCATTTGCACTGTTATTTTCAATTGAATGCTGCACTTTTGCATTTTTCATAACCAAATTTCTCCCCCTCCAGCAAAAAAAAGGGCAAAACTGTGTGTGATTTACCTTATTACAATTTTTAGAAACTTGGCAAAGAGCACTGCTTGACATACTGTCTTTATCTGGCATTCCTAAAAAAAGAATACAGAAAATAAATACATACTGTACATTCTTTGAGTGACAGCGAAAATATTTATCCGTATAATAGGGAATTTGAGGGTTCAATACTTTGATAACATACACATTAATCTGCTATTTTTAAAGAGCAAAACATTTATTCAGAAAAAAAGTTTCCTCTAGTGAACACAAAAAAAGACAAAAAGCTGACTGGCGTCAATATTTTAAACAGCTTGCTAAGCACAGTACTTTTTCAAAACTTAATATCTGAAGCATGTATACAGGAGTTATTCATAGTTTTTCATTTAACATTATCTGTGTCTCAGTACCTGGCAGTCAAATGCGACATTGCGTTTGCACTAATTAGCATTGCTATGCTATGCTATACTACTATCCTGCAAAGAAAATATACTGAACACCTAACAGGGGACAAAATTTGCAGATGCAATTGCTAGCCATCAGATATTGTCCTACTTGGCATCTAGATAACCTCTGGCAAATAAATAGAAGTGCTTTGATTTACATAAGTGATGAATTCCAAAGGCTGCCCTTGGATTCATGTCTACAGCACTATCCCACAGCTTGACAGGTTCTCAGGAGGCAGAGACATACCCAAAATTATTTAGCTATGTAACAAAGGTTAGAGAGCAGCATGTTTACTGCAAGCTCAAGCACTAACCTAGATTCTCCAGCAAGTTGTATAGCCCACCCTAACTAAAAAAATTGAGAGTTTGTTATATTTATTTTACTAGCAGGACTCATGGCCATTTTCCATGGAATTCATGTAACACAAGTAGCAAAATGCTACATGACCGCCATCCAGTATATTTTAGTCAACAGGCCTGGGTCATAGTGCAGATTTTTGTACAGCTCTGTGTACACTTGTATACAGCCAGGAAGGCAGCTGGGCAAGTTCCAAAGTGTTTTCTACTACATGCAGTATTAATGCAGCTGTAATACCAAACTGAATTAAATTTTTAAAGTTCAACACTCAAACCCAGAGAATATCCATCTTCCGCTTTCTTTCCTTTTCTCATTTGCTTGCCCACCACCTGATATCTAATTTCTCATACTTACTGTCATTGTTGGAGCCAGTTTCCATAACACCATAAGGAGGAGTGAGAAGTCCAGACATATACTGTCGATATTTCTGAAAGACAGCAATGGCACATGCAGTCAGGTACGGATGTATAAAGCCATTCAAGGGAATATGTGCTATTTACATTCATGTGTCTTCTGCCTTGTGCTTCTCACGCATACATGAGATATGAGATGATCAAACATGTCTTTGCTCTTAACACTACAAGGTCAGTTTTCTTGACTGGAGCACACACTGCTTTTACTGCATCCAAAGTTGTGCTAAACCAGTTCCCTCTTTCATCTTCCCCAAAGCATGACTTTAAGGGCTCTAATAAATCAGTATTTTACTTAGCTGTGTGATTTCCCATAAAGACTGTTTTAAAGCACATTTGAAATTACACTACTCATCTGAACCCAAGCTAGAAAGCTGCTTTATTACAGGAATGGACACAAGCTAAGGATTCATAAAAACCATATGCACCAATGGTTTTGGTGTCAGATTTGAAATATACAGGATGTAGTCTAAAAACTCTAAACATTTAAATCCAAGACACTAAGTTTGGTTTTCAGAAACTACAAGGCTATGAAGCACACAAATCAAACAACTCGTATTATGTATATCCTCATACAAAAACTGTATTAGCAAATGAAACTTGTAACTGTAAAAACAGTGTCCCTTATACCACTACAAGCTACGTAATTGCAACTGATGTCAGCAACTGGTATTTTTCTTCAGTGAATGCTGATGACATGATCAGTAAGGTTCAAAGCTCTGTCTAAGGCTTAAGAAACTCACAGAAGCTACAAAAATAACACCAAAGGAAAAAAAATTGTCCTTTCATCAAATACAAATCATTCAATGAATAAGAAACACATTTTTGTTTCCAGTCACACTATATTACTGTCATGGTTAAGGATAAACAATTATAATTCCCTTTTGGAACAGTCAGAAAAGAAGCTTGTGCAACAGGGATGCTGATGTTCAGCGTAAATAAAATGCGTCATACGGTCCTTTGGGTGTGCAGTGAGCTCAACGTGAACTATCAACCAGCTGAAATTCATGCAGGTTTCAACTAACACACATAATAATTGAGACAGGAAATGTCCCTTATACTGCAATTTTAATTTATAAGTTTTATCCTTTGCTCCACGGAGTTGTTTGGATGTATTCACTTTTAAAATGTTGCCTGCTGAATTTTAACAATGCTTGAATTATCCTTTATACATTTCTTTTTCTTGGAAATGGAAATGAAAATATCATCAATTCTAGCACTAAAGACTGAATGTCTTGCATTCTAAATAATAACAAAAGCTACAAAGATTACATTAATCTTAATAATCCAATCCTATTTTTAGACAAGCTATTACATCCTAAAGCTTAGTAACATATTATTTAAATCTCACCCATAATCCAGCTGAATACTCTAGAAACAAATCTATGCTATATCCCCAGCCAGTCACAAAAAACAAATGCTATTTCATTTGAGGATAAAATTCTCTTATTTTCTTTTTCAAACCATTCAGTTTTCCATATTCTGCATCCAGTCCCATACCTGGAACTCAATGAGAGGAAGAACATAAGAAAGAATTATTTTCTCAGTTCAACCAGTAAATCACACATATAAACCAGGGGGAAAAGTCATCTTGGTTGGCCAAATGAAAAAAAAAAGTGTGTCCCAAGGGATTGAAATAACATTTTATTCAAACAGTAGATAAGTGTTTTGTTCCACCTTCTACTGAGTTTGGTCTTGAAATGTGATTTTTAGATGAAAAATTGGAATGTTTCATGTGGCACAATATAAAAACAAATTGTATAGGATGTTCTTCTCTTCTTCTTCATCATCATTCAGCTGATATTCATTTCTTTGTTCTGTTTTTCCCAAAATAGCATTTTCCCACAAATACATTACTAGTCCACATTTAAGCCACTTTTATAAGGAACTTGAAATGTGGGAAGAGAGTAATTTTTTCTTTTATTTCCTATACCATGTCTACAGCCATCATACACTGCATGGCATTTTTTTCTGATTAACTCTCTAGTATTTTTCCTGATTATTCTTCTCATGAGACAAAAAATAGAACACAACATACAATTTCCAAAAGATTTAAGGGTTCAGCCTCAAAAAAAACCTACGGGTGGAGTAAGCCAGAATTAGATACACAATTTAAGAGGAGGCATCTAATCCCATTGAGGCCCACCTCATGCTCAGGACACTAAAGTTCACCAGGAACAAAAGCACAGACTCCTGATAGATAACATAGGATTTCGGCATCACTCCCAAAAATGTCAACTCTGTCACCTTCTGCATGAAGGTCCCACCCTGCCCTGGGATCAGTCCGCTTATGAGTCTGGTACAGCAAACCCTGTGAGCACTGTTGCCTGTGAAGGAGTTCAAGCAGCATTACCAGAAGAGGAATTAATTCAAGGCATGCCCTCAGAAAGCTCAGCTGTTCGTACTCCTCCAGGGCACCTCTGCATAAATGAAACTTCCTTTTATATCTGGGTATCTGGAGGGAGGGCTGATACAACTGCCTACACATGGTCTCTCATGAGGATATCTCAGTGGGTGTGGGCTGACATAAAAGGTATAATTTATGCCTAAACTTGTGTCACCTCATCAGCCAAATTAAATGTCACGGGAAACTTATTTCAAGGAGTCAGGGAAACACTGTTTGCTGGGGAACCTAAGCATGCAAAGACAGATCTAAGTAATTGCATAAAGATTTGCCAGTATCAGATGGAATAATAAAGTTCCAGGCATGAGATCTCTGAAAGCTGAGATAATGAGACCTATCTTGTTACCGTAATGTCTGTAAATGAAAATAAAATTCAGTAAGTTAAATTATACTCATAGGTGGCATTTAAAATCATCCTGAAGATTAACAGACCAGATATTTACAAAAGGCTTTTGAAAATGTATTCCACAGGTGGTATGAAGTCTGGAAAGGCTTTCCTTATGAAATACAGCAACAATTATCAAATCATCCTTGTTTATTACCAGAAGTCTTCAAGTTTTGTAAATCCAACATGACAGCAGTTTTTAAAGCTACATTCAATGACCTATTCACTCTGTCTTCAGATTTCTACCAATTTATAAACTCTATCATGCAACAGCTTAAATAACAGACAATTCCTACATCCAATCTGACAGCATGAGTAATAAAGACAGTATTTTTTTTCCAGTTGCTGACTGCCTCATACCCATGCAGTGGTGAAAATTAACACGTTTTGACCTTTTAAGCTACTGCCATGGCCTAAAGCAAAGAAGACTGCTGACAAGGAACAGTTGGGAAGAAGAGAAAAGGAAGAAACAGAATCACACAGTTGCCCTACTGGGAAGGTGCTGTGAGGGAATGGTTTCTAAGGCCACTTGTTGTCAGGATTTTCAGTGTGTTTCCTTGCATGCTCATACTAAGACTTTATTTGTAGTTAGCTGCAGTTTGTCTCATAGGTTTTCATGACTACATCAGGTTTTCTTCAACTCTGTGAACATAATTAGGTATATTTTTATATGCTAATGTTTAGAAAGGCAATTACTGTAGTTCTGAAGCAAGCTATCTCTAAATTCCTGAAAAACGCTTCTAGCATACACAAGGTATATAAAAAAATACGTCTTTAGTCTTTGTGGTTAGTCCCTTCCCTTCTGCTGCAAGTAGTGAAGAGCTAATACCTGTTTACAAACATTCCAGAATAAGCAAGGTACATGTAAAGACAGATGAGCCTTTGCAGTCCCTGTTCATTGTGTACCAAAACCCCAGCACTCTAATGGGACAGACTCAGGACTGATGATGGGAAGAGCCCCTGGGTACAAAGATTTGACCACAGGTTCTACACCAAATACTCCCCCAAGGACAGCAGTTCTGCAGCTGGCCAATGAGGGCTGTGTAATAAGGACCCAGGCAGTGACGGT
The DNA here is from genome assembly GCA_013397845.1 of Melanocharis versteri. Lineage (NCBI taxonomy): Eukaryota > Metazoa > Chordata > Aves > Passeriformes > Melanocharitidae > Melanocharis > Melanocharis versteri. The sequence continues at coordinate 605,243 of VZTG01005355.1, forward strand.
TTGTAGCACTAGGGACTCAGGCTTCAGATACTTCCCCGTGCCACACTGAATCTACAGATACTAGGAATCTGTGGCCAGATACTAGGAATTAAGTGTCTTGCAACACTGGAGACAGTTTTGTAGACCACAAAAGGTGCTCGGTTCAATACACGCTCTTTCTTTTTCCTTCTCTTTCTCCCCTACTCACAATTTCAACCACAGTGTCATTTTTCACCATTTCTGCTGCCTCCTGTTCTGCCTACCCCTAAGGAGCAACAGAGAAGGTGACAAGGCAAAGCCTGCATTAGTTGCAGACCTGGGAGTAACACAAAATAACTGATTTTGGGGGTAGAAGTCCTAAGCCAAACATCAAGGTGACCTTTCCACACATTTTTCAAAACCTTGTGTAATTACTTCATCAGGTGCTCTTATTGTGACTATTGCCTGAGTTCTGCCATACTCTTATACTAGCTGTCAATACTTCTGCAATGGTTTCTCTTGGGGAATATATGCTGTAGCTTGAAAATGTGAGCCAGCTTCTCTATTTTCTTTTGACAATAAATAATTGATCACTGATGCTCTCAGTAAAACTCTGTTCTTCCTCTAAGTTGGCAACGAACCACCTCCCTTGTGAGCATTACTCACAAGGGCGCGCCACTCCCATGGTGCACTGTTTCTTCTTTTTTCTCCAGAACAGTAAGGAGAAAAGCCCCTGAAAGAAAGAGCCCATGAAGATTTCTGGACCCTCTTTTCACTCATCAAATCAAACGGAGATTGCTGTCTCAAAATCCAGAGTTTTGCCATTAGATCTCATACTCTGGTCTTCACTGAACTGATGGGTAGAATCTCAGGTCATCTGCCTGCTATCCATTTGTGTTTTCCAACAAAAAGTGCCTAATGTTCTTACAGAGTTTCACCAAAAAACTCACTCCACACCGATTATCATATCGTTAGTTGCTTTTTATCCCAATCTTGTTACAAAGGGGAAAACAAACAGCACCCTTGTTTTCACCCAACACTATGTGCTGAGACCCACGGCAGACTCGGCCTAATTCTGATTTCAGATACTGTCTTCTTAGTATGTTTACATATTACCAAGTGTATTTCTTCTAAGCAAGCTCAATCAGAAAATTTCCATACATTTCAGGTCAATGTCACTTAACTGGGTATCACAAAAAGAACCTAACCCATAGCTATTTAACACTAGATAAGAAATCATTGTTTGAAGCTGGTGCTTCACTCTAGAACACCCAGTATCCTGCCTATTGCTAAATGTCTGCCTTTGTCATTAACAGAATACAAACAATTGCTGTCACCAACAGTATGGGTAAGAGAACAGAACCGAGATATTTCTGAAGGAAAGTATAAAGACATATTAGGAAAATATAATGCTACAATAGCACAAACATATTTTGTGGAAAAATAGAAAATAAGCCATGTGAAGATCTCACCACAACTTACTGAACAGAAACAAACTGTTTTGTATACATTAGTCTATTAAGTCATTAAAATGTGATAGACAAGGTCCGAAATAGCAGAAGTGAAGCACTATTCAGTCATGTTCAGATAAAATAAATACAGGAAATGCCTGTATCAAAATTGCTGAATCCTGATCCCAGAATAGGTACAGTTTATGTAACAGCAGATGAATCTGCATCTTTTCCATTTCTTTACCTATTTACCATCTTCAGAATGTTTCTGCATAGCTCTAATCAACCATGCTTTATTTTACTCCATCTCTTTATTTTGGAGGCATATATTGTTCTGTCACATTCCCACCTAAATCAATTTATCATGCTTGAAAAGCTCTGTGTGCAGGACTTGCTTTATCACAGAATCCCCCTGATATTTCGTCAAGAAGAAAAAAGCACCCAACTCTCTGAAATCATGCCAAATAGCAGACTTGGCTACCAGATAGAAAGCCAAAGATAAGACTGCACCGCAAAAAATCACATCCAAGGAAATTAGAGCATGAGCACTGATTAAGCAAATTACACAGCCTATTCTGCTCCATCTAATTTAAATATAGAAATGCCATCACACAGCTCTCCAATTCTGTCTCCTAGAGAAATCTAGTCAGGAAATGTACTGGGGTGGAGACAGGACTTGGCTGGGAGGGGTGGGAAAGATTGCATATACTTAAAAGAGGACAAAGAAAACATATAAAGAACAAACAGTCCGTCTGATTTATGTGTTTTCTTTTACTTCAATTGCATAAGCATAGAATAGATAACGTATTTACAGGAAAAAAATACTTAACTGCCTTTAACATGAAGTTCAAGTTTTCGAAAGTGGCTGAAAAAGAGCTTTATACATTTCCATACTTACTTTCTCACAGTGATATGTTTAAAATCAAATGATGATGTCACCGACAGTGCTTCAAACTCAATATAAGATCATAAAATAAAGCTGTGCTCTCTTTTCTTCCTCTATCATTGTCACATGTAGGAGAGAAGCAGCAAATCACACCTTAGCTAGAATTTGTTGAACAATGCAGTGACAGAACAGAATCTCATTCCTCTTCAAACTGTTCTGCAACACTAACAATTGTAAAGCTGCACCTTTATTAGCAAAGCCAGCAGACACATCTCAAAAACAAAGAGCAGAAAAACAACTAAGAAAAGTGTGCTATTTTAACATAATTTTTCTTACCACTACAGCCAACCTTTAAACTTACATTAACAGGTCTTAGATCAAGCCAAGTCTGGAATCATCTCTTGGGTCATGCACAAGAGGAAGAACAATTTCCTAAAGTTCCAGGTACAGAATACTTCCTTTTACCTTCAGACAGTCACACCTCTTATTTTCACATACACTATTATAATGAGCGGAAAAGCAAAGATGTGCTCTTTCAGATGATCTCAGCTTGCAAGACAAGTAATAGGAGACTCACAAATACAGGATGAGCCTGGGTTAGTTCAGTTCCTCACCTGGGCAGCTACAGGCTGCCTCCTACAGTGTTTCTTCTATATTGTGTGCATCCCTGACTGATCTTCAGCATCCTTCTGGAGCAGAGCTTCAGCTGAGACAAAAGGTCATACAAGAGAGATATTTGTGTTTGGAAAGTGCTTTGACAGAATGGTAAATTCTGTAATTGTGGCAACATAAGTGTCTTGTTTCTGATCACGTATCTTAGCCTCCAAAGCAAGCAAAAAGCAAGGATTGTGTGTGCTTGGTAAGTTGGAAGTCAGCAAGAACCTCTAAACCAAGCTCCTGTTCACCCTGAGATTGCCACCTTGAAAATACAGAAGGCCTGATAAACATGACCAACATATCTTTGAGTGAACGTTACGAAACAGACTTCATCTGAAGAAATGGATGTGAAACTAGATGTGAGATAGAGAAAAACTGGAAACCTCCTAGTGCAGGCTGTTCTCTGACAGAAAGCTGAAGTCATACTCCTCTGTAGTAAAATTCTGAAAGGTCACCACAAGGTCTCTGCAGTAGTTAAGTTTTAAGTGCACCTTAAATGACACATTGGCCTTATGATGACACTATTCACAGCAGTGGCTTTATTCATGGTTATAAACAGTTTCTTTTCTTCTCTCCCATTATATATGTATTTTAGAAGGAGATTTGAAACAAATAAAAAAAGCAGTATGGTGAACTGATTTGTAACTCTGCTTTTCATATTTATAACCTCTGAACACAGAAGAATGTTAGTCTAGAAATTTGTTTTCATCTGGAAGGAAACTCTGGGTTAAATATTAATTGCTCTACAATCAATATAAACCTCTTAAGTAGTTCAGTGGGGCCAATCCAACACTCTTTTTGCTTCTCACAGAAACAAGCACACATCAACCTCCAATACTCATCTAATATCAAAGGCTTCCTTTTCATGGATAATTCTCCAAAGTGATTGTTTCTATTCAATTGTGCATAACAATAACAAGGATATTTAATAAGTGTAAATAACTAAACATACAATTTCCCTTATAACATTAGCCTTTCTTCAATGCTTTTTAAATATTATTTTGATTACAGTGTGAGCTGCTTTAAAAGCAGTTTGTGCAGCTCACTCAGGAACACTGCAGAGAAATCAAAGCAAGCACAATACAAAATAAGAGGGGAAAATGCAAAGACAAAGTAAACAATTATATTTCAGGAAGTATGACTGAACACAGTCTACTCCTTCCAGTGGATAAAAAGGAGTGTATTCTGACAAAAAATCACTCACAATCAGACTGATATCACTTAACAGGACCCCAAAATACCTGGACCTCCAATTCATCCAGCAGTCCTTGCAACGGCACCACTGTCAGCATAAACCTCTCATGGGTCAAAGCTGCTCAAATCTGGAGTCCCTTTCATGCACACTGTATTACAATAAATGCTGCCCATGGTACTTCCCCACAGAAGTTCACAATAAAGTTTCAGCTATTTTGTAATACAGTGCTTAGTTACATGGTTTTACATCCATATCCACAGTCCAACATCACATGGCTCTCATGTCTAAAGTTCCCTATAAAGACCTCTAAATAATCTGTTAACCATAATCCTTTTTTGTACAATAGCATCTTGTCTGAAGATTTCAAAATGTATTGGATGGGAATGACTGACTTTTATCAAACTGAAATGGAAACATTGGTAACAGTGATTCAGCTGTGCTACAACACATGGATTAGGTAAACTGCATTAACAAACTGCAATGCAACAGCCTTATTCGGATGGGGCACTTTCCAAGGTTTTTCCTACAGACTGAAGTAGGTGCAAGTGACTTCCTCAAATCAAAGACAATTTATTTTGCTGCCAGACCCTCACCAAGACTGAAAAAGCCCACACACAAATGCTGTTCTGCAGCTCTAATGTGGAGTCCTACTGTGACTGTTTGTTGTACAACTCTTTCCATAGGCAAAAAAGTAAAGTAACAGTATTCATCTCAGCTTAGCCCTAGGAACATTTTCAAACCTCATGACAAGAGGGGACCATGAGGCAGAGATGGAAAGAAGGAAGAAAGTCCCACTGTTAAGAAAAAAAGAAGAAATAACAAGAAATAAGAAGGAAATGAGTGAAAATGTTTTAGGGAACAATGGGTAAAGGGCAGGAGGGGAGTGCAATATATAGGAGCCTAAATAGACTCCTTCAACTCACTACATTTATCACAAGGAGTGAAGAGACTACTTCAAGGAAGAGGGCACACTATAAAAAAAAAAGGACAAAAAAAAGAATGTAAAGTGGTTTACGGATATGTCTGATAAACAAACTCCCTCCTCTCTCTTTTTGCCACTGAAGAAGCAGTTCACAGAGTGACAGAAACAACTAGGTTGGAAAAGACCTCTGAAATCAAGTCCAACCTATGACCAAACACCACCTTGTCAACTAGACCAAGGCACTAAGCACTACACCAAGTCTTTCCTTAAATACTTCCAGGGACAGTGACTCCATCATCTCTCTGGGCAGCCTGTTCCAAGGCTTAATCACCTTTTTTGTGAAGAATTTCTTCATAATGTCCAACCTAAACCTTCATTGGTGCAGCTTAGGACTGTGTCCTCTTGTCCTATCTGTTGATGTCTTAGGAACAGGTATACAATTCCATGACAGGCAGAAGCTTGGCTCCTTAAATCTGGCTGGTGTTGAGACCAGTGGTGGTGAGTTTAAAGATTATGCAGATTGAGATGAAGAGCACATAATATAACAAGTCTGCGCCAATTATCCAATCACAAGCTTAATCTCGATTTTCCATGGTGAGGCATGCTAAATGTTTGCAGTATTTTTCATTATGTGGCTCTGGGATGTAAATTATAAGAAAAATTAGAAGAAAATACAATATAATATGTGAGTTTTAAAGGATTAAAAGAGTATACACCAGACAGAGTCCAAACCACTCTATGATTCAGAAGAGTGACTTGGTTAAAGAAATGATGAAACATTCTCACAGATTAATTCAGTTGTGTAAAAAAAAATCCAAATCCTTCTAGTTACCATTTAAAAATTACTCAAATTGTGGATTTTTTCCAGTACATAGCCTAGTTTTACTAGCTGACACTTCAGTGGGGGGATGAATTTTTTATTAAAAATCTTTTGTTTTCTATTTATTTCATTTTCTGAATGGGCCTTTCCTTCACAGTACAATATATAACCATAAAAAAAAAGGTAAACTTGATTTTCATTCCTTGTTATCAGTCTTCATTCTACCTACAATCTGTCATGTTATTTATCGTCAAGATTAGAGCAGCATTTGAGATATGCAGTGGAGAACAGTAATGAAGATACACTGTAGAATTTCTTAAGTGAGAAAAATACTAAGGAGATTTTATGGCTGAACACATGACCAAAAGAGAAAAATGAAACAAAAGGAACATGAGAAAAATGGAGACACAAGATAATGAAGGGTAAATTACAGAACTAAACTAATAATAATCTTCCTAGAAAAAAAAAAGAGGGTGAACTGAGAAGAGCATAACGTCGTATCAGTCTCCTCCCTTGTCAGAGTCCTGAAATCAGCTTAACTGGGGTCCAGCTTTGCTAAGTTCTACACATAAAATAAAAGGTCAGATCCTGTCTCTTCCTCCTCCCAAACAGAAATGTCGAGAGTGCAGTTAGGGGCAGAATGCAAGCAGGCAAGTGACACAGCACAAAAGATGCAGAATGGCACAATTTAACTAAACCCAAGATGAGAATGTCTCACCAGGGATTTTTCTACACATAAAGCAAGTATGATTACACTGGAGTATGAGGTAACTGAGAACAAGAAGTTCACAGCTTTGGCATTCATTGTAGGACAGACCTCCAAACGCTGAAACAAAAATGCCTTAGGAAACTCCCATCTGAAAGAATGGTATTTGTTACACTCTTGCACTGAAGCTGTACCACCAAAAAGGATGCAACTAATAAAAAAACTGAGCCAACCCTGTCCCAGACAGAGTTTTAAATAAATATAACCAGATCCATAGAGACCCAACTTTTGAGATAACATAGGACTACACAAATGATGATGACGATGGAAGACTAAACAATCAACTATAAGAGAAGGAGAAAGGGGGTTGCTGAAGACTCACTAATAGATTTAGCCAAATACTATGAATTTAACAACACAGCAGTTCTGCTAGGCAACTTAGGAAGGGTATTCCCCAACTGAGGGGCAATGAGAAATGTTGATTCTTGCACTAAGACAACTTCTGTCAAATTGGCTAAAAGATGCTTTTAGTGAAAAATCCATTGCATTTAGGTTGTCATTCTGAAAGATCCAGCTTCTAGAAGTATATTATAAAACTTACATTTGGTTTTAAAAGTTATCTATTTGATAGACAACTCATTAGGAACCGAAATAATTTTCTGAACTTTTATGTTTCCATTCCACTGGAGCAAACAGACATTTCTTCTGGGTATCCCCTCGCACACGGCTAAAAATAATTTCATTAGCATACTGAAATCTCAACCTAACCACTAGATGGATAGGTTTCATGAAGTCAGGGTATGCAGCAGTAGATGATCAATTTTGGAAGTAAAACATCTTTCTAGTCCACTGTTTTCAACTGCTCACTTCTTAGATATCTTTGTATTTCCTGCTCATACCTTATGAGATCATGTTTCATCTGCTTATTTAAAGGATGAAAGAACAGTATTAAATACATCAGACTGTGCTAGGGAGGCCCCAACCACCTGCCTCTCATGAGCCCTGGCTGTTCTTGTTCTGAACCAATTGGAAATGATGTATTACAAGGAATAATATTTACACAAAGCAAACAGCAGTACTAGACAAATATACTGCTCTTACATGGAGAACAAACTAAATTGGTTTTCAGTAAAGGAGGAAAAGTAACAGTGCATGATATTACTGCACTGTGATTTTAAGTAATTTCTGTAGATAATCATATGAAGACAAATGGATTGTTTAAAACTTCCACTACAGATTTTGAAAATTCAACACAGGCAATAGAAAATTCTTTGCAAAAACCCTTGCTAGGAGAATGCAGTAAATAATCATGAGTCTGGCTGTGCAGTGGCAGCTGAGAGGAGAAAGCATCTTGTCCACTCATCTTTCTGTCCATTTCTTTTACAGTGAAAAGTTCCTGGTGATTTTCCCAACCTTCTCATTAAAAGCATACCCAAAGTGGCCACCGCATGTCAGACCTCGTGTACCCAGGCATGGGTACAGACTCTGTCCTGTCTCCCTGCTTTCCTAACAAAATGCATGCATTTTGCCTAGCAGGCAATTCCTCCCTTTCCTCCCTTCTTCACAGAAACTCTTCTGATTTCAGTGGAAAAAAAATTAAGCAAATTTGAAATAGGGTTCAAATAGGGTCCCAGAAGCTAAACAGAAATTCCTGATAGGAGAGAGGTCCCAAATAAAGTATCACCACTAAGGGAAAAGAAGAGAGGGCAGCACTCTCAGACATCCCACTTCACTGGGTAACAGCCAGCTGGCTAATCCTCACAGGTAAAACTCCAAACGCCACATACGTTGTCTTCCACCAAACAGATACATCATGGAAGTTATGTTATAGCTAGCAGGAAAGAGCAAAAATGAAAAGGAAATAAACTTTTTCACCCCTTCCACTCACAGAAAAACTTTTTGATCGTTTTCACTGCCTGTGATTATATTTATATTCCAAGTTTATTTTGCAACTTCAATTCTTATAATTAGCAATTCTTCTTAAGACCACACACAGATGTCCTGAAGTTGTGACTGTTCAGGTTCTTGTGGACACTGGTATTGAAGGTGCTGAGCACCTCAACCAGGCAGCTCTAGCTTGGAATGCACTGCTATCACCTGCTGTTGCAGTGGTGGAAAATATACACAAGCATTCTTATGCACTCCTGATAGAAGAAAAGCAAGTTTTATTGAGAAGTAATCTGACATACTTCATCCTTTTTCTGACAGCAAGAAGAATGAGTTTTGAAGCAAGTGTATTGCTACACTGGGATGAGACTTTCAGTCGCTCTAGAAGACAAGACGAGGTCACTGGTAATATTAGAGCTAGAAGATGTCTTAATTGAAGGGCTACCTAATTTGCAACAGCCTACACTTCAATCTATTTTTGTAGGGCTCTTTCTCTGTCGTGAAGCAAGACAGACAAAGCTTGTTACTGTCACTTTGATCCTGTGTATCCACTCACCATTCAAAGAAAGTCTTTATATAGAATATACAGTAAAATAAGCGACAGCATGAGTCACACTGCAAGAGTCCATAGTTCTTGAGTATTATGAGGCACCAGAGGAATCAACCGACTTGCATATGAGAACAAGGCATTAACCACCAAGCCACAAGTGTAACTATAGAACTGCCTTTAAGAAAGGTTTTATTAACAGAGAGGAAAAGCTGCCTTTACATCTAAATCCACTCCACGTAATTCTTCTGATATCTTAAAACTTTAGAACTACATTAGAGACAAGTTTTGCAAATCATATTGTAATAAAAATCAAACACATGGAAAATAAGGCAAGAAATTTTTTTCCATTTAATCTAACTACTTTTTCACATGTTAATTGCTGTTAATCTGATCTGTTTTCCTTTGACAGTACTGAGGGGAATTCAGTGTCATCCAGTGAGGAAACTGTATATATATGCCTAACATATTTAACTGGCTGGTTTCCAATTTACAAGTATTTCCCTATATACTGCTAGTTCCTTGTTTAGAGAACATCACAGAATGTAATTTTAGCATTATACTGTCTCTTCAGTTTTATAAACTTCTGACTTCTGTGAAAATCTTGGTGTCTTTTAGATAAAATAAGCACTGTTATCTCTGCCTGTTGTACAAGATCATCCTTTGCATATCTCCTAGGGAGTTTAAGTTCCTTATACTCACCTGTGTCGGAATAGACGCCCAGATAACATCAACTAACAGTTTCACTGGCTTCAGCAAAGCTGATTTGCATTCATTGATCTTTTCCAATAGCACTAATGATCACACACGCTCAGATAAATAAGATCCATTGTCCACTAGCTAGTATTGAAGACTAAATCTCATGAGATCATTGCCATATTCCCACATATGCCATCCACTCACAATAACTGACGCTTGAAACAAAACCGGTACAAACTGGGAAATGTGATGTCTGACTACACTGTAGCCTTTAGGAGATTTCTTGTTCATTTCTGCAGTGAGAAATTTCATCCTTGGGAAGGGCTACTTGGAGACAGCCTACATTCCAGCCATGTCCTGGCCCTCTTCTATTTCCAGGCTCTGTTTCAGTGCCATACCAAGAGGGAACACAGATACGCACAGGATTTTAAAACGCCCCCACCACATCCTTTGTGCTACAGAAGAATCACATAGCAATTTCAGAAATTGTTTTCACCTCTAAACTTCAGGAAATCACAGGCTGCAAAAGTAGTAAACAAAAACTCTATGAAATAGGAATGACATATTATCTTGGAAAACACCTAGTGGTGTTTTCTCATGGCAAAATCATAAATCAAAAATTCACATCAGTGGCATCCTGTAAGTTTAGCAAACTTGACAGCTATTACAGATCTGACATGATCAGAAAAAGCAGCATGAACAGGCCTGCAGATCTACCGGATGACTACATTGCCCAGCAAGCATCAGCAGTGCTAGCTTCAGATGGAATCCTTCCTGCAAACAGAAACAGTGGGAAAATCCAGACAAGAGGAGAAAGTGATAGTGCCTGAACACTTTACAGGGAATTATTTGTCAACAACAGCAGGGATAAAATCTGGTCTCTTACAAAGGAAAACTGCTGCAAGTATTCAAAGGTATCTTTATATTAAAGAAGTCAGCAAAAAAGAGCAGATGTAACCAAGATGCCAAGCAAGACCAGTGCTACCAGCACTGACCTGCTAATTTGCTCTGCCTCAAAACAGAAACGAAGGGTTTGATGCACCAATGTGGTACTCCAACTTCAGGCCAGTGTGACTTTTTTCCAAGGGATGTAACATTCAAATAATGCTCATGTATCAGGTTAGCTACAGCAACAGAGATGTAATTCAGGAGATGTTTTCAGAGTGTATACTAGTAGCAGAAGGATGATGGCGGCCAATAAAGCTGTTTCAAGCTACCAGAAGATGAAAGCTAAAAGTGATGACTTTGTACTCAACTGACACTCTTTGTTGGAGCAGCAGTCCCAGCAGACAATTTGATCGCCTTTTCTCTAACTTTCACATAGCTATTTTATCTAGTTCTCTTACTATAGCCCTAAACAGTAAAAAGAACAGTGACACACATGCATATAAAGAACTCCTAAAGTGGCCCTGTCTATAGCAGAAAATGCTACTAAGAGCCTGACTCAAATAATCTCTGAATTTATCAGTATGCTTTAGAAATTTCTGAAAGATAAAAGATGTATTCCCTTAAAACTATAATTCTCGGTGTCACATGTTAGGCTTTGCTTACTAATGAGAATTAGTATGTTTGATGTCTTCCTTTACGGTTCTCTTCTCATGCTTTGCAGCAGAATGGTCAAACCTCTGCAGCTACGGCATCCAGAGGCCAGTTTTGTGGTGGCCCCTTGCCACACACTCCAAGCTATACTCTCTTCTTGCGGGGACAGGTGGCAGAGTTCAGTTTGCAGACACTGGAACAGCCTGATGGGCAGCACAAGACACTTGGCTATTAAGCAGCACGGTGGCCAACCAACTGCCCCCCAGTACCTGACAGGAAAAAACTGTAGGCCAAATAAAAACAACCTGCAATCCAGGCATGGCCAGATGGGCACTAGGATTATCCATGAGGGACTCTTCAACTTGAGCTCTGTAATCAGTGCATCACCATGCTTGTGGACACAGCCGAGCAGAATGTTCTGAATTAAGGGCGTAGTATTTGTAAAACACCTCAAGATACACAAATTAAGGATCACATACACATAATATTACTCTGACATTGCATTCCTTCAGGAACAGACAGACAAATACCACAGTACATAACGGGGCTGGTATCTCTTTAAATCTAGATCATTAGAGCTCTCCCAAGATCCCCATCAGTGTACAAAGAACCACTCATTTATTATTTTACAATACAAAACCCCCTACATATATCCACAATGATTATATATTCAGTACAATCCCTTTAATGTCAGTACATCAAATATGTTTCAGTTGAGATTTTGCATTCATTGTCACATTCAAACGAGTTTTGTCTTGCCTTCTCATCTCCTATACTTGATCTCTCTCTTTAAACTTGGCATTTCTAGCAACCTCTCCCAGCTAGGTCTTAAAAGTAGATTCTTTTCTCTGCTCAATAAGCAAGAGAACAGTATATAATTTCCTGCTTTACGTACAACATCTGGCACTGCAGAAAGAACCACTGCAAATCTTACCAAGGCAGCAGAAAAAAATAGCTGAGAATCCTCCCGTATGGAAAACAACTTTGCAGCACTGGCTATAACACCTACTACATATTATATGAAAGGTTAGCAGATTTCCTGGCACAGCATAGTAAAGTACATGGGATTTGATTGCTGTATAGCAACAGGGCATTGAGGGAGAAAGAGGGCCTTTCGTCAAACATTAATACGAATCTCAATCTGCTTTTCCCTACATTAAATAAAAAATGTCAAGATAAATCTGGCAGGAGTCTATGTTTCCATATGTTAATATTTAGGGTGATACCCGACACAAAGCATCTGCAACAAAATAACTTTCCCTATTTAATCGGCAAGCAAACTGAAGGTACAAAATTTCCCAAAGCACCAGAATGACTTAACCACGCTGCATTTAGAACAATAACTTAGGCATTTCAGAAACTACACAGCAATGGCATTCAGTGAACCCAGGAACATAATTTAAAGATATTTAAGCATTCAGAAACAGTTACCTAAGTGCTGTGCCTCTTAAGAATCCCACTAGAAGCATATGACAACTTGGGGCTACCATGTGAAGTTAAGATCTGTCTTTACCAAGACTCCAACTCCAGTAAGAGGGTTATTAAATGAAGATGACCCCCTATTCCAACACAGTCTTATAAAGCAGAACCATGATGGTGAAGTTCACCTCTGCAATGACAGCACATGGCAAAGGGAAGCAAAGCTGTGCCAGCTGGGACAGTGCCAGGAGTGATCCTACAGTAGCATTAGAAGCTTCATTTACTTGTCCAAGGTATTTCACTCAGTTGTCCAAGCAGAAAGCAGACTGGTTGATCATGGGCCCAGCGAGGCAAGAAGAAAACTTGTTTCCCTGATTACACACTGGTAGACAGCCCTTCCTCATGGACTGCGAAGAACAAAAGTAAGATCAGAAGGTATTTGTCTTCCAGTGATTTGTAATTCCTTGAACTTTCCCGGTTAATAAACCAATGTTGCTTTCCAAACCTTTCCATAAAATTCTAGCTCTTCAGTCATTTGTCAACACTCATCTGTCACATGCTCCTTGAAGATGCAAAGTCTTCAGGAGAAGCTTGGAAAGGAAGTATCTGAGATACTGTCAGTGTCTGAAGCCAGAACTAATCAGTCCATGGAGCCTTGATAATTGTCAGGTTGTGTTACAGCCCATCTGCTAAAGCGCTGCCTAAATAGGAATCAAATATCTCCAAAAGCCTGTCCTATGCGTTTGTGGAAATAATAGCCAAAATTAACTTGGAATGTTGCCAGGCACTTATATAAGGTCATGGCATGATGTGGTTACTTGTCGGTACTGATATTTATTCAAGTGGAATAAAGTGCTATTCACGAGCTAAAAGCCAACCCAATGTTTTATTCAGAATTAAAATGCTTTTTCCGAAGAGGATGGCTTTTCCAAAGTAGTAAGTGATGGGCCAGTTCTGCTTCATTTAATGTCAGTGGCAGCTTCCGAAACAGCAGCCATAACGTCAACCATTGTGCTGGGCTGTGCAGGGCAACTCCAGTCTGGTGAGCCAGCACTGTCACCCCAGGACAGGAGTATGGCTAAGGGTAAGCAAGCTGCCACAAAAACAGGAACTTGGGGTGGAGGGGTAACTAGAGACTGACAAGGCTCTCCTGACTATATGGGAAAACCATCAGAGAAAGACTGGTAGGAATTTTAATTACAAACACATTATAACTAAAAAATTTCTTGTCCAGCAGCATGACAGGGACTGTTTATTCATCATAGGCCTCCCTTCTGTCCAAATCCAGCACAACATACCTGGAGTAGTAACCAGCAACACTTTGGTAAGACCAATATTTTAATCTACCCTGTGCATTTTTTTTAAAATACATTTTTACTGAGCTATTGCTGTTGTTGCACAACATTACAATTTAAATTACAAGGGTACATAATACATATGGCTGATATTGAGCACCAGTTGTTAATGTTAAGGAGGTACTATTGCACATGTCTCATTCCCAGGCCATATGACCAACCCTATAAATTCCCAGGAGGACCAGCCCTACAAAGATGATGACAACCAGCCCCCTGTGTTTGGGGCATTGCTATGCAACAGTAAGGACAGGTCAGATTCAAAACACTTCTGTGATGTGTTTTACAAAATCTATCTTGAAAATCACTGAAAAACCTAGTCGCAGCCCTTCTGAGTCCTTTTAAGAGGAGACAGAAATCACCAATATTAGTAAAACCAAAGCTACTGATTAAAATCAGGAAGTCCGAAGAGAGTAGAAGAATGAACCCACTGAGACTTTTATGTTAGCTATAGAAGTCATTGCAGCTTCACCTTTTTCTAACCTTGAAATTAAAAACAGAAGCTGCAACAAAACATTTTTTAAATGTTTTTTTCCCCCTAACATAGTAACCCTTACTTCAACAAACACCTCACATGCTAAGCTTTCATTAGGTACAACTCCATCTAATGTACTTTTCAAGTAGTTCAAGTCAGTAATGGATGTAGTTATTCAATACCACGCTCTTGTAACCCTCTTAGACTCTCTTTCCTCCCTCCTGTAGTCAATCTTCATCAGCATCTAATTACCTGTATTCCCAGCTTTAAAACTTTGTAGCAGACACTGATGGTATTGAGTGGCAACACGCGATGTTAGTCTGTTTACAGACCTCTTTTCTTAGAATTCCCTTTCTGAAGAAGCAGCACAAATTCCGATTACATCCAAGCCCTTCACACCTTCCCATGCAGCCCATGGCTATTGGCCATGGTCCCACAATACAAAGCATTCCACACAACAATGGCCCATGCCCTGCCAGCCACTGGCTCCTACTCCTGTGCCCAACATGCCATCGTCTTGGCAATGTCTGCAACAATTGGGAAGAGGGCCCTACTGTGAACCAGGATCAGTGAACAGATTTGGGTCTTCTAGAAACTGCCACACAGCCAAGAAAGAACAGCCAGAAAGGGACAAGGGGAGTGTTGAGACAATATTTGCCCCTTTTTTGTAACATGAGAAAATATCCATGTTTTCCTGCAGTAGACCAGTTAGACATTTACAAAAGTAACCAAAGCATACTACAAACTTCTAAAAAGCAATACAGCACTTGGTTTTGCTATGCAGTGTTACATAAAGTTGTTTTTACATCTTAGAAATAAAATATTAGCAGCCTTTCAAGGGAAACAAAGATGCATACGTATGTACATACTGCATACGCTCTATTCCATACTGCATTTCAGAGCATCTCACTGAACCAATTTAATTAACATCAGCCAGAAAAGAAAAATATAACATGAAGGTGATTCAAGACCTATCTGTATGATCTTTCTTCCAGTTAAAAATAATGTCCTCTTTTCCACTGAAAGAAAAGCTCAAATGACAGTTGACTGCTGTCTGCCCTGAATTTGCATGCAATGTCTCATTGTCTCCAACTGTATGAAGATGAATATCCAGATTAATCAGTCATTCCCAATTGTCTGTCTTCCAGATCATGGAGCACATTAAAAACAAAAAAGAAAATCCTTGACTGCAGTTGCCATCCATAGTCTTTTGCCTGTCTACATGGTTGGGAGAATCCAGGTACAAGAGATTGCCGAGATATCTCATTTCTACCAAGTTTCCTAGTCTGGAAGAGAGTCCTCAGGAAAAAACAATAGCCCTTCAGTCTTTATGCTTTCATTTTAGAATATTTTCTGCTATTCTGTTTCAAATAAAAAGCCAGCAGGCAGCTACTGAGAAAAGAAAGTTAGTCAAAAACCTTTGCAGGAGCCCCACACTGACACAAGAGACATAATCGGAGGCTGTTTCTGGAGCTGTCTTGTGAATTATCTTAATTCTCATGACCTGTTACATTGGATTACACTACTTACAGATGCCAAGGTAGCAATATCAAACTCATACACACCAAATGGAACAGTCTCTTCTCTTTATGAAGTGCTATCAAGACTTTCAAATTCCAAAGTAAAATTAAACAGATCCAAGCTGTGCTTCTTTCCTTTTCCTGATACCCTATTCCATGGTATTTCCTGCAGCAGACTGATACAGTCTTAAGTGTTCTTAACACTGCTACAGTATCCAGGTAACTGTACACTGAGTCTACCCATTATTTTCCCTTTCCATACTGACTATCCTACAGTATTCTGTAGAGCACATAGTAATATCTAAATATTTGGTCATGTTTCTGATCCATCGGAGTATAAAAATGGACAGGTATTGGGTCTCAAAATCTTTCTGAGAGCAGATTTTATCAGCAGCCATTCACTGGAATTCAAAAAGAATGCAGCAGGCAAACAGAGGCAGGCAAAAAGAACAGTGCAGCTGCTGCATGGGTCACAGGTACAGCCACCACTGAATGACCATAAATCCAGCCTCCTGGTTTTGATATGGGGTTGCCCAAGTGAGGATCTGGGGGTTTACTCCATGATTTAGAGCATGTCCTCTTCTTTATTTCCAGAGAAGAAATTTAAACTGAATCTGTGGATGCATGTAGGCATTTAGTCATCTTCAGACTACCTCTAGGAATAAAAGCAGTAATGAATGTATCTAAAAATCATCTAACTCCTTGTCCTCCCCTGCAACTCCCCCTGAAGCACTAACTGAAAAATTTGCCAATTAAAAACTAGCCAGTCCACAAGTTTGCCAGCCATTCATTTGTAAAAAGACACAGGGCACCCATTTTAATGCAGTCACATTTTAATCAAATATTTATCTTCAGAGGTCTTTGAAGGGAGGAGATATGCTCTCTTTGACAAGCTGATTCTCAAAATAACTTTTTTTGCTTTAGCAGTTAACAGGTCAAATGAGAATGCAGCAGACAAGTCATGGACTAAACAGCAGTTTCGACAAAAAGGACTCGGCGACATCAAGCAAGTGTCAGAAAGCACAAGCTGAGGGGGGTGGGACAGTAAGCAGGACATGTATTAACTTTTAAAGTTTGCCATTGTCCAATTGTTTTTGGATATTGTGCATGACAGCGCAGGTCATCCACTGGAGCAGGAACCTTCAGACTAGGGGCTGCAATAGCTCAATGCCTCCTTGAAGCCGAAGTTCCATGAGGAAATGTGACTTGATCTAATTTTGGAATCTGGAAAAAAGACAAACATCAGGAAGGAAGTTTAAAAAAAGTTTAAGTCCTTTCAAAGAAAAAGGAAACTCAAACCAGATAAATTCAAATAGCAGTAGGTCACCATCAAACTGCTGTGACGTCTCTTTGAGAACAGCACATAAGAATTGCTTGTACCTCTCTGGAATATTTGAGACAGGGAGCAGGAAGTCACTACAATCTTTGGATGGGTTTAGCCCAATGGTTTCCAGTTGTCTCTGCATGTACTGCTAGTTCAGACCTTTATTTGTGTACAAAGCACACAGCTCTGCTATGTTAGGTGTTCACAGAGCTCCATACTTTCCATTTCAGACACTCCTGTCTACAGAACAACCTTTGTAACAGAAGGCTGGAATACTCCAGACCCCACAGACGATTAAAGCTAACAGACAGGAGATCTGTCAAGAAAAAAGAATTCTAACAGAGGAAACTACTTCCAGGTTTCTGGGATAAAGAGATAAACCCCCAATTCCACGTGAATTCTTCAGTACTGTGCATGCACTGACAGTGAGAATAACTCTCTGTAGGCGTCTGCAGGATTGCTTTGGTCAATAGGGGGTACTTGATACAGCCTCACCCATAACTTCACTGAACAATAGGATCAGAAGATCAGTCAGTTCCTGTGATTCACCTGGTAAACATAAGTCTCTGAGGGACCTGTTTGCTGAATCAACTATCATTTAACATGTTCAGTATTTAAAAATTATTGGGTCATAGGAAAACAAAATTAAGACTATTAGCCAAGTCTCAGTTGTAGGAGAGTAAATCCTCATTATGCCCTAAAATGGTCTAATTTATATTACAGGGTTTTTCATATGGGTGATGGACGCATGTTGACCTCATAATGACCCCCGAGGGCAAAGGTTTCCTCCCATTCTCCCTTTGTTTGTCTCTCTTGTCACTTCCTCTTTCCCCTACTCCATCCCTCCCTTCTACCACTCTTTTTCTCAGAAATCCCTGTAGACTGTATAGAATTTATTTTGAGCCAGTGGAAAGGGGGAGAATCGGCACAGCAAAGAGGGCTACTACCTCCTCCTTCCTTCATCTTTTCTCCTCCTGCACAGTGGCAAGCCAAACTCTTACAGCAAAGTCAGAGGAAGGAAAAGGAATAACATAAAGCATTTTTAAAACACCCATTCGGAAATGTTAGAATTATCAAACATAATTGAACGGAAAAGAATTCCAGTTAGTCTTTTTAAAATGAAAGAACATTGGCTTTAGGCTCTACTCCCACTATGGGTATGAAATAGGCACAAGGGTCAATGAGATTTAATATGTAAGTAGAGGGAAAAATCCATATACCAATCTTCTACCACACTGCCATTACTGAACCTTAAGTACAACTTCTCCTACAAATATATTCTATAATCTTCAGACATTTTAGTACACCCAAAGACAGCCTATCCTCTTTTGCTTTAATATGCCCCAACACTCCTGTGATCAATACTGAATTCATAAAGTAAGCAAGGTTCAGCTGGGTAAATAATGAGCACAAACACACCTTAGGAAGTGGTTATTTATCCAAAATCAACCCTCAAACAACGTTATACCCTGTTTCTCGGAACCAAGTGCTGGAATTTCACATTTCAGCAATACAAATCCATGTCTTCACCACAAGTGCTAATTACAGAGTTCAGCTGCTGCTTCTTCTCTTTTTAAAGTAATTTACCATTGTTCTCATACAGGCTACGAGCATTGTCAACTCACCTATGTTTTCAGCTGAGTAAAGTATCTCACACTTCCCAACTGGGGTGCTACGCAGTGCTGCTGTATGGCCTTTCAGGGAAAGCAGTAGTGAAGCCCATCAGAAGTCATATTTCTGCACTGCCAAAGTTCTGTGCAACCATGGTGCAGTCAGTCTGTTAATTTTCCCTCTGACATGTGCATGTCAGTGCTAAATCTGCATCTGTAAAACACTTTGGGATCCCCGACAAAGAAGGACTCTATATAAAGGTCAGATGAATAACTTTCTTCTTGAGCAAAAACATTTTAAGATAATTTAAACAGACACGCAAGTCTAGCAATCTGGAAATTCTCACAGCTGCTGTTTGCTACCTAAACTCTGTGCTGCTTAGAGTCATGTGTGTTCACATGATCTGCTAAGCTGGGAGCTGGGGGCTGTCTCTTGCTCTTGAACTTTTTCCTCCTGCACTTTACAATCAGTCCAGCAAGGCTTTTATTGTGTAGTGCTGAGTATGTGAGCATGCATGTAAAGGGCATATGATGGAAGTTGCTTCTAAATGGTTCATAACTATTCTGTCTTTTAACAGCACTTCTTTAGGAATTAAAATAAACTCATTAAAATTTCAGGATGTTTTTCTTTTCAAAAACAACCCAAAAACTAGATCCTTAGTTTTTGGTCCTTAGAATTTAGACTGCACTTTGCCTTATACGGCAACCACTGAGCAGGGAACCATATGTTCGATTTTCGTTTTCTCTAGATACGAAAATTGGCATACTGATTACCTTTAGAGAGTATTTATATCAATTTTACTTTCCCAGGATTCAATATACAAAGCATACCTCATACAAGCTATAGTGCTTTCAAGAGTTATTTAAAGGCTTCCTGTGAGTAACAAACAAAACATTAACTCTCTGGAAAGACATGCAGTTTACAAGCTGAAACTCTGATGAACACTTTGGTGATGAGCATTTAGAAATATAAGGTATCATTATAAGAATAACATAACCCATCTAATTCCACAGGTCAGCCAGCTTTCTATTTCTGTGTTGTAACAGGAACAGTGGCATCAGCACAGGGCATTACAGGAGAATTAATGACTAGCTGTAATTAACGGCCCTGGGATATGCCTGAGGCAATCAACTCCTCCCATCTACTCACTAATCCCAGGAGATCCTCTAGTCTCCTTTGGAACACTAACATCTAGTTATTAATAAAATTCTTTCTAGACAGAATTTTTGTGCTTAGATTATTTGGAGGACTTTACGTACATATACATGCATAAAAATATAGTCAATTAGGGAGAGCATATTGGAATAAAAAGCAGGATCAGTGCCTTCAAAACTGAGTTCAATGGGAAAAAATGTTCTCAGATAATAAAGAATACAAGCGGGCTTGTATTTTTGATCACTTGCTCTCTATATTTGAAGTGAGAGCTATACTGCATTAACAGCTTTGTTAGTCTTGCAGTGCTTCAGTTCCTTCAGAAAGTCTGTTCTTCACCCCTGCTCAACTGTCTTGTTTTGAAACACCTCACTCCACTACCACTGTTATAATTGCTGTAAAAATGCGACAGAACCTTTTGGATAGGTTCTAGGCACTTTAAAAACTGGTTATAATGCATGTACGACAAAGAAAATAATCATTTCAGTCACCATTGCCATGAAGTTATTAGCACACTACAGACCCTAATTTGAAGTTTAAAAAAAAGGCAGTGATACATCACGTGTTATTTTATTCCCTGCCACAGCCTCTCTTCAGCTACATTTTTTTAATCCACACCCACAAAACTCCCTATACATACATTCACTGACTGCCTCTTGGCACAGACAACAAAGACATTACAGACTTTGAGCAAGAAAAGAGTTGACCGTTCTTCTCAGACGAGCTCTGTAAAACTGCAATGGACCCTTCAAATCTGGACCCTGGACATTCTCATCCCTAGAAAAGCCTTGCACTGCAGAATAATCCATATGACTGAGATGCAACGTGGAATGCTGCCACGCAGTATAGAAGCAATCCTTGACATGACTAGAACATGTGAAACTGAGGTATCTGTGACTGCTGAGCGCTATATACCAAGTCTCGGCAAGCTCAGCTCCACACTTATGTTGAAATACTCTCTACTAACAGCCTACCAATAACTTAACAATCAGCAACACTCTCATCACATAGTATAAAAGATGTTGTCTCACGTGTGTTTAAGTTTTTGGCTTGTTTGGTTGTCAAGCACTTTTGGTCAAATTCTCCGTCAAACGCATGCAAAGGCTGTCCCAGTGAGGTCGATGTGGTCTGTACATATAATCAAACTGAAAAGGACAAAGTTCTGACTCCTGTAGCCACATGATGAAAATTTTCTTTATTACGTTTATTTTTTTAAAGACATCGAAAAATCTAACCAGCATTTGTGTGTTCCTTCAACAACACAGATCCAGCACCAGAACATGGTACTGGCTGTAACAGTTTATTGATTATATACCAATACAGCAAAAACAGTGACAGGCATAGAACAGATATATTTGCTATCTTCTTGTTTCAGAATTGCCCACAGATTACTTTAATATTAAAGTAGATCTGTACCACAGTCCTCTCCACTGTAAAATGGAGCTGGCAATTTTATCATTGCTTATCATGGCCTGGGGAAAATCATGCATTTGTGTACAATTATCAGATTTCCACAGCCTTTCACTATCTGCAGATTTTTTTCTTTTGTAGTGATGGTGATGCTACTGAGATGGTTAACTAACTTCCCCTCAAAAACAGATAAAAACTGAAATGACAGAGTTTCTGGCAAGAGAATTTCTGGCAGAGGAAGCAAAGTAGGAAATGCAGTTCCTGATATAAAACAGCCCACTCTGTCTCATCTGAGAGAAGGCTTGCTGCCTGGGTATTTCTCAAATGAAAAACTGCCAGGGTTTTAAAACAACTGAGGCTTTCCTGTCATGAGAATTATGTGCTTTACAGATCATGATAAATCCTGACTAAAATATGAAAGAGTCAGTCTTTCAAAGTGTTCCTTTCCCTCAGTGAGGTTGCATTTACAGTTCAGTGAGTGGACTTGGATTACAGGGTCCTTTTTCACTTGAAGAGACTGAGAATATTTGTATATATTGCATAAGCAGCACTCAAGCACTGAACAAAAAATATGGGAAATGTTACTGAAAAAATTACCCAGTCCCTCAAGAATTTTCCTTGTATTATCTCTCACACCTTTCTTTCTGCCTCCTTCCTTCCTCCCACCACTCATCATCTGTCCAAGGAAAATAATGCCAGGTTATTCAATGGCCCTGTTATCATAAGAAGTTGTTATGGTACACTGGTATGCTGAGAAATGGGGTTTGTATGGTTTGTGGTAAAAAGTGCAACCTGATTCTCCATCCCTTCTGCTGGAAGTTCAACTGGAGTCACTGAGGTTGAAACCTGGATGTTTAAAAAGAGCACTGGCAGCCCAGTACTGCTGACTGGAAACAAGGAACAACCACCCTATACTACTTTTCCCTGCTGAAGCTGGAAAACTAATTGGGACACAGCCCAAGTGTAGTATGAGAAGTCACATTATAACTTCTCCCATGGCCTTAATCTCTGTCACTGATGGTAAAGGTAAATTCTACATTTTATTGCTCCCTTTTCCTTGCAGTGATTGCTCCCTCCATCTTGTAGTTATTTGTTTAGATTTTTAGTGCATAAAAATCCTGGCATTGCCACTACGGGCTCTGAGCCATCTGAGCAATCTTCTTTAAATACACTAACACATCATCCATATGGTTATCCAATATGTAACTATTTACTTTCCAGGATAATCACAGAGGTAATAAAACTGTTAAAAGCTTCACAAAATTTCACAAGAGACTGTCACCCTAATTAGGAGTCTATGATTTTCACTCTATAGCAGAGTTTTAGGTGTCAGTCTGAATGATCCCGTTTTTGAACATACCTTCATTATTATATGTCTTCCTTAAAAAAGACTGAAAGATGAGGTGAATGGCTGTCCTTAGGAGCCACCTGCTTGAGATCTCTGTTGTGTGTGCCTCAGTAGTCTGATACCATGCAGTTCACTATGTTCTGAAAGATATCCACTTCATAGACAACATTTAGAAAGGCTGGAAAGACTATCTGAAAACTAGAAGGAGAGATATCAAGGAAACTCCTTTCCAAGTATGATCTTCCTCAGTGGCTTATAATTTTTTAATAGTTTTCAACACAGGTTCCAAAATTTGGTAGAGGACCCAATCAAGGTATAAATAGTTTGTTTTTCATAAAAGCTGTAACTGGTACTGTTTCTTTTAGAGTCAATTTACAGATGAAATTTTTTGCCCCTTTCAGAGATGCCCTTTTTCCCTAGAAGACAATGATATTTGATTGAGACAGTTACAAATGTATTCTATTCACAGCATGTGCAACACTGTCTGAGGGTGAAGCCATTTATCACAATCTTTTAAGTGTACTTCTGGTGGTACCTGATGCTGTTGATCATGGCTACTTTATACACTGTAGCTTGTGAGCTAACATTTTATGCCGGAAGTTGGTTGTGAGTATTCCATAGATGGGTAAGTGCTTATTGAACTTGTGGAACAAATCAATGGGCTCTTAGGCCTGCATGCATATAGTAAGATGGAAGCTTTTTATACATGCTTTAAAGACCTACAGTTCTTAGGTCTCTTGGGATACTTGCAAAATTGTGTCTCTTTTTATCAGAAGTGACTAAACCCAAAAAGGACTAGGAGGAGCAGGAGGATGGAAAGCCATGTCATTCCTTTTCCTGGCCAGCAGATTTCGTAAGCTTTGGGATGGGGACACAACATACTCACTGCATCAATACAGAAGTTCACTCTCTCTGCTATCATGGAACTCCAAAGGCCTCTTCTTGGGGCAATACAGTTTTCTTTTGCCACCAATAAAGATAACAGAGGTCAAACTTTCAACTTCAAGTGGAAGATGTACTGTTTTGTAGACAGAAAACTAGAAGAAATTATATTTAATCAACACGGTTTGAACCCCTGTGACTGTATGTTTCTCAGGACAGCCTGTTAGCTTGTGTGAGATGCCACCATAGGATGCATGCTGCTTTAAGGTTTCAGGCCCTGCCTTGGCAACTTTGGTTGTTAGCAGCTCTTCCACTGAACTCAAATGTAACAAAAATATTTTTAAGTTGTTTTCCTAAGTATCATAAGTAGAAGCAAATTCAATATGCTGAAATTGGCATCAGGAACCCCCTGCAGCTCTGAAAGTGCAGGTATTAGTGTCCATTAGCACATTTCAAAGCACAAGAAACTACTTAGCATAAATTTATTGACTAAAACTGAAGGTGAAAATGAAGACCATGTTGGAGTCTAGTGAAAGAGCTTTACAGGTAACAGTGAAAGAACGTAACAGACTTATAAACACAGAATTTCACTCTGGAGGAGGAGGATGAGCCTTGTTTTGACAAATGGTAAATTCATCAAGACCATATCTAGCCCACAATAGGCTTTTGTCTCTTCAACTAAAAAGGAAACTTTGAAAAAGCAGTTACCTAATTCCAGTTTTGTCGTATGCATTGCAATTAATTTAGCATCTAATTTAAGCGTGACTGCATTATGAAACTTCACAGAAACACACTGAAGCAAATGTTTGTTTTAAGATCACAACATCAACACAACCATAGAGCATCTTAGCAGATATACGACTTCTAACTATTCAGAATAACTTCAAGACAAGGAAAACTACTTGTTTCATTATCTTCATAAACCTGAATAATCTTCTGCTGTTCCAATGAACACAGATGACAGAAAAAAAGGATGTCTTCATTTTACCAGCAGAAGCCCAACTCCATTAAGAGAAGCCAGACTGATTATATTACTCTGTCACATGTGTAAGGAGAGTATTTCATAGAACAAAACACAGGAATCCTTGCCATGGAGTTTACAACTTAAGACCACATTGGGTACATTAGAACACACAAAACAAGATCAAAGAAATCACCGTTCCTCTTTGCTTCCTGTTGCTGTCCAGCTTTCCTCTCTTTTTGTGTTTATTATTCTCTAAGTCAGACTGCTAAAGCTATGAGTTCCCAACGGGACCTCAGCTTCAGGGGCTACCTGCAACTGAGGGCCTGTGTGATCATCCATATGCACATTCATGCAAAAATAAACTCTCTACTCAGTCCATGTTTGATCTGACAGTTGGCTAGGTTGGTTATTTACCCTGTTGGGAAGAATGAGCACCCTTTTTGCAATACAGCTTCACCTTCCCTCTTCTCTATTTCCATCCATCAATCTCGTAGGAAAGTGGCAACTACTAACAGATAAACCTTAACTTTTGTTTTGGCTAAGAGCTACAAAAAATACCTGTGTTACAAAATCTGAAACTGGCCCACACTCTGAATATTTGAGGTCTGTGAAAGGGATAAAAGCCACACAACTATCCCTACATTTTTCAATTGACACAAAAATAAACCATTTGTAGGCACATTCATGCAGGCTACTTCTGTTTCTAAGCCTCCTGCTACTACATTTGGCCACAATTACAACGGTAGAAAATAAATAGATGTTCTTCTGTATCTTTACACCTACTTTCTCAAGCTCCTATCACTGAAGCACCTTTCACACCTCCTTTTTCACATTTCATAACTTTTTTTGTTCAAAGCCACTATCTTTCCCTAGAAATAAGTAAATAAATATAGAATTATTGGTGGGTTTTTATAAATGCTCCCAAATTTCCTTTGCCTTCAGACTGCACAGCAAGACCTGCCTTGGGTTTCCCTGCCTTTTTGCCTAAAGACATGAGAGACAGCCTGAGATTTCACATCAATAGCTTTTACTACACATTTTTGTCTCTTTGAACAAAGCACCACCTTAACATCTGAACAGTAAAATTCCATCTTTCCTTTTTATTTTCTCATGCATTATTTAAACACGCTGCTCTGAATTCTACAGTTAGGGTATTCCTGGGTAGTTACAACCAACAACATCTTTAAAGTCAGATACAGCAGGAAATGTGTGCTATCCAGGATAGTTTCACACATTTGTTTGCTGTACAGTAGCCTCAATTTAAATATGATAATCTAATTTAGTAAAAATGAACTGAAATCGGATTTACTGCAAAAACTTTAAAAATTTAATTTTCAGACTAGCAATCAATGCTTATTCAGTTTTCATCTTATCCCTGCCTCCCTTTTTGCAGATGCTTAAATGACACTAAATTAAACAATTGCACAAATTTTTAAAAATGTAGGAAAATTACCATCTGCACTAAACTCATGAATAAAAAGGTCCAGAGAAATCAGTCTTTATGAGCATTTTTCTTATCAGAAAAAATTCATAAAAAGCAAAAATTCTCACAGTAGAAATATTTTTAAAATTTTTTTCTAGCATTCTGTCTTTCAAATCATTTTGAAACATAAATGACAGAAATTACAAAGGAAGATCTCACTATCATCTCACTCAAAACCTTACTCAATTCCCGAAATATGACTTATAGGATTAAATATTAAAACATCTTCAAAGAAAAACTACGTTGAGACACACAGCAATAAGCCTATTACTATTCACAGACGTAAACAGCATGAAAGTATTATCTGCTTAATATTACACTCCATTACATTTCCCCTAAATCTATACAAAATAAAAATATACTCTTGTAAACAACAAGAATTGCAACAGAAGGAAACAAACAAAAAAGAAATCTTAAACTTACATTGATGTGTTATTATAGGTCGTGCAGAGCAAGTAGCCCTAAGGATACATTTTAGGTTTTTTATCCATGCTCCGTTCTTGTTGCTGATGTGACCACTTAGGCACATGGTCAAGTTGCAATCAGCTTCTCTCCCAGTGATGTATGAGAGCTGTGCTGATTTATCTCGTCCTTCTGCAGCAGATTAGCACTAATGTTTCTGCTTCTGTATCCTACCTTTCTTCAGCATAGACGCTGCATTATCATTGGCAATCCGAATTAAAGAGCCAGTGAATGTAGCACAATGTTTTTTTCTTTCTGAAACCACTGCGAAGCAGGTAGTCTCTCACAAATAGAATCTTTTATCCACTGAGCCTCTTTTTTAACACTTTTGGCAAGAACAGTAGTCAGAGATACAGAAGAATGGTTCCAGTAAGTCTGCTACAGTCTTCTGGTGATTTATTCTGTTAAAGGAATATTCTCCTATGCAGATGGCCCTAGGCAAGAGACGGCTGTAACGCAGCCACATTTCAGCCAAAATCCTGGGATTTTCACTTTGTAACACAAAGGTATTGTGCTACACACAGTGAAACTCTAGTTTATCCCAAAGAAGTGGACAATGTGAAATTAATTCATGCAAACAAGGTTTATGAGACAAAAAAGCAAATTAAGTACCTTATATGTTAAAGGTACTTAACATATAAACTGATTAGGTTAAAAATTATTTCAATGCCTTACAGTGTATGCACTCATCATGAATTCTCTCTTTTTGCCTTTGGAATGACATATTTCACACTATGGGATTGTCAAATTCAACTATTAAAAGTACTACAGAGAACCTGACTGAATCTTTTTGTTACTATTTTCACTTTGCAGTAAACATCTACTATTTTAGCAGTAAAATACAATTGTTAATTCATGATCTTTTCAATTCAAGACATTAAGAGACATAGCTGTTTAAATTTTCATTAGGACTTTTTGAAAAATATTTAGGAAAAAATGGATGTCTTAGACCATCTAGTCTTGAAAACGTCAGAACATTCTGACAAGTCTGCTCACTGTCAAAATGACTCACATCACTGCTGTTCCTAGCTGCTACTTTTTCTGATCACAGAAGTATTTCTCTCTGCCTTTAAGAATCAAATGCCACACCCGAATATTAAACAAGAAGTATGTGCTGCTTAATCATTAGCAATATTTGTATGGCAGAAAAATTTTAGCTACTCATGAAGACCTAGTCTGGGTCTATTACCAGCATCCATTTTTAAAAAAAATTATATGGAGTGTCTTACCCTAACCAGGAAAGAAAGAATGAAATTGAATTAACTCATTACTTTATAAAAAATGCTAAAACAAAGGGCTATTTTAGCTCTAATATGAAAGTCTAATGTGGTAACATCCATTTCAAAGTGCTTTCTGGATTATATATATACTGATTTTTACCCCTGCCACAGGAGCACGCAACCTTGGGGACAGAATGTAACAAAGACCTAAGCACAATCATTAGCAGAGAATTTGTGCAAAGGCAGTTTTAGATCTAGGTGTGGGACTGCATGAGACTACTTCAAGCCTCCCCAGATTTCCTCCTCTTTTTTGTGTGTTGTTGATAAGGAATGAAATGTATGACTGAAGAAGGGCATCCAGAGAAAGCGACAATCTCCTGAGGAAAGGTATGTGAAAAAAGAGCTTCAAGGCATCCCCAATACTGAGCTGACAGCACCTGGCCATTTAAATGGAAATACTGAGGGGCTGATGCACCTTCAGTATGCCCTTCTGGCCTTCAGACAGCAATTTCTAAGTGCTGAGTAAGCATCTTCTGGTTTTGAATTTGAGAAGTCTCTCTGTGTGAGAGGTGCCTACTATCAGACGTTCAAAGAACTGAAAATCTTTGTTTCAAGACAGATGGAAGTTGGTGCTATGCTTCCATCTGACTTTGAATACTCCTCAGGACTGCGCTCACCAAAGAGCAGCAATTCTACACTCACTTGTCTTCCCTGGGGATTAAAATTCCCAACTGTCATGTCAGGACACTATCCTAAAGAAATAGCTCTATTCCACTAGCAGTTCTCCAGTTAGGAGTGTTCTTCCCTTTCTGTGGAGAAACATGCTACAATACCAAAACAGAAAGATTCACTGCATCCGAGAGGGCAGAACGACGTTGACCTTCCTGACAGAGTTCCACCAACAAAACAGGGTGTGACATGGATGCTGCAAACAAAAGTGGAACATGCTGTCACTTCTGAAGGCAGTATCAGTTGCAAGGACACTTTTTTCACCAAGAACTGAAAAAAAATTTGGATCCCATGGTTTCATGTATGTCTCTGCTGTACCAGGAAAAAGGTATTTAGCCAAAATACTGAAATCTTTAAATCTGGTGTACAAGCAGCATTGGAGCACATAGAATCACTATTAAAAAAATCAACTCCACTTCAAACATTACCATTTATATTGTCCCCAAACTCTCATCAGATGTTTGTTTGGAACCTCATCACTCTGATGGTTAGAAAGAAACTTCTAAGGTACACTCAAACACTCAAGCTGCATTAGTACCCATCTGCTCCTGAGCAGCACCATCCTTTAACAGTTTATATCCCCTGAATGGTGGTCTTGTGTACCTACAGGCACCAACCATACTCCATATCAACTTTCACATCAACAGACCAACCCTGACGTGCTCTTTCATCATATAAAACAGACAGCCCATCTCCCTTACCACTGTAGCCCTTCTCTTCACCTATCCCTGTCTGAGTCCATCTCTTCTAAACCTGGGAGAGCAGAACCATATATACTATGTTCCACCTGGACTGAACACAAGAGTTTATTTTGGTAGACAAACAAACTGTGGTTTTAATATATGGTGAAATAACATGTAAGCCTCCCGCTACCTTATCTTCAGCAGCTAAAAACTACATATTTATCTGTAATGAAATTCTGACATACATCAATTGGGATGTGTTAATACGTATTTTCTCTGCTAAACTACATGAGGCCATGAAGTTAGGAATTAACACGAATCAGCACTGACTTATGTCACAAGCTTATGGATCTAACATTACTGCTGGCCCACCTGCTTAACTCCCAATTTTTTACTGAAACATCATATCGGCTTGATAACATAGTTTCTAGTTCTCTGATAAAAGCTGTTTCCATAACTATTCAGCAAGGAGAAGAAAGAATAGCCATTGTACCACTGCTTGCCACTGAAAGCATCATCTGTCCTTTCTAAGCCCCAGTGGTTTCCTTAAGTGTTACACGCAAGCTATGCAAACAACACACTAATACTCCAAACATGCAAATGGATTATATGTATTTCTACAGGAAACTACTCAAGGCAATTGAGAGTGTAAAGTCAAACAAATTATCATCTATAATTGAAAACATGCAAGTAACTTTTAATTAAACATGACTCTTCTGCTGAAAAAAAACCACATTAAAGCCCTACTAAAAGGGAAGATAGCTAATGATGAGGGGAAAGTGGGAGGGAAGGAATGAACAAAACACTGTTTTGTGAAGAGGGTGCTGTTCACAAAAAAAAAATATTTGTGAAGCAGACTCTCACATGTATTTTTAACTTATTATTGGTTCAAAGCCCACATCAATTTCAAGCAAACATATATACAGGCAAAAAATGCAAGTTCTTGCAACCACAAATGAGATACCAGAATGCTTATTTATGCAAGTAACTGATTTGTTTAAAATGTCAAATATTAGATTGAGACAGGCAGGAAGAATTTTGGAGTTAAAATGATCAACAATATTATTAAAGAATAACATAGAAACATCTAAACCCTATTAAAAACTACACACAGAAAAACCCTAAGCCAATCCCCAGAATTTTTAAGCCACGATTGGAGGCCCATCAGAGGAAGAGCACCTAGCTGCTTGTGCTGAGGTCCCAAGAAAGCTTAGTAAAGGAAAATCTTCTCAGCTGAGAACCTGTGTGCTCAAGTAAGTTTTGCATATGATTCATCTAGATGTTAAAGGCTTGTTCAACCATTCAACAATCATCAAAATTTTCAAAAAACAAATGTATACTGTCTTCTCACTTTGCATATGGAAAAATCAAGAGGGTAAAAACTAGATGTCTTGACCAAAATTGCAATAAGATGACTTCCATGAGACAGGTTTATATGACTTGTCTTTTTGCAGCTAGAAATTACAATAGCTGCATAGCAAAGCTGGCACAACTCTAGGCTTTCCACAGGGAAGAGCACAGGAATTTATTGGTAGTCTGTCTAATCACTGACAACCCATTCCTCCCACTGTCATGACATGGAAAAAAAATAAGGGAATATACAAGTTTCCAAACGCCAACTCAGAGCTTGCCCTACACTTTAACCTCAGTCAGCAAATTATCCTAGGGATAATGGTATTTCTGCCAGCAAAAACTCTTTTGCAACTACTCCTTATCCCAGTCCTTCATTAGGCTAACTCTAATACACAAAACCCCCATTTTCTCAACCTAACACTCAGACATTTTTCCCACAGCCCGGACAGCAAAATTTTTAGTATAGACTATGGTTCTAGTGAGTAGAAGACCTAATAATGCTTAGGGAAAATAAATCGGTGGGGACACTTCAACCCCAGGTATCCAGCCTACATCTCAAGGCTCTCCCTGCAAGAAATAAAGGGACCTTTTTTCAAAATTAAAGTTGAGCTGGGATTTGAAATAGAGATCCCTAAAATTCAGGGTAGTCTTCGAGCTGATAACTGTACAGGCCACAATGTGGGCTACAAAAGCAACAAGGATGAAGAACAAAACTGAAGTGATTACGCACCGTCCCATGGGCTACAGAACTCACTTGCCAAACAAAACTGTTCTAAGAACCACTGGAAAAAGCCAAATATACAGGAAGCACAAGGCTGTGGCTTATCCTTCTGTGTGTTTTTCCTCAGAACAGTGTTACAGTTTCTCACTTTTTTCAAAGTGGTCATCTATGTCTGCTTGCATTTTAGTGTCGAATGTGAGCATTTGTGTGTTCACAAATGTGTTGTGAAATATCCCTTTTGCACCTCACATCAGAGTTGAAGACAAAATAAAGGGTGACAGTTATAAATTATCTTACTGCATGGCAATATAATAGTATAAGTGCTTTATTCCTTACTTTCCCCTAAAGAATCTCTGTCATGCTGAATCTATCATTAAATGTATATTTAATAACCAAGAGAGATAAAATTAGCTTTATAGCCTTCAAACCCAGCCAGATGAACGAGCTTCCTCATTTGATAATGGTGTATCTGCCCAATGGACAGATATGGCCTCACAAAAAGATGTATAGCTTCAGAAAGTCCATGTGTAAAGGCTGCTGTAAGACACGTTAGATCTCACTTAAAAATATTAGAGGCCAAAATCCAACCCGGGTGAAGAAAACAGGGAAAAATTGTTTTAGCGGATGGAGACAGATACCCTAGGTAAAGAGGTAACATTCTATACAGTGAGTGGGGGATAGGTTTCTTATCCAGAGATCAATTGCCATGAGTTGTACATTAGGTATAATAACTTTCTTCACCTGCAACTAAGTTTAGAATAAGTAGATCTGGACATGACAGGCTTCTTTTCAATGGGGATTCTTCCCATATTTTTCTTTGTTTTTAACAACCATGAATTTAAATATAGCTCATGATACTTAGTGCATTTTTTTCACTCTTCTATGCAGAAAAGTTTCTGTAAGTTTCAGGTTCCTACCACCACCCTCTAATCTCATCAGTAAGATTTGCATAAGGCAGTTTTCTCAAAGAATTGTGCTGCAAAAGGTAAAATGACAATCATGCACTAGTAAGAAGTCAAGAGTGTAAAGAGGAGCTGGGCCTGGCACTAAAATGCTATTGAAAAGAGAGCTACGGTTG
Source organism: Melanocharis versteri (assembly GCA_013397845.1). NCBI lineage: Eukaryota > Metazoa > Chordata > Aves > Passeriformes > Melanocharitidae > Melanocharis > Melanocharis versteri. The sequence continues at coordinate 637,696 of VZTG01005355.1, forward strand.
TTGAACATTACTGCATTTTGGAGATCAGGCACTGTGAGAACATAAGTAACAGTCAAGAGGGCCAACAAGAATCAGGTTTGTTGAGTGGACACAGAAACAAGAGTTATTTGCATCAGCTGTGTCTCAGGGAGAAGCACAGGATTAATGATCCAACTTTTGATGAGCTATTTCATTCTGAAGACCAAATGAAGTTGCTTAGTATACTTTCACTTCAATATTTACAGAAATTCTGCACAGAAGTAGACTGGAAATAATTTCTAGTGGTCACTGAAATCAAATGCGCATGCTTTGAATGCTGCAGCTTTCGTAGAACACAGTGTATAATTACTGTATTTCTGCTTCATCTTCCTGAACTTGATTAACTGCTACTGAACAGCCAGCCAATTTTTGACTGGAAAACAAGATGTGACATGAAGCAAAAAGGTGAAGCTGGGGATGAGTTTGGGGTCACTCCTTCCCCTCATGCTTTTGTACAACATGGGCACAAAAGGATATACCACAAACACCAGAACACATCAGCAACATGTGGAAATTAATACTTTATCAGAATACACAGTCATCAACAGTGTTCACTGAGACAAGAGATCATTCAGAATCTATGGGTTTTATTTATTTAATGATGTAGCAGAACAGTGATCATGCTTAGAGTTCACTGTGAGGCAGTGCCAATAAAAACCTTAAATTTATTAATTTAAATGTTAGCAGGTGTGCCAAAGAATAGAATGCAGGTTACACCAGTTTATGCTGGGTGTATTCTGTCCTGGGACAACTAGGAATAACTCGCAAGAGGAATGAAAACAGGTAAGACAAAAATAACTGGAATTATATATTCTCGCCAATAATTTATTTTCTCATACACTTTTCCTTCTTTCATCTTCTTTCTTTCCATTCTCAGTCACTCATGAAAATGAATTTTCACAACTGATTCTGTAAACCTTTACAATACCAGAACTGCAGTAATTTTCCATTCTTCTCCATCCAATGCACTAACCACTTTAGTTCAGACCAGGCTATATCTAGCACCATGTAATAAGGTTGCCTAAAATTAACAAAAACACAAAAATGCTTGGAAATTATTCTTCAAGACTGAAGCAGTAAATATCAGTACACTTAGATCAGACAGCCCCCACTCATAGTTAACGGAAACAAATCTGCAAAGCAGCAAAATTTACCTAATAAAAGTTGGAGGCTTTAAATATGGTTATGTGGTCACTGTTGGTTTATTTTCTTTTAATCACTGAATTAGAGGAAGAAGAAATACAGTAGCTGTCACATATTTGGATATCAGGAAAATATTTAATAGTCATAGCTCATTTTAAAAAACTGAAAATGCCTTGGGTAGAGCACTGTCACGAAAATTAACAATTAGCCAAAGGACTGCAAACAAAAGATAATGAAACATAGCAACACATAAAAAGGTGGCATCTAAAGAAGTGCTAAAGGGCTGGGTTCTGGTTTTTTTTATTCATAATCTCAAAGAGAGAACAAACAACTTGATAACATGAAAACACTGGAGAAGTAGAAGAGAAAAAAAGGACAAAAAATAAATGTAAGTCTCTAGGGAATTAGCAATGCTGAGGAAAAATTGGAAACTGGAAAAATTTGGAAAAATTAAATGAAAACATTATTTGCATAGAGCTAGCAACTGAGCAAAGTCTAGGAAGCAGTAATCCTGAATATAGTTGGGAGATACAACAGTATGCGTTCCACTGTCATAATTTCTACCTCTGTAAACTATGGTAGATATCTATGTAAGCTTAACTAGTGACAGTTTTTCTTAATACAATGGCAAAATACTCTTTTCTCAACAATTATCAAATTCCAGCATGTAAAACTGATAGCAAACATCAGATTAGGTATGTTCCAGACACACATGAAAGACAGGGTCATATAATTCTGTGTTCCAGAAAGCTCATACAAAAAAGCATGATGGCATTTCAGATAATTTAAGAATAGTCATGTGATTTTATTTTTTTCTTTTAATTATGACAAAACATAGATATGACCAACAGTGTGCAAGCAGGGATGGATATAAATACTGAGGACAGAGGGAAATCATCCGAGGGTCATGAAAGCAGTTCACAAAAGAACCAAAGAATGAACTCTGAAAACAAATTCTGAAGGGGAAATCAGAATAAATTTGTTAGTAGCATGTGATGCACTCGGCTGTGGAATGTTTCTCTAAAAGCAGCACCCATTCACAAGCCATTTGGCATGGATATTTAAAATGTACAAAGACAAAACTTTACAGAGCATACAATACAGACCAATAGCTCTTAAGAGGAGAAATGGTGAAGAGATGGAGAGAGTTCATGGAATCAGAGAAATGGAAATAAAGGTCTCATTAAATAAAGACATAATTTTTGTTCCAACAGAAGGGACAGAACTAGTCCTACCCTTGAAGACTGATGGGGAAGGAGCATGAGAGGCTTTTATTTCTGCAGTACACTATACTGTTACACTCCATTTTTACAGCAAACAGTTTAAAGGTTTTTCTACAGCCTTCTCTGAAATAGCAGGTATTGGTCATAGAAAGATACAGAAGACAAACTACATGGAACATTTTGCCACAGGCACGGCAAATTCTACTGTCTATTATTGCAAGAAAATTAGTGTAATTAGACTGGTTTCACTTAAAACAAGAGTAAACACAATTATCTGGAACCCTACCACCCTGTTTTAAGTTTTCAAATATTTAATCCATGCTGCTGTTCTCTCACCATGCAGAGAATCTAACAAAATAAGAATACCTTCCCCCCAAGTTTTCTTATGCAGCAGTCTGTGAGTAATGCTTAATGTAAATAGACAAGCACTGCTGTGGCAGTAAAAAACAAGGTAAAGGACCTACTAAAAAAGGTGGTATATTTATGACCAGTAATGCAGCACAGTTTGAAAATAAAAGTAGTAACATTAAGAGATTTTCTTTCTATAGTATCAAAACTTTGACATATGTTTCTGTTTAGTTTCATCACGCTGAGCATATTGATTTTGGGGACAGTCACAAGGGCATCTCTTCTAGCAAATTCTACTCACAATAAACAAGCCATTCAGAAATGTTCATTTAAAAAGAACACATCTAATATAAAGAAAGCATTCACTGTTACTTTAACAACTTTCAAAGAAAGAGTTGTTTTTTCCTTCTGTATTCTTCAGCATATTGGAATAGTAATTTTCATTTATGTATGTGGCAACAGCATTATCAGATAAGGAAGATATGTATAGGTAGACTGAAATAAGTGTTTTAGCAACAAGGGTATACCTAAAAGGAAAAAATCAACAGAAATGTTAGTTGGTGAAGACAGAAGAAACATGCTAACACTTTGCTTTAGCTGGGGACAAGAAAGAATAAACAATCAATCGCAGTCAAGTATCTACTTCTTTCTAGACATCTGATATTGTATTTACCTACACTACTACCCCAGAGGGTGAGCTTTGCCACTCTTCTGTGCCAGGGGAGCAGGCAAATACCAAGTGCCTCTCAATCTCCCTGCAGTAGCTATTTGCAACAGAACAGTTTCACAGATTGCTTTTTGTGAGTTGTTCATTCCCACATTAAAAAGCTGAAATTTCATACTAGTAGTATGAATTATTTTGTTAAATAAGAAGGGAAAATACAACTCATGGTCTGCTTCAGGATATCACAACCACTTATTACATTTTATTCAGTATAAATTAACTCAATTCTTATCAAAAGACTTTGTCCAGTTAATGGATACCAGGAAAGGAAACTCACCTACCTTTTTGAAATGGTACTCGGATTAACAGTATGGACACCCATGTAAAATCAATGTCTTAGAGAATTTCTGTGGTAGGAAAATACGTATTCCTACCGTTGCTATGGCTTGAAGCATTTTCAGTACTTCCTTTGCCTCACACCTTCCCGCAATTTTAGTGGGCAAAGTTGACAACAATCCGCTCAAGTATCAACACTTACAAGGTGATTGGCAGCATTAATCAGTCTCTGAAGTCAAATATCAAGTAATTCTTCAGGAAGGTTAAAAGACAGAAAAATTCACATTCTCTTGTTAAAATAGGAAAAGTCTGTCTCTTAGAATAAAATTACACCAAGTACTTTTTGTATATGAGGTCAGATAGAGGTAACATCCTTTACAAGGCAACTTGATACGGCAGATGTATGTAAATACATCAGACAGAAACAAAAATGAAAGTTTTTATGCGAATTTCTACTGTAATCTCAAAGCATATAATCTTTCAACCATACCACAGCAACAGCTCAAGTAAATGCCCCAGCTATTACATGCTCAGATTGAAGTGCAGCTCTTCCTTGATAACATATTATGCAAAATGGGTACAGTAATCAACTCTGCTACTGCATCAGTATATTCAGACATATCTGCTTAATTGTCTTCACTTTTACTACATTTCACTCCTTTAGCCCTGCAGAGCAAATGTGCTAAGAAATAGTAAGTGATGGCATAATTCTCATCACCTTCAACAGCACAAGAATTATTTCCTTACTTCTTCATGATTGCTGGTTATCTAGTAACATCTAAATGTCACAGATAATCCTAAGGAGAAATACCTAATAAACCCTTAAGCAGAGATCAACAAAGCTTCCATTAAATGCTAGCAGGAACGAAAGAGAAACCATATTAATAAATCTGTGGAAGAGACAGATGCCAGAAAACTGTCTGAGAAATGACGGCAGAAAGAAAAAAGGCATTTGAAAAATGTTTCATGCTTCTAGAGAGGACACAGGCTTGAAGGGTATTGGCAGAAAGGAAGAAAAGAGAAAATAAGTCTGTACTGAGCTTTTAATCTTTCCTTAATTGTACTGAGAGTCTCCAGCATTATCCCCAGAGAGAATTAAGCATAAAAGACTAAGTTACTCAAACAAGTTCCTTTATAACAAGCCCTTTCAGAACAGCATGACTTCTTTGAAGGACTCAGTTTCTCAAAGACTAGGTCACACAAAAATCATATTGTAATGTGTATTTTTATTACACTAAAACAAAATTGTACCTGATTCCACAAACCTACACTCCGGAATATATGGATAGGGTTCTGTGGGAATTAACAGAATAGAGTTTGTTTGTCTGTTTTGGTTAATACTTCAAGAAAATGGTTTGCACTGGTAGTCAGAAAAGGTATTTTTCAAAGGTCAAGAGAGTGGTGGTATGCAAAATTAAATAGAAATTACTTGGGAAACGATCAGAGGTTAAAATGTCAGCAAGTTGAACTATATCAGTAAGTACTAAATGCAGGATGGCAAGGTTTCACTTTAAATGCTTATTATTTATCCCCCTCAAACAACTGTTATATGAGCCTGGCTTAGAGCTATGTACAGCATCTAGAAAGAAAAGAGTATTTTATCAATGTAATTTGAAATTAACAGAAGTAAAGTTCATTCAGAAGGTATTTAGTGTGTAAACTTTTATTTGTGAGTTTCAGCTTTCTTTCAACTTCCTCACTTGGGATTTAACTGAGAAAGTATTTTAAGCAGAATTCAGAGGAAATACACACTAATGGTCTTAACTAATCAGGCATGGGATAAAGGATCAGGAAACTGAGCCTTAAGCACTACACCCGACTCATGGTATGAATCCACGTATTCTACTAAACCACTGATTTCAACAACAGCCTATAATAGAAATACTAGATGAAAACTCAAATTGTGTGAACATCCAATTCCTGACATAGTTCAAAAATACATGGAATACAAGCCTTAAAAGGCACCACATCTTATGTGGTGTTCTTGAATATGTGTGGCATAAACAACCATTCACCAAAAGAAAAATATTTATCCATAAGCAGACTTGCCTCCATAAATCCCCTTGAGATTGAAACATTTCTGAGGGCCAGCAGGCCCTTTCACATTGCTGGTGAACAGATTTTTAGGAACTTTGTATCTCACTGAACTAATGGAATTTGAGCAATACCCACTAACCCCGAGAACTATAACTGCAGGAGTTTTACTGCTCATATTGAAATAAGGATTGATTCAAGAGCAAGCACGTGGACTATTCGGGGTTTTTTAAACCTCTTTCTTTTCTTGATATCTCGGACTGGCCATAATCAGCACAGATGACAGGCTGAGCCCTGTAATTCTTATTCTCTGCCACAGGAGAGATATTCCATATTTAGGTCTTAGTTTTCTATATCTTCCTTTTTAAGTGTACCTCAGGGACGCCTAGAGCTCGTAAGGCTTTGATATGATTTGCCTCAGAACAAGTACTGGGTTGACAATTTTGTTAAGCACCCCTGAACTACTTAGCCACAAAATCATTTGAGTGATTCCAGCCTCTTGCTCTCACATTGTATCAGCTGTGTCAGTGGGTAGAAACAGAAGGGATAAGGCTAAAGAGAATTGAAACTTACTCTCACCAGCCTGTGCTGCATATTACACAAGGAGAAAAAAGCAATTACTAATTACCTGGGTTGAAATCTCACAATGCTCATTGATGTCAATATGGTAGTGTTTCACCACGGATGAAAAGCAGGGAGGAACCAGGCTAAGGTTTCTAATAATCACTGAACTCTGATTATAACCAGGAAAAGATATCTATGAGAACTGTACTATCTAATGTAAGAAAAGGGCACTCCTCTTTTGAACCCATTTATTAATCCATATGCCTAAACAATTCATAATGTCTGAGGTCTAGCTTCTTTTAAGTTGATGAATGCCCATTCAAGGGAGTACTTACTAAGAATAGAAGAATTCACATTCCACTAAATAGGACTTGTATGTTTCATTATTCTTGCTACCTGAAAGTGAATACTTTTAAAATATTTTTACAAAATATTTTATAACTACACCAGACTGTGGGAATAAAAAGGAATAATACATACTACGATACAACAGCCCTGCTTTCAGCTTGTGTTAATCTAAGACTGTCCACTGCCACAGATCTCATTGTAAAAGATTTCTAAATTTTTTAATGCTGGCAGGTTTAAGCGAATGGATTTTTAAAATATCAATATTAAAACATATCCATTGATCCAAGAAATGGTATCATATCATTTGCCTCACCTATTACATAGTACAAGCAGAAAGTGCCCACTCAAATGCAGAAGCAAGCACGCACTCTCTACAGCAATGCCTTGGAGGAACACACCACCGTATCAGTTGCTGCAAAGCAACAAAAAACTCAAGCTTCTAAGGGATTACTCTTTTTCTCAGTAACCTGGAGACAAACAGTAATAATAGATAAACCTCTTGTCTAAGGAAGAAAAAGTACAACTCATCCGAAAAGAGACAAAGGACTGAGATGAAAATACCAACCAGAAGATCAGAAAGGGTTGATCTCCAAAATAACCCATTCGAATACGACCCCACAGTTAAGGATGGTCTGTGTAAAATCCAGAAGTTGAGAAGTGTAAGCAAAGCCCTATGCAGTTGATCACTTTGGTACCCACTTTAAGGCAGGAAAGGACATTGCCAACCACAAATGCAGCTAAAACCAAAGCTCCAGGCAATCTGACACAGAAGTTTGACAAGGCAAATCTAAATTTGCCTTGTAGCATATACACACACAATACATACTAGATAAATAGCAGATTATATATGCATGCATATCTGAAAAAACATAATTCTGTTAGGTTTTTTTTTCTCTCTGTGACAGAGGGGAATGAGACACATATTTGACAGTAAAAAGTATGTCTGGGAAAAAAGCCAGAATCTATTTTATAAGCTTCAAATGTTATGATTCTTCTGAAAGACATTTTTGCTTAATAAAAATGAACTAATGAAAGACCAGAAGTTTGTTTCCTGAAGTAATATTCATAGGCTCCCAGTTGTGTTTTGCAATATATGTTTTTGCCATTTAGCACATCATGCTTAGAGATACCACATTTAATAATACAATCTGCTGAGGATGAAAAGCATTTTCTTTGCTAATAAAAAAGCTGGTTATAGAAAGTGCAAGTTTGGCAGTAAAGCTTCCAAGAAAAATTGCAGCCTGAAAAACATCTGCAGACTTTAAGTGTATACATTTCAGTTTCTCAGATGTTCTTCTGAAATTTAAATATTTTAAGAATTAATCAAAATACTTGATTTCCTTGGAAATCGGATGAATTCATATTTTTCAACTTTACCTCTAACCATGATAAAATATGAGAAAACCAATAAAGGCATTACTTAACAGGGAGACTGACATGCTTTCTGGATGTTTCTATTCTTTTTTATCCACGAAGCAACCTCAAATAAGTCAAGCTTTCTGCAATATTATTTAAGACCTTTTGAAGTGGTAATGAACTTACAAACATTTACATGGACTGTAAATAGGAATGACAATGTATTTTTGCACAGTGTCTCATATAACAGGATTCAACAGGGGGTTCAAGCTGATGGTCATTATTAAAGTGATACAGAATAGCACCTGAGAGAAATGACACGGTGGGATGGTTTAAGAGAAGTCACATCTACACAGTCCTATTCCACCTCTCCACGGTGATCACTGACAGTCACACACTGTTGCTTTTGAACTAGATTGAGAATAAACTGGGAGACTGAGATGCCAGTCAATTGTAGGGACAACACACTAGAACATGCACCAGGAAAGTTTGTTGCAGAGAGACACAAGGAAGCATCAGGCCTTTCCAATCAGCTTGTTATTTTTCAATATTTTCAGTTGCTTAAGGGGTGTCTGAAGAGACAGTACTGTCACCTTAAACCAAGGATAACAAAAAAGAAATGGACACTCAGAGTTAAAACTAAATGGATCTTCTCCAAGAATTCTGCCTCACTGACACTATTGAATATCATAATAATGGCACAGTAAATTATCTGAAACAGAGCAATTATCGACTGCCAATTTTTCAGTCACATCGCCATTATTTAGCATAGGGTTTATCACAGCAAGACTCTACTGAAACACCTGTACACTTTCATCAGTACATATCACACCAAGAGAAAAGATGCATTACTGAAGTGAAAAATCTTCTTCCTAGATAAGCTTTTCCACTGCCAGTGTCCAGGAAGGTTACCTTAGGAGATACACTGTCACAAGCAGTGTTCACAAAATCTTCATCTATTCCTAAAATATGAAGTGATTAATACAACCAAATGAAAGCAGCAGTCACCGTGTTGCTATGCTGACAAACACGGCTGGTTCTGATGTATGTTTGGCTGCTGAGGGTTAAATGCTGTTTCATGCTCATTTAAATCTGCTCTACCAGAAAGAGCATCACTTGTTAAAATTAGAAATATCTGACAAAGCAAAACAAGAGGAAGAAAAACTAAAAGCGTATTATGAAGATGATCAAAACCAATATAACAGCAGCCCCAAAGGCCAGAATCTGCTCCCATGTAGCTGCACATGTATTAAATCAGTCGTGTTGTATTCACTTGAAATATGTTCAATTCATATCAGAAAACTGGGAGCATTATCTGGCCCTTTTTTTTGGTATAATAACAATTCTGGAATCTTTCCCTGCTACTCACTTGCATGCTTTCCCAGTATTAACACAGATGGTATGAAGGTGGGATGTTAGCTATTTTCAAAGCTTTGCTCACATCTAGCCAATTCTGTGTTTACTGTCATATTCCAAAACTGGGTGCGGGGATTTTTTATATTCCTCCTCCTTCCATGTGTTCCTATAGGAAAAAAAATCTTGCCTATCATCACTTCATTTTTCAGTGTCTCTCACAACAGCTCTGTGTCTTTGCATAAAAATTTGTATTTGTTATCAGCTGAGATTTTCAGACAGCATAAGGCAACAGATTCCACACACTTGGGTCCTTCCACATCTCCTTTCTGTGTTGTACTCTGTATCAGGCAACTTGGAATAATTCTTCCTTAGTCTGACAAGATGGCTATTTGGAAGGTTGGTGAACACAGTATTCCAGGTACACTGAAAATGCAGGCTAGCACAATTTGATCACTTTTACATTTCTCAAATAAAATCCCATTAGAGAGACATATCATCAAGGAATCATTTAAGCAGTCAATGGAGAGAGTGACATGAAGCGGGTAAAGACAGCCGATGTGTTCCATGACCACCTTTTTATACTTCTGTGGGTCTCCAAGCACTTCACTATTTTAAATCACATGATCACCCATCCTGCAAAGCTAAATATTCTGTATTTTATTAACTATAGTTTTATACCTCTGCTGTGTTTGCCTATGGGAAATCAGTAAATCAGAGCAGAGACTTCTGCAATTGATTACTGGGCAATAAACGGGCAGAGTAGTACACCATAAATCAAGGTGATAGTTTAGGGGCTGGACATGAATCTGATTTTTTCTTTAATTCCCCCCTTCCAATATTTCATTTCTCAGATCAAATTTAATCTCTCACTCAAATGACCTGGAAAGAATTTCTGGTATGGAATACTCATTGGTGAAAAGGTGTATTAGAAAGTACTGACATTTACGTGAGATTCCTAATACTACTTAAACACGTTAAAGTGTTCAGGAGTCTACTAAAGAAAGAAGCAAGAACATTCTCAAGTAACAACGCAACATATATTTTCCAACAGCCTAAGGCAAGGAAAAGGCTGCATCTCTGAAATGCTGCCTACTGCATTACACTGCAAAACACCACACGAGATACAGTAACATTGCTTGCTAAACAATGCACTTAAAATATGTCCAAATAGATAAAAACAAATTAAAATCCTTCCATATTTACTTTCATTAATGTATTTTTACAGTGTCTTTGTAATTCCTACTGCCAGAATCCCAGGACATAAAATGAGGCATAAAATGATATTATACCTTGATATGAGATGTGTGATTAGTTATACCTTAAAGTGACAAACTGATATTCCATAAAAACAGACTGAGAGCTGTGGTCCCAATTCTGATGAACTTTAGCCTTATTCAGAAACCCTAAAGAACAGTGCTACAGCAGCCCCTTTCATACATGTACTTCCTACATGGCATTCCAATGAAATGGTGTGTAAAACTCCTGTTCTGACAGATCTGGTTTTAAACCAGCTCATTAAAACCTAGAGCTCACAGTGCTCAGAAAACAGAGGCAGTGGGAAAGCTGCTTCTCCCAAAACTATCATTACAGAGCACTTCAGTCTGCTGAGGGCTACTGAATTAACAGCAGATGGGCAAAAGCAGGAAGCAAGTTACATGACAGTTTATCAGTTTACAAGATGTGCAAGTGCTGCTGAATACGAATTGAAAAAAAAAAATCATTCTGACCTTACAGGGGCCAAGTCTCCCTCTCTCCAAAGTCACGGCATACCGAAGTAATAGCTGTTCTTCATTTACTCAAGTGTTTCTCATGGCATGTTCAGTAACTTCTAACACAATCTTACTCCACACAAGAGGAAACTGGTTATTTGTATGTTATCCAAGGAAGGCTGAGTAATACACTGTGGTAGGAAAGACCTCTAAAAATAAGTCACCTCTCAGCAGATTCACTCCCTTCCTGTCTGGGTTTGAATCAGCTTGCAACTGCATGAAAGGACAAAGCTTGAGGATGAACTATGGAGAATTTCTGTAATGATCACACTGCTCAAATGTATTCATTTCCCTCCTAGTCTGTTTAAAAGAATCCAGTTATTAGGGGTGGAGCAAGGTAGTGACCCAACAGGATGTGCGTGACCAGAGCTCCTCATCTGTAGCCTTTTGCTTTCATGTTTATTTTTGGATATATTTTCCTCTGTGCTTTGAAAAAGTTTTTTTGGGCAAGGTAGCTAGCACCACAGTCACACCTATACATGCTAAGGAAGGAAAGTAAGCTCTTACCAACACAAGTAGTATTTTTTCCTACAGATTCATAGAGTACCTTGGAAGCCTACAGTGTTACAACAGTAATGAGTTACTTATTTTAATGTTAGTGCTCCTCAGACACCAAAGCCAGGGGCAATCAGTGCACAAGGGAACATCACCAGTGATTCCCACAACCTACTGGTCCTTCATCAGGGAACAGTGTGAGAATACCACGTGAGATTTCATCATCTTTAATCCGCTGTAACAGCGTTGATAGACAACGAGTCTCCAAGGATGAGTAAGCAGAGAAGATCAACAGATGTTCCCCAACAGGATGCTACTTCAACAGACACAGTCACTAGAGAAAAGACTGCCCCATTTCAGCTGGTAATTGTTGTTATCAGGACAATGTCATTTGTTTTGACCAGCATTCCCTGACTGATAGAAATGAAGGTCATAGAAAACCTTTCTGTACTTAAAGGGCTGACTGAATATGGGGCTGCATGTATTAGAGGCGGCATCTTACTGTATTTTTGAGAAAGAATATCCTCTGTTCTACTCAAAGAATATTTAAATTTATAAAACTGACAGACTAATATTAATAGAAAAAGAAAGAAGTCAGTTTAGTAGTAGCTATCACTTTCTTTCAGGTATAGACCCAACTACAATAGTACTCATAGAAATTAATACCCTTGCCGTATATTGTGAATTAAATACATCAATAAAACACATCTACTCTGGGAATCATTCTACCAATACAGTTACTTCTTAGAGCAATACAGCTAATACAGGATAAGTTACTTTTCAATCTAAACAAGACTCAGAAAAGTCTAAAAATTCACAATATGAAGTTTCAGAGATTCTGCAAATTCTTTCTAAACTTAGAAATAATTGAAATAGATAATCTTTCTCTCTCTTAAAATCTAGTTTCAGGATATATATACTAAAATTTTCATAAGCAGCATAATGGATATGTATTTGTCTTTCAACCAACTGCATAGATTTGAGGTATAAAAATATTTGTTGCAAATGTGAACTTCATCAGAAGGTTTCAATATTAACAAATTTTTAGTGCTAAGAAGGATACTTCATAGCTTTTAGTCCTAGCATTTCAGATTAGTTGCACAGTAAATTAAATCAATACAGAATCAATTTCTGTTGGTTCATTTTCCAAGATTACATTCACAATCTAAGAATAAGAAAAAATGTTTAAAATTGCCGTATTGGGTTTTCTTTGCTCTGTAGGCCAAAAATCTTTATTTGGTTAACAGAGTTTTGATTTGTTCTTTCCCTAAAAGCAAGGAAATAAAGTAAATTTCCCCAAAAATTAATTTCCTGGGGGAAAACAAGCAAATGAAAAAATAACATACAAAATGTATTTTTGCACTTCTATTATTAATCACAAAAATCCTACATATATAAAATGAGCAACCATTTTAAGAATACTAAACCTACAACTTATTTAGGTTGTTCTTATACTACAGTATTACATCATTTTGGAATTATTCAACTTTTTTTTTTTAGATAAACTACTTCTTTCCTGAATTACATTCTCATTATGTGGACAGCTGAAATTTGCCCACAGTAGATTTCAGCTTTTACAATATCTGGACTGTTATGAACTGATATTGTTGCCTTTCCCCATTTTTCCATGGTACCATATATATTAAATATCTGTGATCCACTCTGGACTTTGTGTGGGTTTTCATTAAACACAATTCAAATCTGAATGACACGTAACAATAACAGCTTCCCCATACAGACTTTGTCCCAGCAAAGCTATATGAATCTTAGGATAAGGCAGAAAGAACCACACAGCATCCGGAACATAAAAAAAGTCTCCCTTTAGAAAAGTATTTACTTTTCCTCAGGTAACAATAATATTAATAACAATAGACTACTGATGCTACTGCTAGTTTATTTTGGGAAGTTTTTCTTACATAATTTTCTGTCTATCTTACACATTCTCTGTTTATCACGTTAGCTGCAGTTTATGCAGACTCTGGGATTAGCAGGTTGCAAGTAAATAAATATTACCTTGAAAAAATGAACAACTTTATTACATCTGAGACCAACCAACAAAGCTGTACTTCATGGAATAATTCTCCACTCACTGAGAGCACAGGGATAGCCTCCTTGAAAGAAAGTACACCAAAATAGATCAAATGTTCACTGTAAAATGGCACAAAAGGCAAAGAAGCACCACAATCTAAACTGTGGTCTATGACTGACACCTGCAGCATTCGTGAGACATTCTGCCACCCAATTTCATAAAAGCTGCAACACACCATGTGTGCTAAAGCTGCTTATGATCACTCCACTATTTCTTACACACATCACCTTCCCAAAAAGCATCTATCATCAAAAAACTCAGCAAAATCATCAAAAGTGCTAGAAACAAAATGGTATTAGTTATTAAAGAACAAACAATGTTGAAATTTTTGTTTTAAAACAACTTTAAATACGCTATAAGATTCAAAAATTTTTAAAAGGGAACCTCCACGCCCCCAATAATCCTGATAAGAGAACAATCTCTAAATGCTTAGAAGGAAATCCATATGCATAAGAGAAATGACTGTACTTATACCAATTAAAAGTGAATTTTTAAACAAAATGTTACCAGAGAAACCTACAATTGGATTTATTCCCCCCATCATTATCTTGTAAAGCACTATCTACGTTATCAAATTTCTGACTACTGGCAAGTGCTGCATATGTTAAAACAGAAGAGACCACTGGCATATTTAATCTTTTAATGCCAAGGCCTAAAACTACAATGCAGCTGCTGTAGAGAAAAAAATTGTGAACTGCAAAAAAATACAGCCTTGTCAAATTATTCAAATTTGCTGCAAAACATCGGTAGCATTTTATTTTAGCTGTAGAACTTGCCAAAAAACAGTACAAATCATGGCTATGCAATTCAAAGAATGATATCTGATACTGTCAGGGCATTCCACGGCAAGCATGTTTCATTCACACAGTGGTTTTTCATGCCTTGGTCACACTGCACCATTAACTATGCTCAAGGTAACATATTTGTTATGATGATGAAAATCCCGGTTCCTTCGTCAGTGTAGATAGTTGTGGATTTGACGTTTTTTCTGATACTGATTTTAGAACTGCTTTAGGACAATTATTTAGAGTATAATACTGCTCTTTTCTCAGGAAAAGAGAAAGCAAAAAAAAAGAAATCCACCTGCCTGCAGTTAGAAGCTGAACTAAAATGTTAGAACTGGCACCTATTTCTTATTTATAGTTAGTGTCCCTAGACCTGCAACTTTAGGACACTGTCACACCATCTGGCAGCTCTACGCAACACCTACACTTGTACAGTCACCATTTCAAACAAGCTGGCAGTACAAATTGGCACTGGTGTGGGCCAGGCCAACAGGGTGCCTTCCAGTTCCCACAACACTTTTCAAACCAAATGTAATGCTTGCAAAAATGCAAAGAGATTCAAACTCAGTAACTTTCTGCAGCAACGTGTTAATGAAGTCTTCTCTGCATGGATACCAAAGTACACAGATTACAGAATGAAGAACCTCAGCAGCATGTTCTCCACAAAGGAAAGTTCTAACAAAATTCACATGTAATCGGTAAGCTAATTTTTAAGTGATCTTGATCCATCTGCAAATTCTAAACCCCTTACAGCTGGTGATGAGACAGGAGTAAAGGAGAATGACTTAAAATTTCAGAGTATAATAAGAATAAACTCTCCTCATAAATGCTGGCAATAAAAGCAAGTTTAAGGCTAAGAGAGCAACACCTGCAGTATACAAATAAATTCTAACAGAAATTTTACCCAAGTTATTTCATTACAAGAGGTCCACAAGAAAGAAAAACAGGAGTATGTAATCATACACAATATGAAGCACTAAAGAGAAGTAAAAACTCCTTTTTTTCCAACCTGATTTTAAAATATTATACTTTGCTTATTGCCATAAATGTCTTCATACTATATTACAAATACTTTCAAGGTTAAGTCATTTTTTTCTGCATTAACTGCAAATAAATCTGAACTTACCTCCCAAAGTGCTTTGAAGTCCTTCTGCTCAATCCGAAGGAGTTCACTATATTCCCTGGTAACAATAGTAGCATGGCGAGGAGTGTTATCCAGAATGGACTCTCCAAAAGCAGTTCCTATTCCAAGAGTGCATATTGTCACAGCATCCTTTGAATCAAAAAAAAAAAAAAAAAAGACACATTAAATATTCCAGGATGTTCTGAGAGTCTTCATGTCATATTTTCTAATAGCACTGCCTTAAGATTCTTCAGCAATGTGCTTAAAATGAAAATTCATTTAAGTGTCAGCAACAAAAAAATCAATATGCTGGTTAACAACACGGGAAGCTTTAATGTGGAAATAAGTGGGACTTCTGTTTTCTATGATCATCAGTTGAATTAAACATTTCTGTCTGCAAAGCTGAGAACACAATAATCACTTTCACCTTTAGAAAAAAACTGTGGTCTCTGTTCATCTATCTCTAAACACTGCTGCAATGATGAGATCTTTAGAAATCTCAGAGGTGATGAGAAGGTAACTAGAATCAGAAATGCAATCTCAGAATATAAATTTCTGCTCTACACAGGCTACCCTCATCAGAAAGAAAATTTGCCTGTTATGTTTTCTCAGTAAACATAACTTTCAATTATAATACCCTCTTGTATTTATAATGCATTTCTCTATTGTACAAACAATGCACTTGTACAGTCAAACCAACTCTTGGCCCTTCTGTTGAAAATGCCAGCAAATCTTTCAATTGTTAATGGATGTTTGACAATCAGCTACCAGAAAAAAAAAAAATTTCACATAAATCAGTGATTTCAAGAAAACTACAAAAGTTCAAACAACCTGGAAAAGTTGTATCCACGTAAAGAGCATTAAGAAGGGTCCCAAACAAGCAGCAAAGTCCACTTCAAAGGAGTCTATATGAGCACATGCCATTCTAAATGATGTCTAAATTAATCTCCCTTGGCCAGGAACTCCTCTGTAGTAGTTCCAATAAAAATTATGAGCTACTGCAGACAAAATATTAGACTACTAGTCATTAAACAAGTTGCTGAATCAAGATCTTTAGATACATGTTCTATTTTCAGCTTACAAGTTGCTTTGTTCCTGATCACAGGCTTGAAGCTGAACACTCACACGTCTTTTTTCTAAGATGGGTCTTAGCTGACTGTTTGTTAAGTAATCAAACAAAATTAGCAACAGCATAAAAAATTTAAAATCATAGAAACTGCACTTAACAAAGGAAATCATATACGCACACAGACAATTACACATAAACAGATAAAAAATACATGCTAACTTTACTTGATACAACATGAGAAATACAGCTTAATTCTAAAATGTAGGATTCATGCAATGCCTACAAAAATCAAAGCAGAAACATTTGTCATCTTTGTGGCTGATAATCCAGGAGAGATGCATGAGCATATTTCAGCATCATTTTCTGGTTTTAGAATTGCATTGCTTTCATTTCATGCATCTAATAAGTCATAATAGGCAAATGTTATTAAGATCAAGTTAGTAGCTTTATAATTGCAATACAAAGACAAAAGCCCATAATAGTCCAGTTCCCTGAACCACAGCAAATTGCTCTTACACAAATGTTACCATATTAAATTGTGTGTTCAGGAAAACAAAATCAATTATGTCTCAGAGAAGATCTAGGAAAAATTAACCAACTGTCAGAAATAAATTTTCAAGGAAGGAAAGTAAGAACAGGTTTTCTTTAAAAGAAAGAATATTTGGGAATGAGCACCTCGGCACCTAAATAGACGTCTCTACGAACAGACTATAATACAGGTTATACACTGAAATCTGCCTTCCCAAGCTTACGTTTCAGAGCTGAAACACTCTATGCATGCTACGACACTCACAACTGCACTCACAGGAGCTACAAAGAAAATGTGCCTACTGCTCACACAAAATTTGATCTCCAGATATCCAATACATTATTCTCAATCCTATTCAGAAAGTTCAGATAAAAGAGCTCTATTCAGGACAGGACAACCAAACAGACTGGCATAAAATTAACTTTTCCTGTAGGTGGATCATAAACATTGCTTGCATCTTCAAACTTCTTTCTCGCTCCCTCCCCTCCCTTCAAAAAATAAAACTAATTTTAAACATTTCACCTTCTCTGACTGTTTACAATCCTAAAGAATAACCTTTAATGACAGAATAGACATGAGAAGAAAAAAGGACCAGTGTTGGTCAAGAAATTACTTAATAAGATAACTTCTGATGAGGCAGTTGTTACGCTTAAGAAATAAATTAACACTGTGGGGTGTTAGGTCAAGAGGCTGGAATGGTCCTATCTACATTCATTAAAGAGAAGCCCAGGCTTCCATCAAGTTCTTTCGGATTTTTTCCCCAGCCATCACTGTTCTCCATAGAGATGCAGTTTCACAGCCAGCTGGGGTGAAGCCTGTACGTCTTCTTCCAGGCTTCAGAGCCCCATTTTCTCGCTACCCCTTGTTTGTACATCTCCAGCCTCCTGGGGTATCAGGTGTGTTTCCTATTATGCCTGTTAACCTTACACTCAAGAATCTCCTGCTGTTCAGTGAAGACTTCAGGAGGATTGCTGGCAGGTCAAAACTCAGTTTGCTGTTCCCCTCTGCAATCCCAGAAGCAGCAGGGGGTTCTAGAGGCTGGTAACCAGCTAACATTCACACAGCTATTTAAAAGGCATTATTAGAGACTTAGAAAGATGAGATTGTTTCCATTGCTACCTGTCGTCTGTACACACTATAAAACAGTAGCTTTCAAACCAGAGGCTGTTTGTGTATTCAGTTTCACTGACTCTTACTGCCACCTGAGACACGCAGGGAAAGCATTCTTAAACCTTTCCCTCACTCCCCATCAATCTAAAACATTACTGAATTTGTAAGACCATTTTATGGCATGGATGAGAATCAGAAACAAGGCTCCGCTTTATTCCCTTCCCCACCATCTCAAGGACCATCCCGTATCCTCCTCCCTGACTTGTGATCCCTTCTGTTTCTCAACCTGGCAAACAGAATTTTTATACTGTGTGTAAATAAAATCATGGTGTCAGAAAGAGAAATTAAGAAAATGGGGAAAAACATTACTAGAGCTAGGCTCAAAGGAATTGGGGACGTTTCTTTGAAATTTTAGTTTGTTCAACGTTTTGAGTTTATAAGGGAGCTGACGTAGCAAGATTGTTTTTAATTTTGTCATTTTACTACACCTTGCATCTTCATCTCACCTCTTCACCTGCGTCTCTCTAGGACACCATACTATCTCTATGTTTAACTGCAGGTATGCAAAAGCTGGCATTTTGAGAAGTTTGCTCATTATTACTTTGACACAGTTCAGTTTGTCCTCAGCAAAAATTTCCTTTTATCACAGAGAAACCAAGGATATACATGAAAGTAAACAATCTATGAAGTTATTTTTCTGTTCCATTACCCTCACTTGAGTGTTTCAGCCATTCAGACAATATATCTTTATCAAACTATTTCTAACAATAACATAGAAATACCTTCTGAACACACTAAAACTGCAGTTCGCAAAACACGTTAGGCCACCCTCTTTACACAGGACAAGGTTATTTGCTCAAAGGAGGCATTATGCTTCTACAAAAACTGTGAGCAGCTTCTCTTCTAGCACCTAATTAAAATATGTATGGTTCAGATTAACTGTACTGTAATACCACATTCATTATTTCCATACCTTTCTATCTGATCTTCTAAAAGCTACCTGCAATGTCTTGGATGTTTTCCTACGTCAGCTGGCAGAGAGAAGTGAAATGATTTTTCTATATTAACTTCCAATAAGCCAAGTTCAAAACCAAAATTATCACAACCACAACACTGTGGAGCTCAGCATGAGCCAACACACTCTGCTTCTCAGCTTAGTTAGCTCAGCCAACCTCTGTGTTACAATCGGTACAGCAGTTCATACGCTCAAACTAAATAATTTAAAGCTAGCTTAGGCATATTTATACTACTGACTACAGAACAAACTTATGTCACAACTTCACATAGGTTATCTCCAAAATCCATAATGGCATTTACATACTGAAAGCAGTATTGCAAGAACTACCCTGTTTAAACCCTTTTCCTTGATGCCACTTCATCTTACCACATACCTCCTTCGTCCTCAGTTTCAAAGAGCTGTGAAATTCTTCCATTTCTTACATGAACATCTGAAACTCTTGCCTCCCAGCAACCCCACTAACTCATTTGGCTTTTTATCCCCAGCCCTCTGCATCTTCTTACAGCTGGCACTGCAGTACCATCCAAGCACTCACAGCTCCTCCTTTAAAGCTTTTCTAAAAAAGGCTAATTGTTTGTTAATGCCCTATGTTCAGTTTGGTCTGTTTTTAAAAACTGACCTGCTTAAAAAAACTCCACCATAACATAGGCAAGATAAGCTGGCACTAGGCCCCGGCACACACTATGATTCAGCTGGCAAAATACAGCAAAACCGCAGATCAAACTGCTATTTGGACTTTGTCTTTCTTCTCTTCATTCCTTCATAGCATGTAAGAAAAATCTTTGGGGTAAAAGGCTCTGAATCTAATTCAGAAAATCAGTGTTGCAGAATATGACAACAAGGTAACACTGATGCTTTTGTCACAATGCATTTATTCCCAGCTTTATTCTGAGACATTGCCAACAGTCATCCTTAAGACTGTTCATCTTCAAAACAGAGTTCAAAAATGAAACATACACAAGGCAGTCAGCAATGTTTTTAAGACAACACCAAACCAAGAATACCCCTAAGAGGAACTTCTATTACTAAATATCTCAACATTGGGTAGGCAAGAGTGCCAAATAAAAATGATATTCAGAATCTGATCAAAACTGAGGTTAAAGACTTCTTTCTGATATATTCTACAGAGGCTTCATTTTCTGTTTATTTTGAAGGTAACTTAACAATGTTTTTCTATGACTTTCAAGTACAATATTAATCAGGGTATTTGTTACAAACAAGATGAGGAAAACTGAAAAATAGTTCATTACAGTTACCTCTGGAATTCACAGTGGGACGTTTTCACCTTAGAAAAAGTCCTCTTCCATCTCTTCTTGATTGTTGAATACCCAGAAAAATCCATAAATAGTTTGCATAGAAAGCAGACTCCACTCAGGATGTACTGGATGAGTAATCCTGTCAAATCTCTGTAGCCATTCCAATGGCAAATGAAATTACCAGCAGATTTTACCAGCTCGGTGGAACAAAACTAACAGTGACAGCGAAATTTTCTCTGGCCAAACTGTTTAGAACAGGTGTGTATGGAAAGTAGTCGAATACGATTTCCAAAGCATCCATTTCAGCGCCGAGCACTGCCTGCACTCGGGTTTGCTGTGTGTTCTATCACTGCCCTCTCGTGACAGAACACAGCTTTGCAAGCAGAAAGGATTTTCCCAAAACAGCATGAAAGTAAGGCTTTCTGAGGTCCTAAATATGTGTGTTTTTCTCTATTAAAGCACTTAAACCAATAGATGTAACAGTTCCTGATATAATAATATCAAATAATAGCTAGTATCAATATTTCTGTTTATATGAATTCTCAACTTGGTCCTAATCAGTATTACTAATATTTTCTGAGAGAAAACACAGGCATCTACATTAGTAAGCTGACGTGCAGCAAGAACAGGTGTAAATTAATACCTCACTAGCTACACTGAAGTCTTGATCTATTAGTACTTTAAGATATAATTTCTAGTGCCAGACATGTAACTACATGCCTCTGTAGGAATAAAGGCTATTAAGACATTTTTAGTAGGGACCAAGTGCACAATAACTCACCAAAAAAAAGCCACCAAACACCTAAGGTGACTGCACAGCGAGTTAGCACATGGTAGCTGTTACACAATGCATTAATTCCTAGGCTTGATGAAATTTAAGCTCCCCAAGTAGACAGATAAACACCTAGCAAAAGTGGGACTTGTATATTTTAATCAAGAGAATTGATTTTCCGTATTTACATTAACACTGTAGGCATCAGCATATAATTGTAGGATAATTCAAGCTGCAAGAAAACTCAGGAGGTCATCTATTACAACTTCCTGTTTATCTGAAGTATTAAACTGTGTCACAATTAATTAGTCATGTCTAAAGACATTTTAACCAATAGGAACCTAAATACAAAGTTAGCTTGTCGGCTACTAGGAAAGACAGAATAATCCTGTACTTTTAGATGGGTCTACAAATTTCTAAACTCAGGTAAACATCCGTATCTCTTCTGCTCTGCTGGAAGTTTCTCATTAGCATTAGTGCCATTTATGGTATAAGAGTAACAGCAGAGTGATTAGTCATTATTACGACTTTGCAAAGGACCCTTTCACTCCTGGGTGATGTGATCGAAAAATGTGCTCCAAGCACCCCTACATCTCAAGCACTGGCCATCCATTCCCAGCTGGGAGCACAATGCTGCCAACTGAGTGTGCCAGGGCTGCCCCGACAGCAACACCGTATTTCCTCCATCATCTGCGTTTGTAGTGAGCACAGCAGGCAGGCAGTGCTAGCAAGCACTTCAAGAATGACCAGTACCACGCCAACAAGAAAGTACAGACAAGACTGGAACGGTATCCAGGAGCTACAGGCAGGAGAATGAGCAGAACAAGAATGGACAAGGAGGGACATGGTATAAACACCAAGCTGTAGGAAAACCAGAGAAAATGTTGGGCTCAAATAGTATTTAGGAGTCTCCAAACGCAAACGCATGGGCTGCCATCTTTTTGGCAGTGAGGCTGTATTCTATGCCAACTAGGCAGTGGGAAGAATTCAGTTCGTTGTTCATGTGAGAAGGAAACGTGAGGTAAGAAATAACTGCAGAATATAATTTCTAGAAGTAGAATTAAATTAATCGTAGTTCAACAGCTTCCTACTGGCAGGAAAATGAAGTTAACCTGAACAAGCAGAAAAAAATATTTACACTACATTCATTAAGAAACTGAAGTGTTCCATACTCCATCTAATGGAACAAATCAACACTCCAAAGAGATTTTTAATTTAACATCCAAATTGTGAAGATGTATTACTTTCTGAGTAAAGAGCATTGATTCTTCACAACAGTGTAGTGCCATCTTTTGGCAAACACCGGAAAATCCTGGTTGCTTTAGCCCTGCACAGAAAAGGGTCTCATAAGAGCCCAGTACTGCTCCAAACCGTGACAATACCAATGACAGCCAGGCCATGCTAAGAATTGCTCAAATTAAGCTAATTATACTCTCAATCTATCTCTACTTAGTACAGTGAAGAGGTTGCTAAAAGTAATATGAAAGAAGTTCCTTTTGCATCGATTGTTCTACTGCAGGAAGTAGAAAGACCCAGTACTCACACACTGCCTTGACTTGCATTCTGACCCAATTTCATTGGTGATGCCATGCTCAACAAAGTGGAAAAAATCCAATTTCTGCTATGAGCAAAAAACTTTCCTCAATCAGCCAAACTTTGGGCAAAGAATTCACCACCACCATCCCCTACACACGCTATATTCAGTCCAGGTGGGGAACATGGGTAGTGGTTTCTATCAGGTCCTGGGTAGCTATACTGCTCGTGTAAAGGCACAACGAGTCCCTTACCAGAGGTACAGCCCCACACTGAGCTACATCATGGGACAATCACAGATCTCAAACATGGGAGCGGGGAATGGACAGGATGCCTTCCCAGAAGACTAAGCTCACAGCAGCAAGCACATGACTTGTCAGCATGACATTAGACAACATGGATGGGAGACTCTAGAAGTATCTCGTCCTCTTGGATTATTACTTACTCTAAATTTTATAAATCCAGGAGCACCAAGGTACTGAGAAACCACTTTAAATTTGGGGAGAATTTTACTTGTTCTTCTATTTCTTAATACTGAATAGGTATTACCTATAGGCTTCTTGTCCAACATGGCAGCAGTTCCAATAGTCTGCTGTTACTACAATACTTCCCCATTCCTGCAGTGGAGACTGCATTATGCTGTTATTAGACTCCACTGTTAATGGGTTCACTTTGAACTTTCTGAACAAGAACTGAATTAAAATATTTCCAGGGAATGAATTAACAGCTCTCCAATCTTTAGCATAACTTCAATAACACTATTAGAAAAGACAGAGGAGTCTTGTTTCACATTAAAATGTAGACCATTTCCAGAGCATTACACTTCAGTTTCTTGAAATCAACGGCATGATCTGCCTTCCTTAGACTAAGGACAACTGAGACTAAAAGAGACTCAGAGAAACATATACATCCTTGTGATATGACAAAATATCTGTACAGAATGTGTCATTACCTACCTCACCATAAGTGATATTCTTTCTTTGTACTACTGACTGGATGGTTGCAACGAAAAATCTATTTTACCTGGTGGTTGCTTGTATCAGACACCTTCACATCCAGTGATCCTGTCAGGACAGCATACCAATTCGTCCCAATATCACCCTGACGGAATACTGAAAAGATGAAATCTTGTAAATAAGAGCTATCACTTTATGTTTAGCAACAGTAACAAACATTTTTCCCACATCTTACTGAAATACTGCAGTCACTGCTGGCACTAAATAATTTGCCACATGAGATTATTTATCTACTATTACAGTAATATTTCCAGTAACACTGGAAAGCACATGTTTTATTAGTCAATACACTACGGAAACAATGAAAGCACATAGAACTGCTTCACTTTTCTCAGTTTGCTTCTGTTCTACTGTTCTCTGAGTAAATTAACAAACCAAAGAAACAAAATAAACAAGGGAAAAGGTTTTCTGAACACTGTCCCTTTGAAATTCATAATCTTCCAATGCAGACACAGCTACTACTGAATGCAGTAAAAGTTCTGGCTGAACAGCAACTGCAAGACTTGGATGTCCAGGCATTCCAACTGCATGATTACAGAGCATCAAAACCCCTGTTACTCTAAGCAAACCCCAGTGCTGCATGCCAGATTTACCTGAGGTGCTTCTGAGACTTTAGTAATACCACAGCTTTTCATCAGCTATTCCCCTGGTACACATTCCCATCACAGGACTACCACTTACTTCCATCTCAGCTTCACAGACCAAGCATAGGTGTCCACCTACATCTGGTGCACGGGCTGCCAGAGCAGGCACGGAGCTGTTGTACCCTGCAGCAGTTTGCAGCTCTGCAGGTCTGGCTTGTGCTAGCCAGGGTGCCTGGAAACCACATGCTATCAGTGATGTGCCTCGCTGATCCACCTTTGCCCCTGACAGCACAAAGCACGGGCAAAAGCAATCAATAATACATTTACAGGGGAAGAATGAGCCTTAAGTCCAATGACTGGCTTGTAATCTTTCCACAGAAGAGCGGTAGAGCCTTACATCCAACTGTGTGCCTTGTTACCATAGATTCACTACACACTGCATTTGTACAGCAAGCAGCACTTTAGTCCTGCCTTACCCCGTGACTGTGACTGTAAACATTCCACTGATTCTGCTCTCATTGATCTCTTAAAGACAATCTCAGCCTAACCCCCAAGTTTATCTACATAAAATAGATAATCATATGAAGCTGCCTTACATGTGATTCCTTTCTCCAGACTTTCATAATATCCACAGAGACATATCTGCTGCAGAAGGTTTGGATGAAATTTCTCAAAAGCTTTCACTTCTTTCAGTCGTGTGAATATTATATCTACATCTTCACTAGAACGTTCCAAAGGCCTGCAAGAAAACAAAAGACAACATTCTCAAGGGCTTTATCAGAGAAACATCCCCACCTGCATACACCGAACTTACAAATGTTTGCATTAAATATCACACCATAATATAAACCAATTAAAATGCATTTCACAACTACATAATGAAATCCTTCCAAGACATCCTAACAACTGCCCTTCATCAACTTAAGCATGATTCTTATCATTTCAACACAGGCAGTGTCCAGAAGCCCATTCAGCACTAAAGTTGTAATGTGGCATCACTGTAAAAGTATGTATTATGATATAGCCCTTATCCTAAAGACCTTAGAACGATATATAGTTCTAGGTTTGCAAGGGAACATTAACAAACAGATGTCCAAACACACAAGAGGTCTGAGGAATCAGTGCCCAAAACAGATATTCTCTATCTGGCTAAATGGAAAGCATTAGCTACCGACAGTAACTCCTACATCCAAGCTTCTCTTCCGCATTTTACTGACTATAAACCGACCTTCCTCTTCTCACTTGCAAGGAAGAAGGACAACTTTAATAAGTATATTCTCTTCCATGAAGTTTCTTGGTGTTGGACAAATTAAATATGCAAACAAGAATCTTTATTTTTCACTGGTAACAGTCAAGAGTTTGAATTCAAATGTTTAAAATATTAAAATCTATGACAGCAACACCTTTCAAAAAACCAAGATTTCAAGAAAAATAAAATTGTAGAAC
Organism: Melanocharis versteri; assembly: GCA_013397845.1. Classification (NCBI taxonomy): domain Eukaryota; kingdom Metazoa; phylum Chordata; class Aves; order Passeriformes; family Melanocharitidae; genus Melanocharis; species Melanocharis versteri. Next base: position 663,680 of record VZTG01005355.1, read on the forward strand.
TCTCTACAACAAAGTAGCATGTAGACCAGCAGTTCAGCAGGTTCAGCATATTACTACATATTTATGAAACTAAAGTGAATTAGCTCTGTAACACACTTTAGATGTGATTATCAAACATCATGAATCAGTAGGTAAGCCAAACACTAGCTGACAGCATTAGAAAAAAAATTTTATAACAGACCAAATGCAAACCACTAAGGACAGAAAGAAACAGAATTTTCCCAGGACATCATGCTGGATCAGATGCAAAAATTATTCATGTATAAAGGCATAACAGAAAGAGAGACAACTATTAGTAATCATCAGACCTACCCCTCACTCAAATGTTGCTAGTTAATTTTACTGGCAAAAATGTCCTTTTCACCAGCGGATGAGCTTATAATGAATAGAAGTCAGGTAGCTACAATGAACAAAGACTAAGCTCACAAATATATATCTTTATTCACCTTATTGTTATACCCACAGTGTAAGCACTCTGTCCAACAAGATTTTTTAAAGATTCCTCTTTGAAATCAAAGACTTTAAGGAATCCAAATCTTTGTGTCAGTGAAGAAACCCAGATCCTACTTGCATTGAATCTCTGTATCTCATCTTTCTTATTAAATTATGTCTAGGAGGGATTAAATCTCTATCCTCATTTGTACTCCAATTTACCCTTATTAACTACAGATGAGAATAATAATTCTCTGGTGTATGCAGTTGCTTCTACATCACAGTGACATCCTCTTACCACTTCAAACTACAATCAACTACAACAGCTCTCTTTTGAAATATTTCAAGTAAGATTTTCACCCATTTCTATTTTTCTTGACTGTGCACTAGCTGACAAGTACTAATAAGCATTAACTCTCTTGTCAAAATCCTTTTAAGAAGATTAGGAGGTGCAGCTTGCAAACAGATTTAAAATCTACTTATACCAGATCCCTACCCAAACTACACTAACTCTTGAAACACTATCTTAATTTATAGACTCTCAAAAGTAACAGCAAAACCCAACACGTCAAAAAGGTGAGATCATTCTCAGAAAACCCCTCTTCCTAGGAAAACTGTATCTGAGACTGTTTCATTCCTACAATTGCTCATAGCACTCTATTTGAGTCAGTCAATTCATTTGCATAGAACAGACCACAGTATCTTAGGGTTTAGTGGATTTATTAGTTTGATGCAGTCAGACATGGAAAAAGGAAACAGCATCAGAAAACAGTATGCATCAGGTTAATCAACACTGCTGTCCCAGGGCTCTTTCTGAAATATAAGTACAGAAACCTTTTCCACTTCTGATCCTGTCTAAAGGACAAGTTTTGGGGGGATTTAATTCATAGGCCATGTAGCATTTTTTTCCTAAGAGTTGCTCAAGGGACAGGATTTCTACGTAGTTTAGAAGAAGGAGAGGGCAGCGCTCCCCTCCACTGAGGTGGCAAGGAGTCTTTTGTGCCAGGTGGATGAACTGCAGGAAAACCTCTTTCTTCTGATGAAACTCCTTCATGGCCCTAGTAAGGTGAGTCACTACAGAAGGATGAGCATTCTCACAGATAGCTGAGCCATGCTTTTTAGTTTAAAACATCAGCGGGAAACCAAACTCCATATATATTGGAAAAGACAAAGTTGTGTGTTCCTAGTCGTTTAGTTTAGTAGGAAACTCAGCTACAGCCAATAAAGACCAATGTATGGAATTAGGACTATAGGTTAATCTAAAAGTGTGAACAACTATATTAAATCAATTAAGACTCTTCAGTTCTCATTTGGTAGATGTATGAGCTAGAGTAAAAGCATTCTAAGGTAAGGCCACCCTTCTTGTAGAAAATCTGTAACTCCATCTCAGTGAAGCACCTCGCCCCTAGACTACTCCACCCAATTTAAAATAAATTTTAAGTCAAACTGTGCTGACATCTCATTTCACTGTAGCCAAAGCCAGGGGGGCACTTTGAGAGTTGCAAAGCAGGGCTACCAAATAAATTATTAGGAAGAGATGAAAAGCAAGAGTAATTTATTTTCACTACCCTACAAGCCTTTCTGCTTTGTTTGACCCCAAAATGCCTTCTTATTTTTATTAGTAATTTGGCTCTTCAAAGCATAGTAAGTGATTAGCTGACAGGAATGTTTTTCACACAAGACGTCATCTATCTTCTGCTTCTTCAATACAACATTACAGCATACATATAAAAGTGACAGCATCAATGCTAGTTACATATTTCTATTCAATTATGTCAATAAGGCTTTTTTGAAAGATTATTTTACCCCTCCTTATTTGGATGTGAAGATTTCAGGAACATATTTTATAGAGATAAAACAATTTTCTTGACAATGTCTGCTCGACTATCCGTAAACAGCAATTATAAAGACAATCTGCCTGAAGTCTATCCTCATGAGGCTGTTAAGCTCAACATGAGCTGGCAGTGCTGGCAGCCCCAAAAGCCAACCACAGCCTGGGCAGGATCAAAAGCAGCGTGGCCAGCAGGTCCAGGGAGATCATCCTCCCCTTCTACTCTGCTCTCATGAGACCCCACGTGGAGCACTGCATTCAGCTCTGGAACCCCCAACATAATAAAGATGTGAACCTGCTGGAGCAAGTCCAGAGGAGGGACGTGAAGGTGATGAGAGGGCTGGAGCTCCTCTCCTATGAACACAGGCTGAGAGAGAAGAGAAGGCTCCAAGGAGACTTTAGAGCACCTTCCAGTACTTAACGGGGCCTACAAGAAAGCTGGAGAGGGACAAGACGTAGTGACAGGTCAAGAGGCAACGGTTTTAAATTGCAAGAGGGTAGGCTGAAATCAGATATTAGGAATAAATTTTAAGTTTTGAGGGTAGTGAGGCACAGGAAGTTTGCCCAGAGAGACTATGGATGCTCCATCCCCGGCAGGGTTCAAGGCCAGATTGGCTGGGGCCCTGAACAACCTGATCTAGTGGAATCCCGCCCATGAGGAGGAATAAGACAATCTTTAAGGCCCCTTCCAACCCAAGCCATCCTATAATTCTCTTTTGTATTTTTAAATGCAAACTACTCAAGCTCAAAGTTAAAATACGGACAGAAGATAACTGGTACAATTCTTCAAAAACATCATCTAGGCAAAGTATTTCTGCTCACGTGTAGTATATACAGCTTTATAAAAGAACCTATTTTGATGGTTTTAAGATTAAATATTTGAATGTTTATGTAATATGTTATGAAAGACTTGTTAACCTAGAAGAAAGATTCAAGTTGGAGTTTTTTGGTTTGCTTTTATAAAGTTAATCCAACTATAACATATTACTTTCTCTGTTACCATATTCCTTTTTCTTAGGTTCTTTCTCATAGTGGGTTTGACATTTGAGAAAGAAAAACCAGAATATATGTGGTTTTACCTTCTTTGCCAAAATGCCTCTATAATTTTAAAATGTTTATTTCTATAAAATGTATTCAAAAACCTGAATCCTGCTTTAACTGAATGAAAGCATTCAATTTCCTTCCCTTCATCTTTTTAACTTTTTAAAACAGCAGTATTTCAATTTCAATTCAGACAGCAAATGGCAGCCCACGAAAGACAAGCAGATGGATCTATTTCTTCCACTGTTGAGACTGTTTGTAGAAAACAGCTAAAACGCTAAAACAGACAAATAAAACGAGTTCACTGCTGGGTTAAAACCAAAGCAATCAATGCAAAGATGCAAAGGCAAACTCTATGAGCTGGAAAGTACCAGTAACCACTACCATTTAGTGAATTTAATAGTACTTTAAAATATATTTGGCTGTGAAACATGAGCAAGGAGACAGCACCAAGGAATGCCATTCAAACCAGATCATTTCTCTACGCTCCCTGTACTTTCTCCTGTCCTTTCCTGACATGCAGAAAAACAATGCTGTAGGATGCAGAAAAGTACCAGTACCAACAGACCATCCTCCCTCAGCGAGAGAAGGACGATATTGAAACTCCTCCAGGCAATGCTGTAAGGCTCTTTGACTTTTAATTTCTCTTTGAAAAAGGAAAGTTTAAGAGAGGAATACCAGTGATCTATCAAAGCATTTTAGACCTGTAGTAAGGCACTTAAATGCCAAATATAAATGAAGTTACTTTTAATCTGAAGTAGTTTCCACATAAGGGTTTACTTCAATGGCAACAGAAGGTAATTAACTCCCACCAAGAGGCACTTTTCACTTGTTCCAGCAGTATTACCAAATCTGATTTCAACACTCAGATTTCAGATCCTCTTTCCTCTGTCATGGGAAAAGCCTCATCATGACGCTTTCAAACAATAATCAAATTACTATTCTTTTCTCTTGATTGTCATTTTAAGACAATGGGATTGTCTTAAAATTTTAAGACTTTGGGATTCCAGCTCTCATTTCCTCTGATAAACAGGATATTGAATTTTATTTAAACACTGTTCCCTATGACTTTTACACACCCAAATCATTTTGGAGTTCAGAAAAAAAAAAAAGCAACACAAGTAAAATTGCTGATGCTTAGTTTTCAATATATTACTACTGCCACCTACACTCAGAATCCCTGTGATAATCTCTCTGGTCCTGCTACATAAGGCACAAGAAACACTACAGATAATCCTGATCTACGTAGGTACTCAATGACCAGTCAGACTGACTGGCTGCCAGCTGCAGTCAGACAGAATTTGCTATAGTTGAGTTCTGTCTTCTTTAGTGAGGACCAAAGGAAGGCAAATATGGGGGACTCTCATTTACCTACCTCATTATCATATTACTCAATTAACTAAGTTTGATCAATGCACTGAAAATCTATTGGAGAGTTAAGCAGAGCAATCAAGTGTGCTTCATTTCTTTACATACCCTGATGTACAAATCATGCATCCTTCCAAAAGGTTAATTTTTAGATCTGGATATACAGTGCAATGGCAAAAGATATATTTATTAAGTACTTATATTCATAAAGACTTATCTCAAGTTAAAAATCCACTACCTGAACAATATAGCTCTAGAAGGAAATAGACTCTTTTCCACCTTCATTTGCTGTCAAGAAAGACAGAGTATTTCAAGAGAAATCAAAATACACAGTTATGTTCTTTCATTTATGAGAATCTTTACATATTATGCATGCTTTGTAACCAAGATGTGACTAAATCTTATTGAATTAAACCTCCAAATTTCATAAATATAAACTGGAGCTCAGGACAGTTAAAATTCCATCTGACAGAAGTAAACCCAGATGAAATTACATTAACCAGCACTGTAGCTTCATAATAAACACTAAAAGCACTTTGATATGAAGACAGACTTTGAGATACACTGCAAATGAAATTTGTAATTGAACAATATGCACAAGTGATGATATCCCTCGATAACTCTGGCCACCACTATTCACCAATAACACCACGCCAAAGGCACCTTTCCTGATTTAGGATCTGCATTGTTACAGCTAATGGAAATCTAAAATTTACAGCTACAATGAAATAAATTTTACAGATTTACATTTGCATGCATTTTGACAACTGACGAATTCAAAGATAAAAGGGAAAGTTCAGGAAACATTCACACATATTGATAAAGCAGCAGAAATAGTAATTAGAATTATAAGCTTTGTTAAATGCAACAAATTGTAAGATGCAGACAAAAACAGATGTCATGCTGGATTAGAAAAATACTTGTATTTGGAAAATATCTGGTGAACACCTGACTTCGGAGGCACAATTTCAATTAGCTGGGTTGTTGTTTTTTCATTCCTTTGCTAGAATATGTAGTTTTGTTAGAAACTGAAATTGAAAGAAATCGAAAGAAATTGAAAGAAATTGAAAGAAAAGAAGTTGAATCTGCTCAGAGTATAGGATTTTAGAGATCAAATCCTAATAACGCGTCAGAAGGAACTCAGGCAATCAGAGTTTAGACATGTTTCCAGCATCATCTGGTGAAAGAGAAAACCTACAGCTGCACATATAGCATACCAATCGTGCAGCCACTTCACAAGACTACCAACTAAATTCGAATACATCATGTCCTAACAGGCATGTGCACATACTGCCTTGCTCTGGTGGGCTATGACAATGTTTATACATGCGGAGGTAATCACTTTCTCCTCCTCTTAATACCTGTCCATGGCACAACTGTGTAACTTACTGCAATCACATGTAACAAATGGAAGCCAATACTGTAAGTGTGTAAGCTGGAGAGCAAAGAATAAAACAGCTTGAATTTGTTTAAAATACTATTCCTGCTCTCACTAGGATTTAATCTGAATTCACATATTTGATAAAATGCACAGACCTACAAACTTAACAAGTATTTTGGTTTCTCTAAGAAAATATGGAAGGGAAAAGGCTTTTTTATTATTCATCAAAGACTGCACCTTTGCACTGGACTAGAAAATGAGGTGCATGATGTGGAAAGACAAATTTGTTATTCATCACTCTCGGAAGACTGCACCCTCACGTGAGTGCTAGAAAGCACTTAGGCTATGTCTATACAGCTCTGTCTCTGAGTTTCCACAGCCACTGCAGTGCCTTCTGCTGCTATATCCCCATACAGACTTGATCCAAGCATATGCCAGCTTAGTCACACACTACACAGAGAGAAAACACGAAGCACACAAGCCAACCAGAACTGCAGTGCGTGTCCATGATTTTGTTCAGATGCAAACTACATGAAAATGGTAATATTCCTATGGATTTGTTACAAATAAAAAGCAAGGGGGAAATTTATATAGAAGACAGTGTAAGTTTTACCAATTGCACAAAAATATATTTTAAAATAAAACACCATCATAAGGCAACTGTATTCATAATACTGCCTGACTATAAATCTATATCCCATTATCTTTGACATACTTAAAGGTTATAGAGGATGACAAGCATTTTCTCTATATATTCTACAACAATGCTTTCAAAATATCAATTCTTTATTCTAGCCTATCTGTATGCTCACAAGGGATCCCTTGTTTACTACTAAGCCAATAAAGCTTGCATCTCAAATACATGTTACACTGAATTAAAAAGCCAAATCCTGATTCAAATATGTTGCTGTTAGGTTATATAGCTTCAATCTGAATTTACATTTAAATCTGTGGGAGGAACAGGTCTGAGATACTACCCAGTGTGTATTATTTCGGTTTTTTTAGACATACATGATGCAAGACTAACAAGGATGACAAGGTTATAAAAGCTCAGTATGTACAATATGTCCTTGAAAAGCCCATTCCTACTTAAACAATTTATAAGTTGTTAGGCAAAGATCATAACATCCTGAGCACAACAGGCTAGTGAAGTTACACGCTTTGCCCTGTGATCTGCTCCTCCGGTCTGCTAAGGCACTGAAGGTTACATGTAATTCAGAGAAAAACACAAGATGCCATAGCCAGGTATGAAATCCTGGGATGTCTAGCAGTTGTGCATGCTGTACATCCCTAAAAAGTCAGCATCTGAATCCAGTTAAAGCAATTAACTGAATTCATAAATGTGATCAGATTTAGAGAAATAATAGTTATGTAAAAAATACTTTGTCCACCATTCAGTAAAGATATGTCAACATGGAAATTTCCTGGTTAGATGGTTTTTGGTGTGAAAGAACACATGAGAATAGAGAGAACATTCTTCCTAAGTTAACTGTACACACACGCATAAATCAGTGAGATTTTTTAATTATGTGCAGAGCAGATATACAGAAAAGTGCTAAGATTAGAGGGATACTGCTGCTCCCTAAGAAATCAGTGGTACGGCAACTATTACTTCAGATGTAAAAGGACTGGTTTCCACAAGAGAAAAATTATTTACATCTCCAGGTATAACCAGGATGTACAGTTGCTCACTGCTGATCCTCTCTCTCTCCTGCAAAAATAAAATACTCTTGAGAGAGCACAGTGTTCTAAAATTTTCCCTAAAGCCACTTGTGACTTTATACATAAGTATTGTCCCGTGTATTTGATTTTTAAGTGTGGATCTTCGACTTTTGTAGCTCATAACTACACATAGAAGCTGCATGGACAAAGCACTGGTGGTCCCAGCCCACAGTGCCCTACACAGTAATAACATTTCTCCTGTAACATTTTGGCAGTTCCTAATTTTCATACGTGCTCTAATTTTAGATTTTAGTAGTTCCACTTTGACACATGATTTGGGGAAAAATCTGAAGAACATATACAAAACACATAATTTCTATACATGATGTATTTTGCTATTTCCATTTTGAATTCTTTTTTTCCACATAATTATATTGGATATTCCATATTACATGTTATTTTAATTGTCTTTGTTGAGACTCACTTAACATTCTAAAGCATATCAGTTTTAGAACTGTCTTCCTCCTGGAAATATATTCATTGACTAAAACATACTAAAACTCTATTTATTATTTAGTAAAACACATGATACTCTATAGAGAATTGACTCATTAAATATCCCATATTCACAGAATTCACACCTAGGATAGAAAATGTTATACAATTTTTGAAAGGCTTAAAATATAAATCGATAATAATTTAAATTAGTACACTGATAAGATTATCTATAGAAAATAAACACACTTTAGAAATACAAGTGTGTAAGTTAATTAAAAACGCTTCATCTATGTTTTTAGATGGAAAAAACAGTAAAATGCATACATGTACTTCCTATGATCACAAAGCAGAGCATAGCAGAGACCAGGAAAACACCTACAGTCTTTCATGTTACGGGTTTGTCCTACACACAGACTGCCTTCTGGGAAACAGTAAGGCATAGTTCTTAAGAGCACCTGGAACTGATTCTTTTCACTCAACAAATTGGTGCTACTAGCTTATGCCAAATAACAAAAAGTGAAAGAAAAGTTTCACCATAATAGCTCTAATGAAATTTATGTTACAGAAAGGGTCAGCATATTAATTTTCATACAAAATAATGACAAAGAGATTTCTAAATGAAATGCCTCACATATGTTTCCTAAATATATCATCTACTCCCCAAGGCTATGTATTTCATTAAGCCCTGAATTTTTGTTTACAATTTAGATCTCACAGTGTATTGCACGTAGGAAAACAGAAACTACAGGATCACCTATGTAAGAGTACTGGGACTCGTACTCTCCTTTCGCATCCACTCAATGTCAGTTTACAGACAGGCCTCACTTTGGTTTTTAAATGGCTAGATTACCATCAACCGTTCTGCTTGTATTTACTTTACGAGTGCTTTCAACATTTATACACATTATTTGACCTCTAAGAGGTTAGTCTTAAGTCACATGTCACAGAGGGGGATCAGTGTCTGTGGTAGGTGTCTAGAGTATCCAGCCCAAAAGTTTCATTAACTGACGGTTTGCTACCCGGACTGTTAAGGAAAACCTAATCAGAGGTGCAGTCCTACAAGACTAGGAGTTACCTGAAAAGGGGAGAAACTACGAGAAGGGAAAGGATCCTTCTGTGTGCACAAAGGGTTCTCTCCACAGCACAGCCCTAAATGGTACCACCTGTCAAAAGCTGGCTCACGACGCTCAGCACACTGCCACATACCACGTAAGGTGTATGAAGCTTTGCTTTGAGCCGCATAGGGTATCTACGGTCTACATTTTTGTTAACTATATTCCTAGGGTACAGGAGACACAGTGAGTGTTCAGACATTAAATTACTTCAGAACTAACCCAGGAATCGAAGGTACGAATGCAGCAAAGGGCGTTCAAACCACCCACCACGCGACCCGACCTTGCGAGACTTTGGGCTGCAACACCCGAGAGGAAGCATTCCAGGGAATTTTTAATTTTATTTTTTTTAGTAGTAATTTGCCCGTATTTTTGGCAGCGCGCACACCACCTCTGAGCAGACGTCAGCCAGCCGTGCCTCCCACCCATGCGGTGCCGCCGCCCGCCTGCACCTGACCCGCAGCCGAGGGACAAGCGCGGGCCCCGGGCGCCGCAGCGGGGACAAGAGCGACTCGTCCTTTCCCGCCCGCCCTGCGCCGATGCTGGGCGGGGGCTGCGGGAGGCGGGGGCGGTGTGCCACGGGGAGAGGAGGCAGCGCCCGGTGCGCCGTGAGGGCAGGCGGGGGGCGGACGAGGGCCGAATGCAGCGGGTCTGCCATGGCCGATACGGCGGGTCCCCGGCTGGCAGCCCCGGGCCCTCTCCCCGCCTCGGAGCTCCCCCTCCTCCACCACGTGCAGTATTTTCCCGGCGGGGAGCAGCAATCCCCGTGGGGACTGCCTGTCCTCCGCTGCCCGGAGTATTTCCAGCCCTCATCCATGCCCGCCGCCCTGGCTTCCCCCAGGCGTTTTGCTTCCCACCTGCACGCTCCTTATGTAAGGCAGGATCTGATGGAGAGCGGGGATGGGGGATGTCAGCGCGCACACACACATACATATACATATACAT